>BTHU01000018.1:34153532-34686617 GCA_036184795.1 Tokudaia tokunoshimensis | reverse complement strand
CCCCCACCCAGCTCCTCCAGCTTGCCCTCCAACTTCCTCTATAGTGAACCCCATGATCAGACCAGTGGTTGGCTGCTAGTATTCACCCCTGTATCTGTAAGGCTCTGGCAGGGTCCCTCCAAAAGACAACCATAAATGGCTCCTTTCGGTACACACTTCTTGTCATCCATAGTAGTGTCGGGGTTTGGGTGTCAGTTTATAGGATGAATCCCCAGGTAGGACAGTCTCTGGGTGGCCTTTCCTTCAGTCTCTGCTCCACTCTTTGTCTCCAAAGTTGCTCCTGTGATTGTTTTGTTCCCTTTCTCAGAGGAACCAAGTAAGTATTCTGTGGCTTCCACCACGATCTTACTGAGGAAAAGCAAGCACTGTCACATGCAGCTTTGTCTTTGGATGTCACCGCTACAAGGAAGTTTTTTTTTATTCCAAAATTGAGTTTATCAATTTTTTAACAAGTTGTGATGCAGACAATTAAAGAATACTTAAAATTCACACTGAAACTTTTTTAGTTAGAACTCACAAATTGGATTTACTCATGTAGCCTTAACTATTATTTCACACTATTTGGAATCCTTATGCAACTAGAAATAGTCATGTGACTAGCTTCTAAATACAAGTGAAAGATGAGTACATTTTTAAAGAGACAAGGGTCGGTACTCTTACCCTTTCCTTTACTAATTTCTGTTCACTGACATACATTCAACTAACTGATAAGGCAGTCCTCATGAACTGTCAACTTGCCTCAAGCACCTGTCCTACTGGTACATGCCACTACTTCAAGATTTACGCCTCATGAACCCCGAAGCACAGCTAGCAATAGAGGTGCCTACACAGTACAATAACAACCGGATCTTGGAGGACCAGAATAGCTTTGGATGTACACTCAAGATTTCACAAAAGGAACAAAATTAAGTAATATTTTAAACACTGAGATGTAAAGATTGCTGAAATGGCCAAATGTATTCAACCATAAATAATATAAATATTTCATTGAACTCTTGTTTAGATGTGCAACACTTTATTTTAAAACAAGGTCAGAAAAATTGTAATTAAAAATTTTAGCCTAATAACCAAAGTTTATTCCCAAAAGAAAGATTTTGTAACAGAAAGAAAAGGAAGAGTAGAGTTAACCTTTCATTATCTGTAATAAAAAGCCAAGTTTGCTTTAAGTTTGTTTCATACTTAGTTCTCCTTCAGAACAAGGAATAAAGGAGATTTTTAAGTCTGAGAATAAGCTGCTACTGCTGCTGCTGGAGATAGTGGTGGTGGTGGTGGTGGGTGACTGTGGTGGTGATAGTGGTGGCAGGTGTTATTGTTGTTGGTGGTGGTGGTGGTAGGTAGCAGTGATGGTTCTTTTAATTTGACAAAAGCTGTGGAATATACTAAGGTGTATAATAGGAAGAAAACTATGTCTACATCAGAGTTTCATCCCTAAATGCCATCTAAGAATGTAACTGCACAAGGAAGACAGGAAGAGTAACTCTTCAAACATGTAATTACATATCTTTCCAGCTTGAATTACATGCTATCTCATGAGTACCTTACCTTAGATCACCATTCCTGGATGCATATGATCCCAAATTAGTTGTCACCTGAACAATGATCCTCCCTAAGCTTGCTTCATGAAACAGATATAAACCCAATTTTCAGAGAAATACTCTCACTAATATAAGAAACCAGCAACCACAATTCAACACAGCTCTGCACGTTCTCTCCATTACTTTTGGGTGCTTCATTTTAGAACCTTTTTACTACCTGCCTGCAAGGTAAGCAATTCCTCCAATAGTATCTGATCCACTGCTAGTTCCTTTGCACTTCTCATTTTTCAGCTCTACAGTGAGACCATGGCTTTTATTCTTCCTGCCTGTTTTTATATTTGACATCATAAGTTTTATATATATATATGTATATTATTTATATATGTATATATATATATATTGAAGACAAAAATTGTACAGTATTATGTTTTCAAAGTTTTTGTGTTCATTGCAGATATTTCACCACTTTCTAAACACTGGCCAAACACATCATACCATTAGGGAGGAATTCCTAGATGAGGAGAATCTAGATTTTCCTGAAGACTAAGAGATCCTGTGCTGCTGGACTCTGAATATGCTCCCAGCCATTCAGCACGCCCTGCACACTGGTTCTAACATTGCTTGTATAAGAACAGAAGTATACACTGGCAGCTTCTTGTTGAACTGAAAAGCCAAAGCAAACAGGGACTTAGGCAAGAAGGTAGTCTGAAGTTGAGCCTTAACTTGGCAATATAGAAAAAACTGATCTCTTTAAAAAGAAAAATGAGGGGCAGGGAATTTATCCATAAAATGAATATTAGCATTTATTCACTATACAAAGCAATTAAAAAATATACTATAGAGCAATATATATATATACATATATATATACATACATATATATATATATACACACACACACACATACACATACATACACACACACATACACAGATACTGAATAGTATGGATTCATAGACCTAAAACTGGTTAAAATAGTTTCTACAAAGAAACCAAAACAACCAAAACATTACAGATATATGCAAAGGGCTGTAAATTATAAATAACTTTCCAAAATCATTAGTATATTATACAATAGAACATTGATGGTCACACTATTATGTGTATGTATAAATTCAAAGAAATCATAAATATCTGATTTGACCTAAGGCCCACGCCACAACAAGGAATCCATACCCAACATTGCTTGGCTGACTAAGAACCAAAGACTAGACAGCCCAGGGACCTAAGAAAAAAACAATTACTACTGTTCTAATAATAATAAGGATAATAATAATAACAATAACAACATAGCAAAAAAAAAGACTCCTAACAACAACAACAACAACAACTGTAACAACAATAAAAACATAACAAGAAAATGACTCCTAATGACGTTTTGCTACATTCAGATACAGATCAGTGCATTGCTCAGCCATCACCAGAAAAGCTTCCTCCTGCAGAAAACAGGGGAAAATACAGATATACAGCCAGACATTATGCAAACAATGATAAATACCTTGGAATACTTAGCCCTAAGTGGAATACCTCCGTCAAATGCCTCTCCTCAGGGCTCAGGGAACCCTTTAGACTGGGGATGGAGGACAGCAGGAACAGAGTTCTCTAGAGCAGCATGATCAGAGCTCACAGGAACTCACAGTGACTAAGGAAGCAAGCACAAGGCCTGCCTGCACAGGTCTGCACCAAACCCTGAGCATAGATATTACTAAGGCCTCTGGTTTGTATTTTTAAGGAATTCCTACCTGTGCATACACACAGGTCTCTGTTGTGCCTTTGCCTAGGATCTTTTCCTTCTCCTTGTTTTGTCCAACTGCAATGTGTTAGTCTTTATCTTTTCTATTTGATTTTGAAGTATTAGCTCTTAGAAAACAGTTTATTTTCTAATGAAAGAAAGAAAGGAAGTGGATCCAGGTGGGAAGTGTAGATGGAGGAAAGAGTAATAAGTACATATTATGTGAGAAAAAATCTATTTTCAATAAAAGAAAAAAGAAAACACTGTAAATTAAAAATTTTTAAACCAAATTTTAAGTTAAAGATGTGTATTTTCAAGAAAAGGAACATTATTGCTAAGTTCCCAAGAGAGGCAACAGTGGTGAGCATCTGAGAGAGAAGACGCTTAACTCACAAAGAGCACATTATTGCCATGGGGTTTACCAAATATAAATATTCAAGTATACTTACACAACATGAGGGTTCTAAAGCTAGGAAGAACTAAAGACAGAAAAATTCCCCTAAGGCAAAAACAATACCACAGCATGCACCAATAATTTGAATGAGAAAACAATCAATATACTATTTATTTTTATATTATATACATATTGAATAATCATTATAAAATGTATCGATATAATAGTGAATAATATTTTCACTATTTTCCCCTCAATAATTCATATTATATTCTGATAAAAACAAGGATAATGATAAGGAAAACTAATCCTCAGAGAAGGGTTAACTAACCCTGTTCTCGACACATACCTGTCACTGTTTTTGTTATGACTGGGCTGCTGGCACATTCTGAGGCCTGATATGACTGCTGCTTTCCCAACGGGGCACTTCCAATGGACAATTCATCTTCTTTCCTTCTGTTAACTGAAGTGACAAGAGGTACAGCTACTACAGGCTGCTAAAAGAAACAAAATGGAAAGGAAATTCCCATCTTCATAAAGCAATAAAGGTCAAAGCTGACATCTCTACAAACAGTATTTTTTAATTTGGGGTCTAGGCTGTGTCATAACATCACACCAAGTCTTTTTTTTTTCCACCTCCTTTCTCTCATATGTATGTAATCTCCATTTATACTCGGAATAAGATACAATAGTATAGAGGATTTCCTCCAGAATAGAATAGAATCAGCCTTGCCTATGTGAGTTCCCAATCTGTGAAGTCAGCCACTATCCTAAACTTACAGGGCTCTTTTCTCATGTCCCATTCCCTACACTATAAAGTGGAACAACTCTACCCAGCATTTGTACTCCATTAGGAAGTAGGCATTGTACTGATATCGAGTATATGGCAGGGTGGGTGTGAACAGTTTGGGTGGAAACACACTTTAGTTTCTGGAACCAACAATTGTTCAAGGGTACTTCAAGGCAAAACGGAACTACTTTTTTGCTATGAATATAATTCAAACAGTGAAGATTGATTTATATTTTCATAAGAAGTTAACAAAGGTAAAGAACATAAAAATTATAATGCAATAACAATTAATTAAAGCTTATAAATTGTCTATTTCTAGAATTTCCCTGGTAGTATTTTCAGATGAAAGCTGAGAATTTTATGTTCCAGTCTAAAAAGCTAGGTTAGCATACACTGTAATGAGAAAAATCAAATCTAAAATTCAAGTTACTGAGGGTGAGGAGATAACTATTGATTATTCATTTGCACAATCCAATTTTTGAAGATATTTTGAGAATTGTACTTTGTCTGATGAAGTGATAATCAGAGCACGTTTAGCAAGCATAGAACACCACTGAAAGTTAGAGAAAGCTGGAAAGCATTAGGATTCCAGAGCGGGACAGTGAAGCAGCTGTTTCTTCTTTATTCAGTGAAATGAAGTCTGATGTTACTGCCAGTGATGTCTAATACAAGCCTGTCAGACTCTTGGTCCAAAAAAAAAAAAAAAAAAAAGATCAATGCTGAACTTCATGGAAAAGAATCATCAAATACTGGGCTTTATCCACAACTGAGAACGGAAGAACAGCTGGGGAAACAAGGGTGAGAGCTATGTGAGCCTGGTGTTTCATACCAATGCATAGATGTGGCAGGCTGCGGTGTCAGTCAGAGTGATTCTTGCAATAACTACAAAGGAAGATAAATGAGAAGCTATCCTAAGAAAGACAAAAAACCCTGAAAGTGTGAAAATGCATCTATTTGTGTATCTAATTATAAGAATATACTTAACATTATGTTAATTACATTTAATACATATTTAATGCTTTAAATGCTTAGGCATGGAGGTACATGCCTGTAATTCCAGCACTAGGGACACTAAGGAATGAGAATTGAAGTGTAGGCCAGTTTTGTACCAAGATCAGTAGTCTAATAAATCCATCAATCTCTGCCCATCATTTATATACCTGAGAAAGTCATCGGGCAGCCAGATAACTATAACCATATTAAAGATTAAAATGTGTTTCTAAAAATAAGAAAGCAAAACTAAATTCCAGACAAAATGATGAAATGACATAAAACTTAGGGAAATCACAGTAATAAGACCACCAACAACAAAGAAATCTCTTGCAGATTAAACTTAAATGTACTCAGATGCAGGTAAAGCACTTTAGAAGGTGCATTTGACTCCCTAGCCAATACTCCACAGCAGTGGGTGTGCTCAAATGCAAATCTGTTCACAACAGCTTCTCATTATCCTTCAGGATGAAGTCTCAATTACCAAAGTACTAAGGATTCTAGACAAAATCTTTTTAAGAACTGGGTTCTAACTGTTGCTTGTGTCTAGAATACAGTTTACTTCAGCCCAGAATACTCTCTGCCATGGTTCTTACTTCTTTGTCTTTGACCAGACACTCATAAGGACACAAGCTTCCCTGCCTGCCGGGCTCCTGTACTGCTCCCTTTAGCCCACTCCTTCTTCACACTGGCCATCTGCTTAGGAGACATAATCCCTCTTGTTTTCACATCATATGGACATAGAGCCATCACTGAAAATGGCTCTATGTACTACTCTGATAGCTTCAAATATATTATATATTCTAGAGAGGGCGGTGCTTACAATAAAGACAGCTTTATATTGCATGGTGTCAGCAGGCAGTCCAGTATTCCATACTACGTGTTAACATGAAGAGTAATACTGGAGCAAGGCATATAGAAATTAAATTAAGATAAAGGAATTGAAAAACCTCTAAATGCAGCTGTGAATGTGGTAGAATTTGTGCATACCATGATGAGGCCATGCGTTCAATCCATAGCACCAAAACAGGAACAAAAATGCTCCCTGGGTTACACAGATTAATATTTTAATCTGTAGCTTATCATAGGATAATAAAAAATAATCTCAAATAGAATATTGTAAAATTCTAATTTTAATGAACAAATACAATACAATATAGCATAAATATGACCCCAAAAGAACGAAATTATGCATTTACAAGCACTGTTACCAAAGATAAAATCCTTGGAAACCATTTAAAATGAGAACAGTCAGAGTTTGCCATACTTATATTGAATATTTCATTTAATGATTCTAGAAACCACAATGACCTATTCTATTCTTCATTTGTAATTTACATATTTTAAATTAATACATATCAGAAACTTTTTGTACTACCTATCAAATTTCCAGGATTAAAGTTCAAAGCAGGTTTGCTGGGTAAATCCAAAGATGTGTAAGAATAAAACAAGAATAAATAGTGTTACTAATCTTTCTGCCTTACAAGCAAGTAAGTATGCAGAAAGTTACTTCAACAGACAAAACTGTGTTGAACTGTAGTCTCTTATATATAAAATTACAGATCTTCTTTGAAAGACATAACAGGGCCTAAAGAAATTCTAGCACATAAATAAAACAAGAAGAGAAAATCAGTAAGGACAGTATCATCAACCTCAGTTCATAAGAACAGCATCATCTAACTCCACGACAGAGTCAGTAACAACAGCATCTTCTAATGTGAGTCATTAACAATGGCAGCATCTAGCTTCAGTACCAGAAGCAGCTAGAGCTCATCCCAACCAAGGAAAGGCTGGATGTGTTTACTAACTTACAGAGCCACTCACCTGTTGCATATGTCTACATGTTCGTTTCTGTGGCTGATAGATGATCCAAGTATATAATATTGGGTCAATGTTAACAGCTAGTCCTTGTACGCTACAAAGAAATACAGCACCTAAAATAAAATATTTTGAAATTATTACAATTAATTATACAAAAATAGCAAGCTGTAAAAGAAGAGACAAGTAATAAATACTGTTAGGATGCATAGGATTTCAAACCTGCATTACATTGCTGTAGGAAAGTAAAAATGTTGTTGATGCAGGCACTTTAAGAAAAAGGGCAATATATCTCTTTTTGTAAAGAATATAGTTATAAATGACCTATTCCTATGCAATAACCAGATAAGACAAAAACATTAAAATGACAAAAATATTTCAACTACTGAAGATTACCCTATAAGAGATTATGAGAGAAATGGTTAAGGCCAAAAAGAAAATTGTACCAGATAAAAATTCAACTCTAAAGAAAAAAAAGAGCCCAGAAACAATCACTGTTCTTAAAATTAAATATACAATTATTTCTAAATATCATTCAAATCACTTTTGTCTTTTTAAATCTCAAACAATAAAAATAGAAAGTGTAGTTCATCTTGTGAAAGTGGTCAAGTATGAACTCATTAAACATGAGGAGTGGGGGAATAATGGAAGGAATAAGAATAAGGGTATTTTTTTAAACAAAGATTTCTTTACTGTCTCCTGAATTTAACAATGTTGCTATCAAGTACTTAGATACAATGTTGCTTAAACACTAATTTATGTAGAAATGTATTTCCCTTTCTCTAATTCCCCAGTTCTACATACCCTTCACCACTGAATCAGCCCAGCATGGTTGAATTTGAATTCTCTTACTGACTAAAATACCAATCATTCTATAGTTCATATTAGTCACTGAGAACTCAGTTTTCTCAATGAAGATAATGTTATCAATAAAAGGTATCAAAAGTGACAATAGGTACTTTAGGAAACAAGCATGAGAGAAAGTAATATATTTACTACTTCACACTGATGAGAAGGATAGCTATGAATGAATGTGACTCACGTAAAATCATAGACAGCTTCAAACACTGAATCTTTATTTGCAATTTTTGGAAACACACCACATTGTCAAAAGGTTGGAACACATATACTCTGTACAACATTAAGGAGCTAAATATCAAATATTTCCCTTAGCCTTGAATTCAAAGTTAGACAATGTGTCTCAAGTACATCTTTTTCTACTGATAAGATTATGGCATAGACAGGGAACTGTGTGTGTGTGTGTGTGTGTGTGTGTGTGTGTGTGTGTGTGTGTGTGTCTGTGGGTCTGTGTGTGTGCCTCTGTCTGTCTGTCTGTCTGCCTGTATCTCAGAGAGAGATTGGGTGTGTGCACTTTCCTACTGTTACTTTGCCAAATTAGCTCAAGATGTAATCTCTCTAATAGCTTTTTTAGCAACTATAAAGTCAATAGTCAATTTCCTTGTATCTCTCTCAGGCTTTTTATTATTTCATTTTATACCACAATGATTCTGCATTTTAATCTGATGAATATATACAATTTCCCAAATTTGGCCTAAATGTCAAATTCGTAGAGGAAAATACCATACGCATGCATTTTGGTTTATAAAGTCATGCAAGAAGTCTAATAAAATTTAGAATAGTTCTTGGTGTGTGTCTATGTGTAAGTGTGAGTGAGTGTGTGTGTGTTGGCTTGTATGTGTGTACACATGTAAGTGGGTCCATGTGCACAGGTCCGTGTGGTGGAGGTCAGAAGGCACACTGCATGTCTTCCTCAATCATATTCCACCTTACTTTTTGAGACATCATTTCTCTGACCTTCAATTCCTTTGATCTCTGAACATCAAGTTCCAGGTTCTTTTTCTCTGCCAAAGCAGTACTGAGTTAGCATGTCAAGGCCACAATGCGCAGGCTTGTGCCCAGGTACTAAGGATCCAAACGCACTTGCCCATGCTAAAGTAACAAATGTTTTACTCAGCCATCTGTCAACTCATAAATATTTTATTACAATAGTGTTCTAAATTAACTAGAATAAATATTGAGTATCATTATAACAGAAAACAAATGAGATGACACTATGTATTTTTGTTTAATTAAAGAACCATTCATATTAAAGATTTCATTAATTATAATCTTTACATCAAATATTTCCTGACATTAAATATCACTGCCTGACACGTCACCTCAGAGCTAGATATCATGGAAGCCCCCTAAGATGTCTACTAGCAAGACACTATTCTCCTTTCCAGCTGTAAGTTACTTCTTTTAATCTTTCAAATTCATGGCTCATTTTATGGTCAAGAACTCTAAAACTGTTATCCTTGGATAAGCATTTTTTAATTATTTCATTTCATCTTTTAAATAAAAAAAAACCAAAATAGAAAGGAAGTTCCCAGTTTCAGATTTGACATAAAGTAACCTGAAACTAAATTATTTCCTACCCTAAGTGATTTGCTTTTGAGGGTAATAACAATAACTAAGATAAAAAATCCATTTGCATCATTAATGTGGGCTAATACTTTTGACATTACTGAAGCATTTGATGATAATCTAGACTGTTATACTATACCAAACACTCTATGGAATATCACTGTTGTATAATACAAAGGTTTTGTTTTGTTTTGTTTTAGCCACACCTGACAGACGATTCAATTTTGTGGTTTTTCTCTGTAACAGAGTCGTAACATAAGATACAGTTGAAACTGTAGAGTTGAGAACATTAAGTATTATAGAGAATTTCAGGATTAAAAGCTTAATGTGGACATAAAGAATAGACGGGAATCACAGGGATAAAAATGTAGAGTGTGAGTATCTAAATGGTATTTGCATATTAAATGGACTATCTGGTTGCAGCAACTAAGAATGCAAATGTAATACTCATTTAATACAGAGTGATTATTATTTAGGATATGAATATTATTTAGGACATATTCCTAAAATATAGAATAGAAATATATAAATTATTCACACATTGAACCAGGATTATAAAGCACATTAATTTCTTACTACCCTATTGTTTTTTAAAATGAGAAAGAGCTTTAGAATAACACATAACTAAACAGTATTTTAGTTGTGACTCATGCCTATTCCCATTACACTAGCAAAGCTGAGGCAAGAGTGCTGAAGTCTGTAACAGCCAGCGGTCCACAGTGCGCTCATGGCCCATGTACCCACTAGGGTCCAAGGTCAAAGGAAGTCATCTCTACTATGACACCAAGAAAGTAACGGGCACTGAGATTAGTCAATGCAATATTTAATTCTAAAACTGGAACACAATTATAAAAGGTTAAATCTAAACACTGACAAGGGAAATCAAATTATTCGTGTTAACATATGCTTTAGCCCATGGCCTAGAAGCCAGTCTCATTAGTATAAAGTAAGTTTGTAGAAATACAGCCATACCTACTGCTTGTTGTCTAAGGCAACTTTTGAACAATAAGAGGAAAATAAGCAGTTAAATATTTACCATCTATGTTACCCTGTAAGAAAATATTTGCTGAGGCCTGATAGCACATTGCTAATAGGAGTTTAAATGGATATACCAATTTTAAATATAAACTGGGGAAGTTGCTTTGTACATATATATGTGTACTTACATACAATCTTTACTAACCATTTGCAAATAAATGGAGAATTAATATACATTTGCTTCCAAATTGTAACTTTTATTGAAAACAAAGATATGCTTTTACACAAATGTTATCTTTCTGAACTTTTTTTTGTTGCTTAGGTCCTTTTGAATAGTTTAAAAATATTTCCTAATATCATAAGATCCTTATATTTTTTAAAAACGTATCCTAAAAAATCTTCTAGTACTGCTAGGATGAAAAAGATTTCAATTACAACAAAGAGGAAAGCAAAATACCACAAAAATAAGTAAGTAAAATGCAGTGTTTTTTTCAAAGCATATAGTTTTTTTATTATCTATAATCTCTCAATTCTTGCCTGTAGTCACAACAGAGATTAGAATTTCATTTAAAAGGTTCTCTATTTCCAGAAGAATAGTAAGGCAATATCATAATTACTGACAAAGTAAAGCATTGATTATTCTCTACACCCACCTACCGCCGTCAACAAAGGGTCAGAAAAAGAAAATAAGTTGATCATCACAAATGGTGAAGTCTCAGGTGGGGTCTCCACAAGAAGCTCAACAGTTCTAGTCTGAAGTGGAACAATTTCAACCTCAGCTCCTCTTGTTTAAAGATAAAAGTATTCTATTTGGAACCAAGATGGAGTAACTGGACAATGTTTGAACTTGTGTGAAAAAAACAAAACCTAAGAAAATCATACTGTTTAATATTGTACCATGTACACTATGCATGATCCTAGAAACATGCTAAAAGGACTGTGGACACTAAAATTTGAAAAACAATGTGATTCCTACAACTGTCACATGGTACTGCTACCTCCAGATCTTCCAGAATGACAAACAGTAGGAACCTATCCAAAGATTGGCAGTATCTCTGGCAAGTCTGCAAACCAAAAGGACAAAATGGAGACAGAGAGAATGGGTATTGACATTTTCAGGAAAGAAGCCAATGGCAGCAAAGCTGTACATAGGACTTGGCAGGTCTTCACATGAACTCCTGCAAATACCTACCAGGGAGGGAAGAGACTCAGTATACTAAAGACCACAAATGTATGGGAGGCAGGTGAACATATTCCAGACATGAAACCAAAACTACTATGAACTGTAGCAATTCATGCCCATAAAATGTCAGAAAACCATACACCCAGAGAATATACCTAGAAGTGTTTATATTTGCAAATATTGCTGGTGGGAGATGAAAATGGTTCAGGTACTATCAAAAGAAAATTAATGGCCCCCTAAAACTTAAACATTTAGCACATGACACAGCAATTTCTCTCCTAGGTATATCCCAAAAAGAAATGGAAAAAGGTTGTCAGGTGTGCATGTGTGCATATGTATATGTTAAGACTCATTTATTCACAAAACCCTGGTGGAAGCAATTTGAATATCCACAACGAATGGAGAAATAAATCATGGAATACAGACACAATGGAATGTTTGGCAAAAGAAGGAATAAACACTGATATATGGTACAACATGGATAAAGTTTGAAAATTTCATGTTAAATGAAAGAAGCCAGATCTAGACTATCCAGGATAGAAAAACCACATGGGAGACAACTACTTAAAATTCCAAATTCCGTTTACAAATTAAAATAACACTGACAATACTGTTTTGAAACTAAATAGAATGACAGAATATTTAACATTTAAATGCCACATTATTTAACTTTATAATAGCTAATTCTATATTACAGTCATGAACCCAAATCAAAATTTAAAAAGGACATACTATTTTGGTAATAAGGGATCACACATACAATGGCAGCCCCATTAGATTACAAAGGAATGGTAAGTTATTACCTAGTGATTGTAGCCTTCAAAATGTCCTAAAACAGATGCAGAGATCCAAGGCCAGACATTATGCAGTGCTTTGGGAATCCTCACTGCAGATAGGTAGGAAGAATTGCAGGAACCAGAAAGATCAAGAACGACACACATACATACACACACACACACACACACACACACACACAAAACATGAGAATCAACTCGCTTGAACCCACAAGGGCTCAGAGAAACTGAATCGCCAACCAGGGAGTTTGCATGGGACTTACTAGGCCCTCCGCACATATTTTACAGTTGTGTGGTTGGGCCTTCTTGTGGGGTTCCTAACACTGGGAGTGAGAAGAGTGAGAGGCTCTAACTCTTGCCTGCCTTTGGGACCCTTTCCCAAGGACTGGGTTGCCTGTCTAAGCCTTAAGAGTCCTCTAGGTCCCTAGTCTTACTGCAACTTAATATTCTATGGCCAGTTGATATCCAGCCAGAATAGCCCTTTTCTGAAAAGAAAAGAGGAGGAGTGCATACAGTTGGGGAGAAAAGAGAAGAGAGGGAAGGACTGGGAGGAGGGAGAAGAAGGAGAGGATACTGCATTTGGGGTATAAAATTAATAAAATAAGATAAAATATCCCAGTGTAATGTCTCTCTCATGTATTTATGATTTTGTTGGAGTAAATAAAGCAATTGTCCTTCCAGTCAGAGAGAAACACAAACAATACAATTAGGTATAGTACATAACTATGATTTTTTTTTTTAAATCTTATGGTAGGAGTGCTCTATATGCATGTACACATGCATACCAGAAGAGGGCACCAGATCACACTATAGATGGTCATGAGCCACCATGTGGTTGCTGGGGATTGAACTCAGGACCTCTGGAAGAGCAGCTGAGCCATCTCTCCAGACCCATAACTATGATTCTTAATGATAATATCATAGTGTTTACTACTGTGGTCCTAACATTAACATACATATTAATATATATTATGCATATATTATTATGAAATGTTTGTTTACATATTATAGTAACATATATTACATATTTATTGATTAATATTAATATATATTAATGTATAATATCCTAAATATATGCTAGGGTATACTATCTAGGTTTTGAATAATTAGAAGCTATGATGCATATCCAATTTGAAATAACATAATTCTGTTTTTCAGGGTTAATGCAATTTATTTATTTATTTATTTATTTATTTATTTATTATTTTATTTATTTATGTTCCAAATGTTGCCCCTTTTCCTGGTCCTCCTACCAGAGTAGTTCACCCCATCCCCCCTCCCCTTTGCCTGAAAGGGTATTCCCCCACCTATGCCCTCACAATGCCCTCAATTACCTACCCATCCCCACCTCCACCTCCCCCATACCTCCCTTCTCTGTCACTATAAATTTCCATAAGATTGGAGCATCCTCTCCCACTGAGTATGGCTGTCCTCTGACTGAGACAGATGCAGATACTTACAACCAAACACTGGACTGAGGTCCCTGACCCCTGTGGAAGAGTTACAGGAAGGATTGAAAGAAATGAAGGGGATTACAACCCCATAGGAAGAACAACAGTATCAACTAACCAGACCTCTGGGAGCTCCCATTTTCATGATGGAATGACTCATAATTAGACATAAATCCTACTGCTTTAAAATGCAGTTCAAAAATGTGGTTTGTAGTAGTATCAATACTACTAAATACTGAGAAACAATTCTGACAAATTGGACAGGAAATGAAAAACATAACTAACTAGCAGTACTGCTGAGGCAGATGCAATGGGCAAACCTGTAAACAATCAATTATTTTATATTAAAAAATGAAGAGGACATTAAGTTGGGATGGGGATGGGAACAGCTGAAGAAGAGTAGAAAGGGGATATTGAGAGGTAGATATGATCAAATTATATTCTTAAATAATTTTTCTCCAAAAATGTTATGTAAAGAACTGAAGTAAACCTTGAGGAGAAATTAACAAAAGTTATATTATTGTAAAAATTTCTCAATAAGGATAAAATATTAATAAGCATTAGAACTGCTCCAGATTGGAGTTTTTCCTAAATTGCTAGGTTCTCAAATTTTTGCTTCAAGAATTGTCTTATTTTACGATGACAAAAATATAAAATTGAATTAGAGTATAATTATTTCCTTAAGGTTGAGCTTGTGTTTTCTCAGTGTTAAAATGCTGATAATCATATACATACTCTTCTTAAGAGTATTAGAATTAATGAAAAAAGCAGCTAATCCAGACTAGAAGTAAAATAGTATCCACACACATCAAATTAATTGTATATCATAACACCTTCATCATATATCATAATATAATAACCCAAAACTGTATGTGATTTTACATTTTTCTTCATACAATTGAGCTACATATTACTTATGGGATTCTCCTTGTGGTGTGATAAGTTTTAAGATTACAGATTTTTTTTCAAGCTTAAATTTTATACTTTATGCTCAATGACTAAATTCTAAACTTACTTCTCTTATGCAATAAGAATGGAAATAGATACTGGAGATAGGGCACTGAAACAGCCTTTTAGCAGTTTAGAGGAAACCATTGAGGGACCATGCTTCTAACATCTGAGACAAAGCATTAGACTAGCCAGTTGTAACATCTTCAAGCACATAATTACTTACATTTTTGTGCTAACCATTGTGAATAGAACTGACAGGAAAACTGGACAACCAAAAAGGTAAGAACAGACCCTGTCAAATGATGGCAAGAAGCTAGGACACTCAGGATATCCCTCAGGGTGAGAAGAAGAGCAGCGCCTACCTTCTCAGTGATTGCTAAATGTTTAGTGCCACTCATATAACAAGTACTTTAGTGATACTATAAAGACCGAAAGCAATGTCTTATGTACTAACAAAGGAAAAAAAAAATCGATAAAACTTAGTAATTCATGTTACAGAGATGTCCATCACATCCAGCTTCAAGTTTTGGAAAACAAAATGATCATGGAAAGATTATCTGGCTAAAATCACACAGATAGATGTTAAGGATGGAGCTGTTGGAAGGGGATAGGGTGGTGAACATAAAATCAAAAGAGCAAGGTTCCAAAACCTTGTATGGAGTTGCTACTGGACAGAAATCTTCCTTCCTGCAGCTTGCTTGCATAGTCCAAGAAGGTGTTACACAGGCTTAAGGGAGTGAAGGAAGCAGTCATCCACAGCCTTTCCTAGCTCTGAGCTCTGGAGAACTGTAATGAGATATGCCCAACGATGCAAATGTCGGGGGTGGGGGGGAAACCAACCACTTTCTGGATGCATTTAAGGCCTTCTACACAGGAGAAACCACATCCATTGTATTGTAAATCTGGCCAAAATTCCATATTTGAGGGGTTCACAGGCTCCCAGGGATTAACCTATAACTATTTGTCTCCTGGGAAGACACAGTATCAAATTACCATCTAAATTCTTATCTCTCTACCTGTAGAATCACTCATCTCTCAAACCTTGTTAGAGAAGTTTCTTTATGCAGTAGATAGTAATCAATCCAGAAACTCACAACTGGTGAAAGTATAGTAAATACATGTCAGTAGAGTACTCAGCCATAAATGCTATAAACATAACTTCTCCCCAAAGCTCAGGATCCATTGTAGAAGAGAAGTCGAAAGATTTTAAAAGCCAAAGGTTGGAGAGGATTGGAGTAACAATCTTTTGGATATGACAAGACCATTCCACTCATGAACTCATAGTAGCTAAGAATGCCCACACGAAATCAAGCCAGTCAACATACTTGCATAGAGTTGGAAAAGACTCATGATACCCACCCCTGATGAAGGTCTAGGACAGCTGATGGCACCTGAGAAGGGAGAGTCAGGTCTCTTTAAGGGTATGGCTCCACACGTAGACCATGTTCCAATGAATAGCCCCTACACTTAGGAGAAGGAGGGAGGGAGAGAGAAAGAGAGGCGGGGTGAACATGTCTACATGTGTGTGTGTGCACATGTGTGCTTGTGCACGTGTGTGTGTACCACAAATTTCAGTTGACAGAAAACACAATTGGTAAGTTCTACTTACTTTTCTATTGCTATGCAAACACCATGACCAAAGAAACTTACAAATTGGGATTAAGTTTTAGATAATTAAAATTCATGATGGCAAAGCAAAGACACAGTGTCAGGAATAGCTGAAAAGTCATATATTTTTTTGAGATTATAAGTATATATCATTTCTTCATTCCCTTTCCTTCCATCAAAGCCTCCCATATACCACTCTTTGCTACTTTCAAATTCATGGTCTCTTTTTGCATTGTTATTATATGCATATACACATATACATATAGATTCCTAACTATAATTTGCTCAGTTAATATACTGTTTCTCATATGTACACCAGGATTGCCAGTTTGGTACTGGAAAACAAATTTATGTGCTCTTCCCTAGAGAAGACCGTTTTTCCAGCTCTCTTTGAGTAGGGCTAACAACTTAGGTACCTGTACCTGTATGCTTTGGCATACCTATTTATGTCATACTTGCTCAGCTCATGTTGGTAAGACTTCATGGGTGTAGCTTCTAACATTGCTAGAAAACACAATCACAAAGCAAACTCCCTGATCCTTTGGCACTTATAATGTTTCTACTCTTTCCTCTACAATGTTCCCTGCACCTCAGCTGTGGGGTTATTTTCTAGATGTACCTGTTGAAACTAGGTACCAAAACTCTGCTTTTTGATTGTGATTTTTTTGTAATGGTCTCCATCTATTGCAAAAAGAAGTTTCCTTCATAAGAAGTGAGGATTATACTTATTTGTAGTTATGAGGAAAAATGTTTAGATTGATGTTAGGAACTGTGCTAGCTTAGTAAAGTAGTGATTGTAGGTTATCTACCACCTACTGGCACTGAGTAGGTAGCTAAGTTTCTCATAGGAAGTTGAGCCTGTCTTAAGTCCAATTAAAAGGCTCACATTTGATCAGTAGGCAGGATGCAGAGAAAGATACACTGAGAATGCCTTGAGTCTTCTTAAACTTCAAAGTTTTCTCCTAGTGACATACCTCCTGATGTTGCTACTTACATTCTAAGCTTCCCCTTACCCATGAACTAGGGATCAAGTATTCAAAAGCATGAGAACATGGGAAACATACAAATAAAACTACCACACTGGAGTAGGAAGATGGAAGTGGATGGGAGGAGGTAAGGGCAAAGTTGGGGATGAATGTGATCAAATTTCAGTGTTTGAAATTCACAAAGAATTAATAGAAGTATTATTTACGATTAAAGGTCATGTGACCAAGAAAGATAAATAAAAGAAGAGCAGACATATAAATGGTATGAGGAGAGAACTAGAAGGAGAAAGGCAAAGGGTACCAAGCACTCAGCACTGAGTTCGAACAGCAAACAGTGTAAGAGGCCTAGGAAATCATGAGGAATCAGATATAAAGAGTTAAGAGAAACCAGAGAAATAGGAAACAAAAAGAAGACACATGAAAGAAAGGATCCAAACATTAGAAAGTTGCCAACTTTGTCAAACATTGACACCAAATGGATAAAATAAGAACTGAGACATGACAACTGAATAGCTTTGGGGTAATCATAACTTAGACAGTATCAGTCTCAATGGAATAGAGGGGTGGAGTTCGCATAAGACTGGTTACAGTACAAGAATTCACAAATGGAAAAAGACACAGACATAAAGGGGACAGATAATTCTTTTGAGACGTTTTACATGAACAAAATAATGAAATGTGGGTGGAAAAGAGAAATAAACTCCAAGGAGGTGTTGGGTTAAGATGGTGGAGAAGCAGCACATCTAGATCTGCTGACGTTGATCCAGAGAAGGAAGCATGAATAGTCCTGACTAGAGGAATGTATAGATTTATTGTCATAGTGTCCTTGAGGATGTAGAAGAGATGAGCAGGGTGGACCAGGTTCAGACAGGAGCACTTAAAGCAAGAGGGGTGAAGAATACCAGACTTTACTGAAGTACTTAGGAGTTGGGTGGGGGATAAGGGTGCCTGATAATTGCTTCAGTCTTTAGAGGCTGTGCCATCATCAGTAAAATGGGTTTCAAAAGGCTAAGAGTTAAAGGAGGATCCCATAGGAGGACCTGAAGAATAAATTAAGAAAGATCTTCACCACAGAAATCACCCAGGAAAGCTTACCATAAAGCGGATTGCTATTTCAAAGTTCTGGAGTGTAGTTTTAGATATTTCTAGCAAAATCCCTAGGTATTCCACTCAGTGGTGACTATAGTTTGAGTGGGAATGTGTGAGAATGTAGAGTCAAAGTTCTGAGTATAATGTATATTGTTTAACAGGAGCTAGACATGTAAAGGACCAAAACCCAGGACCCATGGGAAACTGCCAGAACCATTCCTGTGAGGAAGGTTTGGAAAGGCGAAAGCATTCTACTGTTCAAGTACCAATGTTTACCAGTGATTGACCAGTGTGTACAAAAGCTAGCAATTACAGCTTCCTCTTCCAGGATGATTGTAGCCTGAGACCGCCTAGTAAGACTTCCTAATTACTTCCTCTCTGTGTTTTACCTAACAAACTGAGCTGTGGTTCTGAGTAGTTGAGGCAGTCAGTGCAGTTCCATCAGAATGTGCACAGCCTACCTGTCTCCACCTTTTCTATACCTGTGGGTTTTTTTTTCTGTCCTTGATTTATTCCCTTTCTGTCCCAGTCAGGTTCTACACCTAAATGGTTGAATACTGAAGTCAACAAACACGCTTACTTAACAGGAAGCAGCAATTATCCACTTTCAGAGTAAGCTGAGACCATCTAAAGAACATACATTTTTCTACCTTCAAAGACTCACTGTTTTGTACACAATACACTAACCTTAGATAGCTATTATTCTTATTGTTTTGAATGTAAAAGGAAAAGGAGATACTTGAACTGTGGTTCTTATGGTCTACATCTAGGGTATAAAATATAAATTCATGTAAAATGTTAGGGACTAATCTAGGCATGCTTTATTGCACATGCTTTATTGCAGTCTTCCTAACAATATAAGGAGGTAAGAAATAGATGTTAAAATTAAACCTTAGAAAAATGAAGTAATATATCTAAGATCATGAAAGTTAGTAAGCCTGGAGAAGAGGTTTCAAAATCAGGTCTTCATCTATGAACTTCTCATTTTATGCAATCCTCCCCGATGCCATAAGCTCTAAGTTACATTGTTTGTCTGATACTCGCACCCATCACTTACTAGCATCACTTCATTCCAAAGTATTTTCCAACCTCAAAAGTATGCATCGTACAATGAGCATGTTTCCTATAATAACTGCAAAGGACTGATAGTACTGTTTTGTATTTCTGAGTCATAATAAAATACATGACAATGTCTATTTATTCTGAGCTAAAGGCTAAATTTAAGTAACCTGTTATATTGCATTCCATATTGGTTTATAGCAAATTAGCTCAATTGTGATTGGTGCATAAGGCAAGATGGTCAGTATTATATGTAAGTAAATCATAATTATTTGTTGTTTTAGACTAGATAAAGCCATCCCTAACATACAACAAAGCTATCAACTTTCTCGGACTCAGAGAGAAATCCTTTACAGTATATGATCATATGGGAAATGCTGGGGTTTTACCGCTTATAGAAACACTTTCGTTTTACACGAGTAATAACCCAGAAAGGGACTTCAAGAGTCACTGCTTTGTCAATCATTAATCTAGGTAATGAAGCAGAGTACAGATGACAAAACTGCTGACTCACTGTTTCAAAGACACAGTCTATGCTAAAGAGGTCTATCAGTTCACAGTGGCACCTCTCTTTCTCATCTGGTGAAACTCCTTTCAAACCATGTGTCCTCAAGGACCTGGACCATAAATTAAAAGCCCTAGAACTACACTACAGCTGTGCTGGTTACATTCATCCATGCTATTCTTTTTTATAACTATGGAGCCCTGGTGAGCTTAGAGCTTACTACATAGATCAGTTGTGGCTGAAAGTTCAGAGTTCTGTCTGCCTTTGTGCCCTTTCTCAACTAGAATTGCTATGCATCGGAAGCATAAGTTTAATTATCTAACTAGGTAACCAATCGTTGGAAACAGTCTTTCAAAGGAAAGACACAAATGAGGATTCAGTGTCCTGTGGGGGAAAGATGGCAGTGCTCTTGTAAGTACACTCAGGTAGTAAGAATACTGGAATGTTCAAATGATAGGGACGGGCAGAGTTCACAGTCATGAAGGAGGTCCTAGGGGATTCACAGATGTCCCAAGCAATCATAACAAAGAGCACTTTTCTTCAATTACTTCTCTTCATGAACTGACCCAGAGTTATTCTACATCAACTGCTAGTATCTAAATAAAATAATCCTACTCATCCATTACCCAGTCTGGGGTGGGGAAGACTATGCTAATTTCTCTAATAACCTAAGAGGCCATGATGACCATTCTAGACACATCCTCTAAAAGTTATCCTTTCCAAATCAGAGTGATTGAAATGGGGAGATGGCTCAGTCAGAAAAATGTTCTCCATACGTGCATGAAGACCTGAGCTTAATTCCCCAGGACCTATATGAAAAGACTAGGCAAGGTTACATGGTAGCTGTAACCCAGGACTGGTTAGGCAGAAATGGGCAGACCCTGAGAACTCTCTGAGCAGGCGGCCTAGCTTATCTGTTGAGGCCTGGAGGTCCCAGTGAGAGAATATGTTTAAAACCTTGAGGTGGATAGTTACCAAGGAACATTATCTAAGGCAGATTTCTGGCCTATCATATCAAGTGAGCAACACACACACACACACACACACACATGAGTGCTTAATATATACAAAAGAAATAAAATTCTGATATGGATCATTCATGGGAAATGCAGTCTCTGGTGTCCTATTGTAGAGTTCGTGACCAGGCCTTGATATGTAATTAAGAAAGAAACCAGCAAATTGTATTCTGTAAGCCAAAATCTATTTTAACAGAGACTGAAAACTAGAAAGAGTTTACGATTTAAAAAAAAAAAATTAAATAGCAAAAAAATATTGCATGACTTGAGAAATCATATGAAATTAAAACTAATTTAAATAAAATAAAAATTTATTGGAATGCATTGTTTTCTTTTGTTTACATGTGGCTTCTGAATGCTGCCCAGCTATGGCAGCAGTGTAGATCAACTGTAACTCAGACCAGAAAAATTTCAAATATTCACTATCTACTCATTCTTGAAAACCACTGCCAACCACTGATGTAAAACATACAAATTGTCAGAGTCATTATTATGAGGTATTGAACCTACCTCAGTTCTCCAATAAGTCAGCTGACGTTCTAGTAGATTATCAGAGAAGATCACTCTAAGGTCCCTTGTGGTGATGACACCATGACTTCCAACCTTTTATTCTATATGCAGTTGTCATCTTGGTTTTACAGGGGAGGAAACAGAAGGGAGTGATAAACACCACACTTCGGTGTGTTTTCAGCTCTGATGAGTTTATACTGTCACAACAAGAGACAGTATTTTGTTAAGGTCAGCTACTGCTAGCCTGTATTTGCCACGTCGCCTCCAGCTAACCTTGAGAGAAAAAACACCACTGCCTGCTGGGAATACATACAACACAGAACAGAAGAGTGCTAATTTCCATCCAAAGAACTAAAATTTCTACAGTGGCACAGATAATGATGCACACTCTTCATTCATAGAACTTATAACCAAGGTTCAGAGTAAGGAAGATATTTTCATAATGTTTACAAATTTGTATATCAAAACTGCCCGTCACTGTTAATTGCCTTTGTTCTAGCATGGAAATCTCTGTTTTCTGAATTATATTAACAGACTATCTATACACCCTTTATTATTGCTAGTGGGTTAGAGGAAAAGGGGTACAGGTATGAACTCCTGTTAGAAGTTAGACTCCAGAAAACCAAATAACCCTATTAAAAAATGGGGTACAGAGCTAAACAAAGAATTCCCAACTGAGGAAAACTGGATGGCTGAGAAACACCTAAAGAAATGTTCAACATCTTTAATCATCAGGAAAATGCAAATCAAAACAACCCTGAGATTCCACCTCACACCAGTCAGAACAGCTAAGATAAAAAACTCAGGGGATAGCAGATGCTGGAGAGGATGTGAAGTAAGATGAACACTTCTCCATTGCTGGTGAGATTGCAAGCTGGTAAAAACACTCTGGAAATCAGTTTGGTGGTTCATCAGAAAATTGGATATAGTACTACTACCTGAGGACCCATCTATACCACTCCTGGGCATATACCCAGAAGATGCTCCAGCATGTATAAGGACACATGCTCCACTATGCTCATAGCAGCCTTATTTATAATAGCCAGAAGCTGTAAAGAACCCAGATGTCCTTTGACAGAGGAATGGATACAGAAAATGTGGTACATTTACACATTGGAGTACTACTCAGCTATTAAAAACACTGAATTCATGAAATTCTTAGGCAAATGGATACAACTAGAAAATATCATCCTGAATGAGGTAATCCAATCACAAAAGAACACCCATGGCATGCACTTGCTGATAAGTGGATATTAGCCCAAAGGCTCGGAATACCCAAGATACAATTCACAGACCACATGAAGCTCAAGAAGAAGGAAGACCAAAGTCCACTTTGGTCCTTTTTAGAAGGAGGATTAAAATACCCATGGCTCACAGCCAACCAATGGTCTGAGCATAGGGTGCCCAATGGAGGAGCTAGAGAAACCCAAAGAACTGAAGAGGTTTGCAGCCCCATAGGAGGAGCAATAATATGTACCAACCAATACCCCCAGAGCTCCCAGGGACTGAAAACGACCAAACAAAGAGTACACATGGAGGGACCCACGGCTCCAGCTACATATGTAGCAGAGGATGGCATTTTCAGACATCAATGAGAGGAGAGGCCATTGTCCTGTGAAGGCTCGATGTCCCAGTGTAGGGGAATGCCAGGTCAGGAAACCTTGGGGGGGGGGGGGGAGGTTGGTGAGCAGGGGGATAGGGGATGGGATAGGGCAGTTTCAGAGGGGAAACAAGGAAAGGTGATAACATTTGAAATGTAAATAAAGAAAATATCTAATTATAAAAACCTCATTCTTATTGCAAAGTTTTGTAACCTCAGGATTTCTTTTCTTTACTGTGGTTAGAACATTACACTTAAGGGGAGCTCTTTGACAGATATGAATTACCAACACCAGTAGTCTTGTACAGTGGAGTCATTACTACCTGATAAGAAGTAGGTAATGTCACGTGATGACATCAAAGTCCATATTGTAACTGAGATGGGTGTAGAGATAGATACATAGAAAGAAGCAACACACTAGTGAGATAGATGGTTTACACCCAGTGTGACATAAAGCAGACAGGTCCAAGAATATACCAAGTTACTCAAAACAGTAAACATTTAAAACCTATGAATTGGTAAGTTGTCCAATTTTCCATTCAACACTTAGGAACCATAATTGATCATAATAATTGAAACCCCAAGTTAAACCCACAGAAAAGTCGAATAGGTGGAATTGGTTTTCAGATGTCAGAGAAAGAGCACTATTGTCACCCAGGCTTCCCTCATGTGAACTACAAGATGTGTGTGTGTGTATGTGTGTGTGTGTGTGTGTGTGTGTGTGTGTGTGTGTGAGTGAGTGTGTGTGTGAGTGTGTGTGAGTGTGTGTGTGTGTGTGTGTATGTGAGTGTACATTTCTGTGGCTATTTCTCACTTTTGCCAGTCTAATATTTAATTATTTTATATATGCAAAACAAAAAGAGCTCAATAGAGAATGACTGAGAAAGGGAAGAGCAAGACATATATATTTTTATTTCAATAAGCTTTGTGCAAAGAGATGATTATAAATAAATCAATATTCACAGTAAAGTTTAGAATGATTGACTAATCAAATGATTAATAAACAATTTATTCAAAACAAAAATTTTAACAGCTCATTATTTCAATGAGATTATAAGTACCTTGAAGGGAATAAATGGCTTAAATATTTGTCAGATAACAAAGAGAGAGAAAACAAAAGGTATCATAAGAACTCCAAGGATATAAGGGTTAATAACAAATCATTTAATAGGTGAAAGCTGATATGCTTGTTTCCAACCAAACATTTTAATAAAAATATCTTACCATGGAACTTGCAATCAAGAATAATATTATGATATCCGAACTATAACTCTCCTGTAGATATACCACATTTTAGCTTAAACCACATACATACACAGATTAGCATTATTTTGTAAAGCGTACTCATAGCAAACCATTTTTTACAAAACTGCCTTTGAGAGATAGGCTAAAACATCAGTTCCTGTTAACCTGGAAAGCAATGGTCTAAAGAATCAATGAGGCCTGAGATGACACCGCTTCTGTTTAACAAACCGGATAACACATTAACAGCTGCACTGGGTGAGGCATTTCCATCTTATCTAAAAACAAATACAGAGTCATTAAAGGACTTCATGAGAGAGAGAGAGGAAAAAAAAGTTCAGAAATTTAAAGAAAACAAAAGCAAACACCATTGTAATATAAATACTAAGAATCTAAAGGAGATTAAACAAGGATGAATGAAGTGGGATATATTTAAGAGAATCACAAGGAAAATAAGTTTACAACCTGCTGCCTGACAAAATCAGAAGCAAATGACAATAGATTAAAATGTGTTTAGTCTTGAAAACATAAACGTTCCCAATTTATTTCATAGATACAATAGCAATGTGCTCAGTGCACAGAGAAAAAACCTTTAAATGAAATTAAAGCCACAAAATGTAACAATTATTCTTAAAAATATCTAAAATCTCTCTCCCTTTGACCACGTCAATCAAAAAGCCTTCCTCTCAATCTATCACCAATTACTTCTCTTTTAAAATAAAAGACTCATGGTCATTCTTTTGCTCTATCTTTGAAACACAAACCAAAAAATCCAAAACCAGACTTTAAATTTGGTGTACCTTTGAATTAAACTGTAGCTGTGCCTGTGCCTCTCAAACTTTCTTAGTAACAGAATCCTATTCTTCCCCCTCTACCACAAAAAAATCTTGTTAGGTAGTCAAAAGTGTGGGGGTAGGGGGGAAGCAAAATATACAAAGGTCCTTTGATGGAATCTGAAAGTGAGGGCTTAGAGCCCCTAGTAACGCATTTCAAACTTTTGTCATTTATTGTTTTTACAAATGAAATTAGAGGATATATATATATATATATATATATATATATATTCCTTTGATTCTGTGAAATAAAATCAGCATAACTAATACTAAAGTCAAACGACTTACTTCATTAACTGAATGAGATCTGCAAGTAGAGCAGACCGTACAGTCATCGAAAGCTGAACAGAAGACAAGGGTGCTGCTGGCCTAGAAGAAATCTGACACTGAGATGACTCAGTTACAAGGTGGAAATTACCTTGGAGAGTCTACTAAGCTTAACATTAATTAATTTCCCATGCTCAATAGCACAATTTGTCATCTAAGGCAGGTTCGGAATTTGATCAAGTGTTGGATTAAAAAGATTAAAAAGATCACCTATTGCTTTTATCTTTAGAAAGGCTACTGTCCACAGAGGCCTCCCCCAAGGATCATGGAGTAGAATCTACAGGATTGCTCATGTCTTCTACCACAGCCTGCACGCATTACTTCGCCCCATTAACATTCCACACTGGGAGTCCTTTACCAGTTTTATGAGGCGAAACCACAAAACATCAGGTTTACAAAATCCTCACAGAGCAATTTCACCTTAAAATACTGCCTGTCAGGGATGTGGATCCAAGATATTCAATAAATCACTAGCTCTATACAACAACTTACAAATCAAGTAAATGAATTTTTTTCATCAGAACACAAGAAAGGTTAATGATAGACAAGCAGATTATTGGAAGTTACACACTCATGGTGAAGCAGTACAACAGCAAACTCTCCAGTGTCCCAGAGCTTGGTCCAGCTTTCCCTGGGCTTAGAGTCTCACTTAAATAACCTTACTGAGTCTGTGTCCCAACACACAGAACACAGACTGCTGGGAACATACACTGACTGCCTCAATTCCTGGTTCTCTCACTTAAGGCCAGTGTATCTTTGAGACAGTTAATAAACTGTCTTGAAATATGCAAGTCTAAGCCTGTTTTCTCACTTTAAAACATATGAAGAAATTGTGTTCATTGTTTATAAGATATAAGATAAAAGTGCTATGAATAGGCCTAATAGTAGTAAATGCCCAAAAGACTTGCCTTTCCTTCCAACTTCCTTGTTGAAATAGAAAATATCCCCTTACATGTGTTCAGGATGTATTAGCACACGTGAGGCATGTCATGATTTAATAGTCCCCTTACATTTGGTTTTCAGTTCTACCTAATGACTTGTTACTAGTTTCTGTTGAGAAGTTAGTTGACTGCTCTTAGTCTCTGCCTCCTTTCAGGAAAATTGGGATGATAGAATCATTTATGTGCACAAAATAATGCAGCTTAGGTATATAACATAATAATGCTCATTTACCATCATCTATATTTAAGTACCCTCAAAGAAGACCTAACACCAATACTCTTCAAACTATTCCACAAAATAGAAACAGAAGGAACACTACCCAACTCGTTCTATGAAGCCACAATTATGCTAATACCAAAATCACACAAAGATCCGACAAAGAAGGAGAATCTCAGGCCAATCTCTCTTATGAATATCGATGCAAAAATACTCAATAAAATCCTTGCCAACCAAATCCAAGAACACATCAAAATGATAATTCGCCACAATCAAGTAGGCTTCATCCCAGGAATGCAGGGATGGTTCAATATAAGGAAGTCCATCAATGTAATCCACTACATAAACAATCTCAAAGAAAAAAACCACATGGTCATTTCATTAGATGCTGAGAAAGCATTTCACAAAATTCAGCATCCTTTCATGTTAAAGGTCTTGGAAAGATCAGGAATTAGAGGCCCATATCTAAAAGTAGTAAAAGCAATTTACAGCAAACCGGTAGCCAACATCAATCTAAATGGAGAGAAACTTGAAGCAATCCCACTAAAATCAGGGACTAGACAAGGCTACCCTCTCTCTCCATATCTTTTCAATATAGTACTTGAAGTTCTAGCTAGAGCAATTAGACAACAAAAGGAGGTCAAAGGGATACAAATTGGAAAGGAAGAAGTCAAACTATCACTATTTGCAGACGATATGATAGTGTACTTAAGTGACCCAAAGAACTCCACCAGAGAACTCCTACAGCTGGTAACCCAATCACAAAAGAACACACATGGTATGCAGTCACTGATAAGGGGATATTAACCCAGAATCTAAGAATACCCTAGACACAATTTGCATATCAATAGATTTCCAAGAAGATGGAAGGAGAGACCCCTGGTCCTGGAAAGACTGGATGTAGGGGAATGCCAAGACAGAGAAGCGAGAGGGGGTTGAATGGGGAAAAGAGGGAAGGAAGGGGGCTTATGGGACTTTCGGGGAGGGAGGAAACGGGAAAGGGGAAATGATTTGGAATGTAAATAAAAAAACTTAGAAAATAAAAAAAAAAAAAAGAATCTCCTAGATTTACTCACACACAAAAACATATTTTTTGGAGAATATATATGTCTAGAAATCAAGTAACTGCTACTAACTTGTAAATATTTCACTTGAGTTCAGCATCACTAAGTTTATACCAAAAGGTTTTAGAAACAAGGAGAACTTTTTTTGCCTCACTGAGAATCATTATCAATAGTGAATGGGTCTTGGGAGTTCCTACCTCAGATATTATACTGAGAAAACACTGTTCTGGTAGTATATGGTATAAACTCTCTGTCTAAATTTTATTCATACAAGTTTATAGTCTAAACACACTAAAACTAAAGTAAAAATATTCTGTGGATCAGGCAACTTATGCGAGTGGAGTTTCAGGCCATGATGAGGCATTTAACTGCCAGCCTGACCTTAGAATGACTGGGAGAAGAGCTTCAATAAGAGACTGTATCCATGAGTTTGACCTACACCCATGTCTCTTCCGGACTGTCCAACTGTCTTAATGGATGTTCATTGAATGTGAGTGGTACCTTTTAGAGGCTTCCAGAGAAATGACAGGGCGAGATAAAGACTGGGTGGTTTTGTTCGCTCGGCATTCACTTGTACTAGCACCTACCTTGTTGCTACTGATATTACTGATAATAATGAACTTCTTCACACTTCCAATGTCAACTGAAAATCTTGCTGATTCCTGTAGATACTAAAACTAGCTTTTGGGGCTTCCAACATAGACTGGAGACCAGGGTTCTCTAGAAATATTACAGGCTTTTGGCAGCAGACAGACATAACTGCTGAGGTATCTACCTTAATGTACTGTTTTACTCCTAAGTTTGGCCTCTCCTTTGTAAGAAAGCCATTGAGTACTCCAACCGTATCAGTAAGCCAATCTAATAATCTCCCTCTAATGTATGTTCAATCTATCACTTCTGTTTCTCTAGAAAATTCTGACTAAGACAGCTACTAAATACCTAACATCAGTAAATAAAAGAAAGGCAGACATTTTAAAATCCTTCTTTGTGCACACGCGCGCACACACACACACACACACACACACACAAAACCATATCTATATGTTGGCAAAATTAGATACATGCACAGGCTGCAAAACGTGAGGATAGTAATTTCTAACAATTTTGAAGTGGTCAAACTAACAGAACAGGTAACATCTTAAAATACCACTTAAAGAAGAGGCTTAAAGCTTACTTACATTCTTTAATGTCAAATAAATATGTATTACTTTATATAGGTAGAGCTATATGCTGAAAAATTCAGAATATACATATAAAATTCTGAGTAGTTGTTACATTTTATTAAGAGATTAATGGTGACAGGTAAATTTGGAGTGTACTTTAATGTTAACCAGACTCAGAAACACAATTCTGTCAGTACCTCATCCATTAATGTACCTTTGATAGATTCAAAGAAGTGTACTTTTACTCACATACTAATTGAATAGAGTTAATTAATTGCAGTCTAACCAGAAAGTTCAAACAGACCTCACGCAGCATTCAAAGCATAGTTTCAAATCTAACCTTCCCTCCCTTTATTTAAACTGGCCCTGGGGATGAAGTCAATAAATTGCCAATTAATAACATACTTGCTTTGATGATTCTTCAGTAACTTACTATCACCCCACTTCATAAATATTTTGGTAAAACTTCTGGAATTTCAAGTAAGACACTGCTTCCATGGGAAAACTCTATTTAGGTGTCCTCTGCTGCCAATAACACAGACTGGCTGGAGATCCTCCCACACCACACTGCACAGGGAGAGGCATTCAACCAGTCAAAGTTTAATCTGTTCCGCCAATGGCACAGAAAACTACTCCACTTCTTCACTAAATAAATCTGTACATTAGCCTCTCCCATGTTACTGAGACAAAGACTGATCTAGGATATACAGAGACAAAAGCACATGGCTCTGAATTTCAGCAGTAGACATAGTTACATTTAACCCCAGAACTAGGCTAGTCCAGTGTGGTGATGATCAGCTCCAAATGACACTTCCTTTAACCTGTCAGTTCCATTCTCTCCTCACCTACAGGTCAGATACCTGCATACACAGTGAGGACATGCAACTTCTAGCACACCAGCCCCTCTGTCAGCCCTTACAATTTACCTCCTATCCACATCCACACCTATTTACACAGATTTGTATCATCTCAGAGAAAATTCTAACTTAATATTCATCTGATGCATATAGTCTCCTGGCTTTTTAGGCTACAGACCACGGATCTCTTTCTACATCTCTTAATTAGCTCCAAAGATTAGTCCTCCTAACCAGATGTCCATAAATTACCTCAATGAATAAATTTCACACTTATGCAAAAACAGTACAAAAATATAAGGGTAAAGCTTCAAACTGTTTTTCATCTCATTTAACAAAAATGATGCCATCCTTATAATAAATAACTAAGAAAATAATGGCCGGCACATGCTTGCTGTGAAACTAACAAGAAAGCAAACAACACCAAATAATAAGTCCACAGAAGTGGACTGAGAAAGGAGGAAGGAGGATACTAGCTGATTGGCCAGTGTTAATGACTGGGGAAAACACTGATTACCAGACCATTTTCATACTTCTGCCTCGAGTTGCTTCTCATTATTTCTCTCATAACTGTCAGAAAATAAATTTTTATTCAAGACTGTTTGTCCAACATACTTTGCCCCCTGGGAGGATAACTCAGGTCTCACTATGCCAGGAAGGCCTGAAACTCCTTGGGCTGCACTCGATCTCCTGCTCCTGCTTCCTGCTCCTGAAGTTCTATGACTGCAGGCGGGGACCACAGTGTCTCACCTGATCCAACAAAAGGTCACTCAACACCAAGAGTGTTATGACTTCATAGAACGAGTTGGGTAGCGTTCCTTCTGTTTCTATTTTGTGGAATAGTTTGAAGAGTATTGGTTTTAGGACTTCTTGGAAGGTCTGATAGAATTCTGCACTAAAACCATCTGGACATGTGCTTTTTTTGGTTGGAAGACTTCCAATGACCACTTCTATTTCTTCAGGGGTTATAGGATGGTTTAGATGGTCTATTTGATCCTGATTTAATTTTGGTATTTGGTATCTGTCTAGGAAATTGTCCATTTCCTCCAGATTTTCTAGTTGTGTTGAATACAGGCTTTTGTAGTAGGATCTGATGATTTTTTGAATTTCCTCAGTTTCTGTTGTTATCACTCCCTTTTCGTTTCTGATTTTGTTAATTTGGATACTGTCTCTGTGCCCTCTCGCTAGTCTGGCTAAGGGCTTATCTATCTTGTTGATTTTCTCAAAGAACCAACTCCTAGTTTTGTTGATTCTTTGTATGGTTTTATTTGTTTCTACTTGACTGATTTCAGCCCTGAGTTTGATGATTTCCTGCCTTCTATTCCTCTTGGGTGTATTTGCTTCTCTCTGTTCCAGGGCTTTCGAGTGTGCCATTAAGCTGCTAGTGTATGCAGTCTCCCGTTTCTTTTTGGTGATACTCAAGAATATGAATTTTCCTCTTAGCACCACTTTCATTCTGTCCCATAAATTAGGGTATGTTGTACCATCATTTTCATTAAATTTTAAAAGTTTTTGATTTCTTTCTTTATTTCCTCCTTGACTAAGTTATCGTTGAGTAGAGCATTGTTCAGTCTCCATGTGTATGTGGGCTTTCTGTTGTTTTTGTTGCCATTGAAGGCCACCCTTATTTCATAGTGATCTGATAGGAGGCATGGGATTAGTTCGATCTTCTTATATCTGTTGAGGTCTGTTTTGTGACCAATTATATGGTCGATTTTGGAGAAGGTACCATGAGGTGCTGAGAAGAAGGTGTATTCTTTTGCTTTAGGATGAAATGTTTTAAATATATATAATCTGTTAGTTCCATTTGGTCCAAGGTTTCAATTAGATTCACTGTGTCCCTCTTTAGTTTCTACTTTCCTGAACGATCCATTTCAGACAGCAGGGTGTTGAAGTTACCCTCTTTTATTATGTGAGGTGCGATGTGTGCTTTGAGCTTTAGTAAAGTTCCTTTAACGAATGAGGGTACCCTTGCTTTTGGAGCATAGATATTCAGAATTGAGAGTTCTTCTTGGTGCATTTTTCCCTTGATCAGTATGTAGTGTCCTTCTGTGTCCTTTTTGATGACTTTAGGTTGAAAGTCAATTTTATCTGATATTAGGATGGCTACTCCGGCTCATTTCCTGGGACCAATTTCTTCTAAAATTGTTTTCCAGCCTTTTACTTTGAGGTAGTGTTTGTCTTTGACACTGAGGTGCGTTTCCTGCATGCACAAAATGCTGGGTCCTCTTTACGTATCCAGTCTGTTAGTCTATGCCTTTTTATTGGGGAATTGAGACCATTGATATTAAGAGAGATTAAGGAATAGTGATTATTGCCACCAGATATTCTTGTTTGAGTGGTTATCTACTTTTGGGTTTGATGCAAGAAGGCTACTATCTCGTTTTTTCCAGGGTGTTGTTTCTCTCCTTGTATTGGCAATTTCCACCTATTATCCTTTGCAGGGCTGGGTTTGTGGAAAGATATTGTGTAAATTTGGTTTTATCATGGAATATCTTGGTCTCTCCATCTATGGTGATTGAGAGTTTTACTGGGTATAGTAGTCTCGGCTGGCATTTGTGTTCTCTTAGAGTCTGTATGAGATCTGCCCAGGATCTTCTGGCTTTCATAGTCTCTGGTGAGAAGTCTGATATGATTCAGATAGGTCTTCCTTTATATGTTACTTGGCCTTTTTCTCTTACTACTTTTAATATTCTTTCTTTGTTTAGTACATTTGGTGTTTTGATTATTATGTGACGGGAGGTATTTTCTGTTCTGGTCCAGTCTGTTTGGAGTTCTGTAGGCTTCTTGTACATTCATCAGTATCTCTCTCTTTAGGTTTGGGAAGTTTTCCTCCATAATTTTGTTGAAGATATTTACTGGCCCTTTAAGTTTCAAATCTTCACTCTCATCTATACCTATAATCCTTAGGTTTGGTCTTTTCATTGTGTCCTGGATTTCCTGGATGTTTTGGGTTACATGTTTTTTGCATTTTGCATTTTCTTTGACTGTTGAGTCGATACTTTCTATGGTATCTTCAGCACCTGAGTTTCTTTCTTCCATCTCTTGTATTCTATTGTTGATGTTTGCATCTATGATTCCTGATTTCTTCCCAAGGTTTTCTATCTCCAAAGTTGTCTCCCTTTGTGATTTCTTAGTTGTTTCTACTTCCTTTTTTAGATCCTGGATGGATTTGCTGAGATCCTTCACTTGTTTGTTTGTATTTTCCTGTATTTCTTTAAGATATTTTTGCATTTCCTCTTTCAGGATTAATGCCTGTTGACCCAAGTTCTCCCGTATTTCTCTAAGCGATTTTTGTGTTTCCTCCTCATGGGCTTCCATCTGTTGATCCATCATCTCCTGCATTTTTTTAAGCAATTCTCATGTTTCCTTTGTAAGGGCAACTACCCGTTGATTCATTTCTTTAAGCGATTTTTGTGTTGCCTCCCTATGAGCCTCCATCTGTTGACCTATATTCTTCTGCTTTTCTTTATGCGATTCTTGTGATTCCTTTGTAAGGGCATCTACTCATTGATTCATTTCTTTAAGCAATTTTTGTGTTGCCTCCTTATGGGCCTCCATCAGTTGACCCATGTTCTCCTGCATTTCTCTAAGCGATTTTTGTGTTTCCTTTGTAAGGGCTTCCACCCGTTGATTCATGATCTCCTGTATTTCTTTATGAGATTCATTTGTGTCCTTCTTGAAATCCTCTAATAGCATCATGAGAAGTGATTTTAAATCCAGATCTTGCCTTTCGGGTGTGATGGGGTATCCAGGACTTGCTGCTGTTGGAGAGTTGGGTTCGGATGGTGGCCTATTACTTTGATTTCTGTTAGTAACGTTCCTACGTTTGCCTTTTGTCATCTGGTTACCTCTAGTGTTAGTTGGTCCTCCTGTTACTAGCTGTTGGTTGGACCTCCTGTGAGCCTGCAAGGCTATTTCTGACCCCCTTGGATTACCGGGATTCCCCTGTCACCGATTTCTGGGGCCTGCCCTACTCCTGAGTGACTTTGGAGCCCTGATGTGCCTTGCCCCAAGTGATGTTATATTGGGGAATCCCTGCACATCCAAAGGCTCAGCGTAGTGGATCCCCAGAGCAGAGATCGCCAAGGGGAGGCTGCTAGGCTCCTGCCTTGTGAGGGTGCGTTCCCTCCCAGAGCAGGGGATCCCTCTTCAGGGCAGATGTCCCACAGCAGAGCTGGGGATTAGGTGACCTCAGACCTGCCCAGTTCTTGGGAGCAGGGAGCACACAAGCTGGCTGAGACCCAAGCGATATTATGCTTGATTGTCCATGTGCCTGGAGGTCCCAACTGCTCTGTTGCAGGAATAAAGATGGCGGAGTGCACTGTGCACCCTCTCTGCACAGATCACTCTGCAGGGCAGATGGCCCACAGCAGAGCTGGTGCCCATAGGTCCGCAGAGCTGCCCCACTCTTGGCCGCAGATGGAAGCCCAACAGGCTGTGTCCCAAGTGCTGTTATATTGGGGAGTCCCTGGGTACCTGTATGCTCAGTGCTATAGATCCCCGGAGCAGAGGTCGCCTGTACCCCATTTTTTAATTGGGTTATTTGAGTTTGTAAAGGTTAACTTCTTTAGTTCTTTATATATTTTGGATATTAGCCCTCTATTGGATGTACGGTTAGTCAAGATTTTTTTCCCCAATCTGTAGGTTGCTGATTTGTCCTACTGACAGTGTCCTCTGCCTCACAGAAGCTTTTCAGTTTCATGAGGTCCCATTTACCAACTGTTGCTCTTATAGTTTAAGCCATTGGTGTTCCCTGTTCACGAAATTTCCCCCTGTGCCAATGAGTTCCAGGCTCTTTCCCACTTTCCTATTAGATTGAATGTATCTGGTTTTATGTTGAGGTCCCTGATCCATTTGGATTTAAGCTTTGTACAAGGTGATGAATATGGATCTATTTTCATTTTTCTAGCATACAGACTGCCAGTTAAACCAGCACCATTTATTGAAGATGTTTTCTTTTTTCCACTGTATGTTTTTGGCTTCTTTGTCAAAGATCAAAGTACATGGGTTTATTTCTGAGTCTTTGAGTCTATTCCATTGATCAATGTGTCTGTCTCTATACCAATACAATGCAGTTTTTTTCACTATTGGTTTGTAGTACAACTTGAGTTCAGGGATGGTTGATTCCCCCAGAAGATTTTTTATTGTTGAGAATTGTTTTGACTATCCTGGATAGTATTTTTCCATATGAAGTTGAGAATTTCTCTTTTCATGTCTGTGAAGAATTAAGTTGGAATTCTGATGGGGATTGCATTGAATTTATAGATTACTTTTGGTAAGATGGCCATTTTCACAATGTTAATCCTACCAAACCATGAGAATGGGAGATCTTTCCATCTTCTGAGGTCTTCTTTGATTTCTTTCTTCAGGTATTTGAACTTCTTGCCATATAGATCTTTCACGTGCTTACAAGATATTTGTCGCTATTGTGAAGAGTATTGTTTTCCTAATTTCTTTCTTAGCCTGTTTACCATTTCTATAAGGCTACTGTTTTGTTTGAGTTAATTTTATATTCCGCCTCTTTGCTGAAGTTGTTTATCAGCTGTAGAGTTCTCTGGTGAAATTTTGGGCATTCCTTATGTACACTATCACATCATCTGCAAATAGTGATATCAGAGACCTGAGAAGTAAGAATACTCAGGACTCACAGCAGATGATCTTAGCCAAAATGTCCAACAACGGAGGGAGAAAACTCCAAGAGTCCACCTCCAGTAAATAAACAGGTCCTCAAGTAGAGGGACAGGGTAACCAACCCATAGTCACATTTCTGACCCAGAATTGTTCCTGTCGAAAAGAACTGCAGGGACAAAAATGGAGAAAAGACTGAAAGAAAGGTGGCCCAATGACTGGCCCAACTTGCAATCCATCTCATGAGAATGGGGTTGCGCGAACCAAGGTCTGACACTATTACTGATTCTATGAAGTCCTTATAGACAGGATCCTAGCATGGCTGCCCTCTGAGAGGCCCTATCACTAGGTGACTGAGACTGAAGCACATACTTAGACCCAACCAATGGACTGAAGTCGGGGACCCCTATGGTTAAATTAGGAAAAGGATTGAAGAAGTTGAAAGAGAGAGTGATCCCAGAGGAAGACCAGCAGCCTTAACTAATCCAGACTGCAGGGAGCTCCCAGAGACTGAGCCACCAACCAGGAGCACTAACAGACTCGTCAGAGGCCACTGTCACATATATAGCAGAGGTCTGCCTGGTCTGGCTGCAGTGAGAGATGTAATTAATCCTTGAAAGACGCGAGGTCCTAGGGAAGGTGGATGTCTACTGAAGGGGATAGAGAGCATTCTCTAGGAGGCACAGGGAGGAGGAATGGGATAAGGAAGTGTGAGAGGGGTGATGGGGAGTGGGGCAACAGCTAAAATGTAAATCAATGAAATATTTTATAAAACACACACACACACACACACACACACACACACACACACACACACAGACAGACAACCCATCACCTGTAACAACATGGACAAATGTGGAGAACCAAAAACAAAATAAGTCAGGGGGAAAACACAAATACCTCATGACCTCACTAATTTGTGGCATTCATAAGTATTGATCTCATAGAATTACAGGATATAATGATAGTTACCAACAGTGGGAAAAGATGGGAAGAAAGAGAAAAAAGGAAGGATTTGATCAATAGAAAAAAAGTCACAGACAAAACAAAGTCTAGTGTTATTATACAGTGGGGTAATGTAAGTAACAATAATGTACTGATTATTTGACAATAGGTTTGAAAGGCTTATGGTTATGATTAATACTATGAAATAGTTAATGGTTGGCATGATAGGTGTGCCAGACATTAGCTCTTTCATTTTACAACTATACATGTATTAGAACATCGCACTGTACCTCAAAAAATATATATAATTGTACCAGCAAAACAAAAATGAAAATACCCTTCCAACTGCCACTAAGGACACCTTACAGTAACAAAGATTTTAACACAAAAATTTAAACAAAATCAGTGTTGGCCTAACTATCGACAGCATCAGCACCTTAACTTTCAGCTATACAATATAATCATAACAACCTGCTGCCATTTTCCAAAAGATAATATAACAAATAACAGTAATAATTTCTCATGTTGTGACACATAAATGGTGACCTCTCTAAAATTGTATTTTTATGCAAGGAATGATAAAAAATAAATGTATTCTGCTATGGCTACTGGAACTATCAACAGACAAAGAAATGACCAAAGACAGATCAAGTACCTTACACAAAGACTGGGCAAGGGTTAGAATTCAAAATATTCTTTCATTATTCAATACCCTTTTTCTTAACTATAAAAAATCAAGCCAGGATAGTCTCTAGAACTCTGGTTTGGGGTGATCACTATAAAGATAATAAAAAGAAAATACATAAGAGGTACAAATATCTGTATATCCAAGTAATATAACTCAAAAAAGCCTCGGTGCTATTTTAGAAAAATTATCCACGTTCACTTTTAAAGCAATTTAAAGTTTAAAATTTACCTCGGAACTGCAGAACTGAGGCATGCTGTTAATTCTTAAAAACAATCACATTTTAGATTCCACTCAAATCAAACAAATTCATTTCTATGACTGCAGCTATTCTTGGATGTTTTAGTGATCTCAGTAAACATATAATGGCTGTGTAACACCTGTTACATGGTTGTTAGCCCACTACTTCTTATCTTTCTACAAAGATTGACAAGTGTGGCCTGCCTTCTATAACTGTAGAACTATTTCAGAAAGCTTCATGTTCATATCTAGTAATAATCCCTCTTTAAATTCTTGACTTTTCTCTTCCTCTGAGCCCTTACTCACTTATTTCAAGGAAGTGTCCTACTTCCAAATGTTGCTAATAATCATGAGCTATGCTTCAGCCAAAAGAAAAGTTAGTGGGAAATAAAGATATAGCCAAAAGAACAGCCATCATAAAACCTGTTGCCTTGAAAATGCCTCTATCTTCAAGTTCCTGTAAAAAAATTATCTTTTTATTATCATATTCTGCAACTGTTTTGACCTACTCTTAAAAAAAAGAAAAATGGTATTACCAACTTTAAAGTTTTCTCACATTGTTCATTAAAGATGTTAGTTCTACAATGGCAACACTCTCCAATATATTAAGAGTTTAATGTACAGATGCACCATTTATGTTATTATATCCCAACAACCCCATTAAAATTGAAAGCATTTTAAGTCAAAAGAGCATTTACACACTTAACCTATAGAAAGAACAACCTGGCTTCACAAGACTGCACATATGCGAGTATCTACAGTTTGCTGTGCTGAGCAATGAGCTGACTAGAAACTGCAGCGACTGGATGTTTGGTGTCTGTTGATTACCATGTTGGAGGAGGAAACGCTGACAGATGCTTGAGTAAACAAGTCACAGGAAGTCAGGAAGCAGAAAGGTCAATGCTGGGTTCCATTAGCTTCCACTTTTCCCTTCTTATCCAGTTTGGGACTCTGGTCTATAGAACTGTGCCTCCCACTTTGAAGATGAGTCTGCCCTTCTATCACACAGGAGACATACGTCTGAGTGTCATGTCAAAGGCTCAACTATGAGTCAAGATGAGCTCTTAATTCCTTAAGTAATTTTTGTCAGGTATTCTGTCACAGCAACAAGAAAATAATACAGTAGTTTTATGTTATTTTGTTTTACTTTATCTACTATTTTGGCAGTCCTATGAATTGAATGGAGGGCTTAGGGAAGTGTTCAGCCACTAAACTATACTTCTAGTCATCATCAGTATATGTTTTATTAACTACTTTTTAAAATATGATTTCTATATGAATATTTCCAATGGCATCAAATATTTTTACGGGCTCCCAAATTTTACCAACACATATCTATGGATTCATTCCAAATTAGTTCACAATTTACTACTGGACAGCAAAAATACTTGTGATTATCATAAATAGCTGCCATGAATATTCTTATCCTTTAAATAAAATTTTGGGGGTGAGGGTGATTACAGACATAGAACCAGTGGAAGCCAGAAGGGGGTGCTGTATCCCCAGGAGCTGAAGGTACAAGCTTTTGTGAACAATCTGATGTAAATAATCAAAACCAAACTCAGACCCTCTGCTAAAGCAGCAAATGTTCTTACCTGCTAGGACATCTCTACAAACCTGATTAAAATTTTTACACCTACCTCAGATCACTTTCTTAGGATTTTTTTAGAACTAGGATTATAGAGACTATAATAAAGCATTAATCTTGTAACTTTCTCAGCTCTATTTTATCATTTATCAAACATGTGAGCTAGGCATGATGGTGCATGCCTATACTCCCAGCACTTCAGAGAAGCTCTCTGTAAATTTGAAGCCAATCTGGCCACATAATGAGTTCTAGGCCCATCAGGACTATGAAGAGAGACCATGTCTCAAAAAGGGAAGGCGGAGGGACAACTTGCAAGCAAAATGTTTTATTATCCTAAGATCTGTTTTGCTATCTATAGCTTATGTTTGTACATGTTACAAGTAACTTATTTTTCTATTGGTTTTTTCTAGTATTTCTATCTATGAAATACTTGTATTTGTGCCACTTCACAATTTATCCATAATAAAGTTAGTAGGATTACTTTATTCATTCATTCAACCATTCCCATGAGGTTTCAGATTTCTACTTCACAAATGAAAAATAAAAATTGTAATCTAATTAGAATTCCTAACTTTTTATATTCAAAAGACTTCTTAGTAATTTAAGAATATCCTTTTGAATTTTCACAATCAATATAAAAGAGACATAGTTACAAAAATAAAACTGTGATGATCAACAGACAAACGTCTGTGAAAGGAAGACATGCTATCAGGTGTACGTAGGTTAGCTACTTCCTTATGAGTACAACCGAATGATTGTGCACACACTAGGTATGTAAGTACTTGCTGCCTGAACTATCTTCCCAAGGGAACATTCTAATTATTCAAAATAAATTATTTACTTAAAGGCAGGCTCAAATACTTAATTTAAAACACTACAACCACCACAAAAAAATAAATAGGTAAACAAATCAACCTTAGACTGAAATTTGTCTAACCAAAAAACTATATGAAGAAGAGGTCTTAGTGTGCAAGGTTTCAAGAGTCAAACTCAAGTAAAGATCCATACACAATTTAACTACAATGGTCAGCTCTCTCAGACAGGAGGAACATCTTACTTCATCACTGCCTTCTACCTGTAATATCACTTCCCCTTAACTTACCCTTCATGTACTGATCCTTCCCTTCACCAAACTACTAATAACTTTTGCCTATATTTAAACTATCCAAGATAAAATTAGCCTAGCCATCTGGAATCCAGTAAAGGGATAAGGGGAACGTAATGTAATTCAGCATTGTGCTCTGCACTACTTAGAATATCTTCCAGGTTATCCAAGTCTGGTTCTTTGGGCCTCTGTACTTTTCATCACCTTTGAGTCCAGTTCACTCGCACACACACACACACACACACACACACACACACACACACACACACACACACGTGCACGCACATGCTACACTGTAAGTAAATGACAGCAATATAAAGTAATTCTCCATTTTAGTTATGCAAATATTAACAAACTCCTTCAGGTAGAAGTATAATTAGCCTCCCTCACTAAAGTAAAAATAAAAATAATTTATACATTTTCCAATTTATTTATTACTGATTTATAAATGTTTGTGGATTTTAAAAATTCCCCACTGACTTTCTTGTACTATCTTCCCAGTTCCCTCAATAATAATGAGGTATATAGAAACTTAAGCATTCTTCTATCACTATCTATGCAAGAATCATTAGTTTACCATTATTCTAAAATATTCCCTATGAGCCAGACCACATGTTTCCCACACTGGACAATTTAGGAATAAAATGACAAAGACCTATGAACAGTATAGTTACAACCAATGGCAAGAATGCATTTTTCCTTCTTATATACTAACAGTGGCCTCTTCATTTAGAACTCCCAATCATATCATATTTAGATATAAAACAGCTGCCTTTGAGATGGACACTAGAATACCTAGGAAAAGGGAGAAAGGCAAAGATTCACAGGATATTCCAACCCTGAATATTTTTTTTTGTCCAATTATTTTAATACAACAACAGAAATTGAAACTAAGATTCAATACAGAAAAGTATATAATGCATGTATACACATGTACCAAAAGAACATAAAATATAGTACATGATTTATTCAAGTGTACACTTCAATGTTACAGTTACATGACCGTATCATTATTTATTACCAAGAATTGGATGCTCAGATAAAGACCACCAACATAAAGAAATGGAGTGCCACTGTGCCCTGTGTGTCCCTTCTAATGACAATGCCTTCTAGTTTAGTTTGGCTTGTTTTTGAAACTTATGCAGAACAAAGCTATACGTTGGTTTCAAACTCGTATTTTCTTCATTTTATGGCTTCAGAACATCTCTTGAGTGAGCACCCAACCACCATGGATGCATTCATCCTGTGGTCAGCCTGGGACTGCCAAGGACATTCTCAACATGCTCTCTGCTATGCACATACATGATGTTCTTATGGGTACATACCTAGAATCAGAGCTAGTGGTTGATGTTTGCATGTCTTTGATGTAACTACCTGTGAGCCATTTTCTGGAGCAGAGGCTCTACCTCACAAAGTCCATATTGCTCTACCCCGAGTCTGGAAGCTTTGAGAACTGACCAGTTCACGGATGCGCTCATGTCTGATAGTCCACTATCTGTCGGTCAGCTTGGTCCATGATGCAGTCTCACTTGATCTTAAGTTGTATTTTCCTAATTGATAATGATGTTTTTTTTTTTAATTTAATTTTATTTTATTTTTTTAATTTACATTCCAAATCACTTCCCCTTTCCCGTTTCCTCCCTCCCCGAAAGTCCCATAAGCCCCCTTCCCTCCCTCTTTTCTCCGTTCAACCCCCTCTCATTACTCTGTCCTGGCGTTCCCCTACATCCAGTCTTTCCAGGACCAGGGGTCTCTCCTTCCATCTTTTTAGAAATCTATTGATATGCTGATTGTGTCTAGGGTATTCTGAGATTCTGGGTCAATATCCCCTTATCAGTGACTTCATACCATGTGTGATCTTTTGTGATTGGGTTACCTCACTAAGGATGATATTTCCAACCCTGAATATTTTGTCAGAAAGTTACTAAACAACCAATTTCAAAATCTGGAAGATTCGCGAGGTCAGTATTACTGGATCTTAAACACACAAATCAGCATATGCAAAACTAAGACATAATTTTAAGAATTACATCATTTTCTCAAATATAAACTTGAGTAATAATAGTGGCTTTTGATCCATTTAAAGAGACTTTAACTAAATGATTAACTCTACACATTTTTATACTTCCTTTACAGCCTAGTTCACATGTAGCCTGTTTCCGAACTATTTCTTTTACATTAATTTGCTACTTACTCGTGAAACTGCTACTCTTTTCTCTTAATATCACTTTACTTTTATTAAGCATACAGTAAAAAACGCCTAACTTCTGACCCTGTGCCATGAGGAGGGAAAGAAGTGACCGCCCACAAGGCTCACTGGGTTTCTCCCGCTGGCTTCATTCCAGAATCCAGGACTTTTCAAAGGAGCAAAGTAATTTCCTGTTACTATTGAAATTTCTCTTGATTCCTAAACCATTACTTCAGAAGACACTTAAGTGTGGAAGGAACATTCTGGAATTAGGTAAAAGCTTTGCTGCCCAGTTTCAGAAGCAAACACTCCCAGGCTTATAAAGTAACTAGAGGAAAAACTGACATGAAAAGGGATGTGCTAGGGTGGAAAACAGCAGCATCAGAAAAACAAAGTATTTAATTAATACAATGTCTTAATTAAAAATAACTGAAGCTTGCATCACAATTTAATTAACATACTTGAATTTATTGTATTAAATCTAATCTTCACAAAAAATGATCTGAGATAAATGGATTAATTTTTGAAGATGAGAACCAATACTCAGAGGTTATCCTGTTCCAAATCCTACAATCTACAAAGCCGGAGTTGAGCCCAGAATGTCAGAATACAAACCCCTCCCTACCATCTCACTCACTCACTCTTCTTCCATGATGCTCTGTTTATCTCCTCAACATATTAGAATTTTACACAGGCAATGGGGATTATTAAATTTTTACAGCAATAAATTTGCAACAAAGTACTTATTACATAAATTAATAAATAATGAATATTATACAAAGAAAATAAGCACAAGAGTGAAGGCACTGTGCACACACCTATAATCCCTGGATGCACAACAGAGGCACAAGGGAAACAAAATAAAAATGTAAGAAAACAAATGAATACTGAAAAGTAGTCCTCTAGAAACTAAAATACAAAGTAACTTCATGATTTGGAAAAGCATTTTAAGTATATATGTATATACATATATACACGTATGTGTGTGTGCTTTATATAATAACTAAGCATATCTGTCAAATTTCAAATTTGTTGTTATAGAATATCTTAGTCTTTATAAGATTGCTATGACTTAAAAATTTTACTATAAAAAGCTAAAATCAAAGTATATATGAAAAATATTTTAACACAAATATAATCTTGTTGGGGGTGTATTTTTTCTAAATGGAAAATAGATTGTTTCATTAATTAATGTGATTAAAAAATTATATTAAAATGCAACATTTACAAATTTCTATATCCTGTAACCACCATAGTCTTTTAGAAATTGTTTACATCATGCTTAAAAGTCACATTGCTCACATATTCCCACAACTACTTTGCATGGTAAAGTGATCAGTAAATCATTTTTTTATGCATAACATCTTTAACATTCGCTCCCCCTTCTGTGCTTGTGATTAAATGTAGCATTCTGAAATCCCAAAGTTCTGAGAAAAAACATAAATCCTTGTCTCACAGCTGCTGTTTGACTCTGGAAACACATGCATTTTCTTTTCAAACATTTACCCTCGAAACTCCCAAAGGCTTTGGACTGGAGAACACCTGCATCTCTTCATTTAGTTCCAATAACACAGCCCAAACTCCAAAATTACAAAAATAGACTCTCTGTTCAGCTGGAGTTACATTTTACCTTTAATTCCCATGAAAGAAAAAATGCTAGGAGCATGAAATCATTTAGGCAAGCTTTGTCATCAAGAGGACAGACTTCTGCAACAGAAGCCCACTGGGAATATGAGAGAAACTGGCAACAATTACAGATAAAGTACATAGTAAGGTCTTCAGGGAAGACAGAGGAAATGTAGTGAGATAGATGGGTATAATTTGTACATATTTATACTCAAACCACAAATGTGAATTGTCTTTAATTGGTCCAATATATAAGCAATTCTAGTCAAATGACCTGTCAAAATTACTAAAACCATAACTTAAGGCAATCTACCTAATTTTATATTATAAATAGAATTTTGTGAAACAAGACATTTCCCTAATGAAAGCACCAACTCTAAATCTCCTTAGAAATTCCTATCTGACCAAAGAACTTTGAATAGTGTGCATTTTCTGGCATGTTTTAATCAACAGGTCTACTAACACAACTGAACTGAATTTCCAGAGATCACAACTTTAATTTTGACTTTCCATTAATAGTAACAAGACTCCCCCATCCTGATTTTTGATAATTAACAGAGAAAATTAGTTTTATTCATGAAAACATGATAAAATTTAAACCCTAATTCTGGTTTTTGAAGTTAATTATTCTGAAGAAGTCTTAAATTGGCAATATTATGTTAAATTGGCAAATATTATCTTACAAAGAACACTTATTTTTACATCACTGTAGGAGGGCATTGAAAATATCTAATTCTATCTCTCCAACTCTAGGATGAAAATATTGCTTTGAGTATTATATATTTTAAAAAAAAACTGGTGCTATATGTGGTGGCACTCAGCAAGAATGAGGGGAAAGGATCTCAAGTTCCAGGTCAGGTTGAGCAACACTCTAAGACCTAGTGTAATAGTTATCTCCTGCTGCTGTGATAAATACCATGACCACCATATCTTACAGAGTCTGCTTGGGCTTACGGTTCCAGAGAGCTGACAACAGCCACAGTAAAGAAGCAGCAGACGTGATAGCTGAAAACAGAAGCGGAGTCCTCACATCATCAACCACAGACAGCAGAGACAGTGAACTTGAAGTGGCTCATGGCTTTGAAACCTCAAAGCTTTCTCTGAGTGACATACTTTTAACGCAAGGTCACACCTCGTAAGGCTCCCCATACATAGCTACCAACTGGTAACCATATATTTAAATGCCAGACACATGGAAGAATAGTTCACTCAAAGCAACACACCCAGTAACGAAGGAAGGAAGGAAGGAAGGAAGGAAAATTAAGGATGTAATTCAACTTGCACAAATAATTAAAGTTATCCAGAGATTTTAAAGAAAGTCTTATTAATGGTGAACAAAGTAAATTAGGATAAATTCTACAGGATTCAGTATAAACACTTTACCTCCCATTGATGTTCATAGTATTTCATAGATATATAAACTATGGGAGACTGTCTTTGTGCAAGAGTCATCTGTATGAGAAAAGATGCACTGCAAGGGCAAAACAAGACATACAAAAAAAAGAAAAAGTTATATAAAACATTTTAAAGTATTATCTATAAATAAATTACAGTGATAAAATGTTCTACATGTTTAAAAAAAAGCAACAGAAACATGTTTGTCTACTTCTAATAACTTGAACTGGCACATTATGATCCCACAAGAACCCTCAGGTCCTTCCTATAAACTTCTGTTAAGTGCAGAATGCAATCAGAGAGGTGCAAAGGAAGTTGCTACAATTTCAAAGACAAAACAAGGCTGTGAGATCCTAAATGAGGTTTTCAACTATGCCAGAAAGAAAAAAAAGAGAGTATTTGTTTTTTAAGTCAAGACTTTTTCCCATATTCTGATTATGGTTTCCCCTCCCCCCAACTCCTCCCAGATCCGAACCTCGTCCTCATCATCAAATCCACACACTTTCTTTCTCTCATTAAGTTACAAAAGGGCAATTAAAATAACAATAAATCATAATAAAATTAAAACAAACAAAAGAGCCAAAGAAAAAGCACAAGAAACACATATAGACACTGAAAACACATTTATCTACAGAAAAAACCCATAAAAACAAAATTGGAAATTATAGTATATCAGCAAATGATCTGGAAGGTTAAAAGTGGAAAACAAAAATGCTTAAAGCACTTGGAGACCATGAACCTCCAACAACAGCACTGAGTTCGTTTTTTGTTGCCATCTACTGCTCAACATGGGCCTACCCTACTGCTCTGCTAAAGGGATGCAGCAATAAGAGGACTCCTGACAACACTGCTGTACTCAGAGATCAGTGCCTCCTCAGCTGTCATCAGAGAAGCTTCCTCCTGCAGTAGATGGGAACAAACAGAGACCCACAACTCTTCAGTGTGCAGAGTAAGTGATCTTGGAAAATGAGACATCTCCAAGAAACCCCTCACTTCCTTCAGGGCTCAGGGAAGTCAGTGAAGAGGAGGCAGAAAGAGTGTTGGAACAAGTGGGTTAGAGAGACACTAAGGAGACAGGACAACAGAATTGACACACCTATAAAGTCATTGAGACTTAGGCAGCATGCACAGGACCTGCAAAGGTCTAAGCCAGATGGGTCCCAGCAACGAGAGGTTGATAATTCAGTCTGGAAAGGCTGTTTTATAAACTGTTTACCTTTCATTTCAGACATCTTGACTTGATTTGGCTGTAACATCAGTGATACCGCAGTACAGATATATACATTCAATTCAAATCCAGTTTCTTGTTCAAAAGATTAATCAAGCTCACACTGAAACTAGCTCTATAAAAATATTTATGAGTTCCCTACTACATATGCTAAGCCATGAATGTGGGTGGTATTTCCAAGGTGGGCAGAAATTGTGAACTTTAAAATGCCATAAATAAAGAAATAATAATAATTAAAAATTACATCAAATTTAAGGACTAAATCATGCTCAGAAGAATATTTCTTTTAAAATGAAATATGTAATTACATTAATGTTTACACACAAATACATACAATTATCACCAAAAATCTAATCTAGATGATGTGAATTTTCTTAACAACAGGAGAAACTATATAGTGCCACCCAGTAAGTGACCTAAGCACAGACAATTCGTCTAATGCCAACTGGTTTTTAGAGTGCTTTGAAATTTTGTGAGAGGAAATTCTATGACCCTAAGAATGGTTTTAAATTATAAGAACTAATATAAATATTGTTACAAAAAGATTGTGATATTATTTAAATATGCTTAGTTCATTAAACTATTCTAATTCTTTTCATAACAAAACAAAAAAATTAGAAGACAAAAAATTTAACACCCAAGAATATGGTAGATTCAAACAATGATGTGTAGTAGACAGCAGCACAGACCGCAGATAGTCTGATGAGCTCAATACCCCACTGGTTCCATGATTCAAATACAAATTCTAACTAAAACTACAGCAAGGATAATTATCCAAAGATACTTATTATTATATAATACATATTTTAAAACAATATTAAACAGGCATTAACAAAAAGATAATTTATTTTGAATATTATATTTATTTGAATCAGCAAGCCAACCTCTCTGTACAGGGGTAGAGAAATCCAAAGGTTACACTAACCACTTTTGACTGTAGTAAATAAAGTGTGTTAGATCTATGTTCCATCAGTGGCTGTTTCTGTGGTGTGAGAAAAGGACAGGTAAGAGGCTGTGCCTTAAAATACTTGGAAAAAATCATTTATCTATAGGTAGTATATTAGTTTAGGTTTTGATAACAGTCTGTGTTTAATATACTACTATTATGAAACTAAAACTTCCTTCTTTAAAGATGATAAAGAAGTACACTACTTTACTTAATTGTAATTTATTAACTGCCATAGTGCTTCACTTTATTGCAACTCCGTGTGTGTGTGTGTGTGTGTGTGTGTGTGTGTGTGTGTGTGTGTGTGTGTATACCTATACACTGAAGTTCTCTTTCGCTCTTTCTACCTTCTCTCTTTCCTCCTTGCTTGTTCTCCCTCCATGAGAGAAGGCGTACAGTATTCATCGGCTTACATTTAACATGATGAGCATCACCTCAAAACATTTTCTAAAAATGGTATAATTTTGTTCTTCCTTATTACTGAAAAACATTCCAAAGTGTGTATGTACAAATGATATGCGTGCATGGCAAAATAACACACACTATATGAACCTAGTGGAGGGACTGATTGCTTTAAGACAGGCAGTAAGTCTTTTGATTCCTAAAGGAGACACTGTATATTATCTTCCAATGCTATTAACTATACAGACATCATTGAAATAATCATTGAAAACACACAAAAAAAAAATCATTCAGTGCTTCTACTCTAAAGATCTGTAAACAACATACAGCAGGCTTATAGAGACAAGCATATGAACAGAGCCAAGGAAGACCAAGGTTTTAATGGAAAAGGCAAGATTGCAGAAGATGTGCAGGGAACAATGAAAGGGTAAGTTTTATGATGCACACTGACAGTAAAGACCAGAATAATGCAAGCTACAATCCAGTGAAGAAGCTATCTAGTGGTGATTAAACTAGACGAGGAAGATGATTACAGATATGTTCTAGCAGTGTAGTTACCTGATAAAAGAAGACAGAAATGTGGAGAGAAAACAAGTGAGTAAGCTAGCTGTATTAAGAACATATTATCTGCTGTCAGACACAGTCATACCTTAGACCATTTGTCATGAATGCCCATTTATTCATCATGCATTAAATCAGCTCAAGCATTCTTCACATATCGGACTTGAAGAAAATGTGACAACCAACCAGCGACTAACTCTGGAAATCACTGTCAGGTGGTGATCGCAGATTATGTAAGTATGCACTGTTACAAAAGCTAAGAAAGAAAAATACACACATCTATGACAAACAGTAACAGACCTATTCAAACTAGGTGAGGAGAAAGGGGGATGGAGAAAATTCAGAGAAAGCTTCCCTAAAATGGCAGAAACTGGAAAGAGATTTTGAGACTGAACTGGGACTAAGTGAATATAGAAAAAAAAAACTACAACAGGTGTTAAAAATCATTAACAGGAAAAAATGTATGCAAAACCATAATTTTACAGTGAGAAACGGAGAGAAAAATGACCAACAGGGAGAGGGTCTGGCTTAGAGACTGAAATGCAGCACCCAAATATTTGGAGTATAAACTGAGAGTTGTTCATTACTGTTTCAAATTCCTACAGAACACACTCTCTAACACCAAGTTCTGTATTAATAACCATACTCAACAAAAAGACTTACATTTCATATGATAACCACCATTTTTAAGCAGTTTTCTGAAAATGACGTAATTTTATCCTTATTACTGAAAAATATTCCAGAGAGAGAGAGAGAGAGAGAGAGAGAGAGAGAGAGAGAGAGAGAGTGTGAGTGTGTGTGTGTGTGTGAGTGTGTGTGTGTGAGTGTGTGTGTGTGTGAGTGTGTGTGTGTGTGAGTGTGTGTGTGAGTGTGAGTGTGTGTGTGTGTGTGTGTGTGTGTGTGTGTGTGTGTGTGTGTGTGTACGTACTTGCCACTTTTTCCCTGCTCATCCCCTGAGGAGCATATGGACTGGTCCCATCACGTGGCTTTGTCACTGACATGAAAATAAGCATGGGCACCAGTGTGTCTGCAGTGAGCCGAGGGGACTTTGAGGCACAGATCTAGAAATGGTACAGTGGAGCCATGAAACAGTTCTGCTTTCACAATGACTAGATAGCTATGCACTATCAACAGGACTGCATCTCATCCTCTCCCTGCGTGCGTGGGAACTTTTGTCATTGTCCTGCCTGGTGAAAACCCTGAAAGAGTATAGACAAATATGTCCTACCATTACCTTCTCAATGCCGTATTTATATAGCAGTGATGTTAGAGATCATAAAAAGAAGATTTTTAATTCTGTTTAGGATAAGAGAGAATTTCTATAGCTTGGATTTGGATTCCCATGAAGACTAAGGATTCTGAATATGTTTTTGTGCGTTTCTTGGCCTATGTGCTTCAGCACTTTAAAAGTATCTATCCCATTCACTTGCCTACCTATTAATTGGATTATATTGTTTTGGCATCCTGTTTTCATTATTTATATATTTTACGTGTCAACATTCTCCACCCGTTCCCGGGACACCTAGTAAAGATCTTCGGACCTGCACAAGTCTCTTCACTCTGCTGACTATTACTTTTAATTTACAAAAACTTTCTCATTTCATGTGATCGTACTGACCAATTGCTGGTTATTTCTAGGCTGCTCAGAGTCCTGTGGAGTAGGTCCTATCAGAAGCTGTTTACCTTCATGTGATCTTATTTTTCAGTGGCTCAACTGCTCCTGTTATTGCTGGGATGCTCTGAGTCTTAGGGAGCCAATGTGTCTTCTCTTCTTACCCCAAACGGTTTCAAAGTTTCAAGCCTTACATCTCTCATCCATTTGGAGTTGAATTAAACAACAGGGTGAAAAAACAGGAATCCACTTTTGGTTTTCTGCGTATGTGTATTCAGTTTTTACCAGCACCATTTGTTAAAGGAGTTACCATTCTTTCTGGGGTATATTTTGGATGCCTTTTGCAAAGTTCAAACTATTTTAGCTATGTGGGGTCATCACTGTGTCTTAGATCTATTCCATGGATCTGGGTATCTAGTTGTGTCTCAGGGGCATTCTGCCTTGTGCATAATTCCTTCTTTTGGAAGAGTGTTTTCTTTCATAACATCATGGTAAGGCATTTTAAAACTAGCCTTCCAAACTACTCATTTCCATATTAAACTCTAACTAATGTCTCAGCTGTACAAATACTGTAACTGTTGATTTCACAACAACTACTATCTGGATAATTATAAATATTTTCTAATTTTTATATTCAATGTATTAGCATGTGCTCCCTCTAAGTTACAGTATTTATTGAATGACATTAACAGAGATTTCCTCTTAGATGAATCCCCTCTAAGAAGACTTTTAAGGAACCCTCATTTGTAGCCTGACCAACTGACTACCCTGGGTTTACTAAGCACATCACTGTGCACATGGCTGGCATTGGTCTCTACTTTCCACAGCTTCCTTCTGTTCATTTCTACAGTCATCCTCATGATACTGCCTTTCAACATGACAGTTGAGATTTTGCTACTATAGAACTGGATACATGGTAATGCAAAAAATAAATAAATAAAAGAACCTTAAGAAATCACAACTTCTGAGTCATTTTCACATATTAGTTTTCGCTGATTTCACAATCAAAATCACTTTTTAATAAGTTAAATATGTAGTTTTAATGGGAGAAACTCTGGGTCACAGTCAAAGTGCTGTAGCGTTAGAAAACCTAGGTTAAAGGCTGTACTCTAAAACTTAGCCTCATACACATACACGCACACACATACACATACACACACACCTATACACACATACATACACACACATACACAAATACATACACACACACACATATGCACATACACACTTGCATACACACACATGCACACAATTCTGTGGTTACATGCTACACATGGAGTTTGAATCTTGCTCAAAATAAAATTGTAATTTATAAATACTTCATTTATCAATAGAGAAATGAAATGAACAGAGTCTTAGAAAAGAATAACTATAGAGAATATCCCAACAATTCATCCCCAAAGAAATAACTTAAAATTTCATACTAAAAATGAAAAATACAAATTGAAGAAAGCTCAATAGAACTTCACTCACCAGAGTGGTGGCAGTAGTCCATGTACTGGGGTACTTGGATGGTAAAGGCTATCAAATCTGGAGCTAGGAGAGATTCAGGCTTTCTACTTTCATTAAGCCACTTGGTACTGTGAAGGTCTCTAGTGTCAGAAGGACCCTGAAGCAAAGGAATCAACTTCTCTTTTCCACTGTCACCTGAATAGAAATATGGATTGAAAAATTTAAAAAGAAAAATAAAAATTTTAAAATAATATTTCATATGTACAATGAAGTAGTTTTGGAATGGTTGATCTGAAAATTCATCATTAAAATAATGGCTCAATAATAGCTACTACTTAGCCCAAATATCTAGCTAATAATCTATTTTAAATCTTAAAATTAACTTTGACATTTTGCTAATGAATTCAGATCATGTTAATAACATGAAATGACAGAGATAAACTTCGGCAAAATATATGCTATGATATGATGGAATTTAGGTTTGATATGATGGAATTTAGGCTTGCAGAAAGAATTGCATATAGCTTAAGAAGAACATTATGAAACAAAACATTGCAAAACGGAGGAATACAATAAAAACCTAACTTTTGTAACACCCAATTTTGTGTTTAAATCTACTATGCTAACACTTAACTCAATATTAAGTTAATTATCATAAATAATTCACATTTCTGTCAAAACTGGAGGAATAAATAGTCTTTCAATTTTTCCTAATAACTACTGTTAAAACTGTGCAAAGCTCTTCACCTTAACTGAAAATTAATTGGTTAAAGTCAATAAGTATCATCCCTGTACTGTTAAAAGTATTGAGTATAAATAAAACAATGAAAAGCTCTGATTCATAGGAACAATGAGTAAATTCTTGTTTCAGCAAATGCTCCTTGTAAATGGCAAGGCTGATTCTCCTACACAGGCAATAAAGTTTTACACGGTCCAGCTGCACATACCTGGGGCTTTGGCACAAATTTTTATTGATCCCACGGTCCCAGAGGCACATTTGACCAATGATGTGCTGCAGTACTTCAGTTCAACGTTCTGGACTGAGCCCTCAAGAGTTGGCAGGGGATTCTTAGATTTCACACCTAATAAAAGAAAACTGCAAATGTACTAGCTGATTGAATTTAAATAATTTTATACTCCTTCACCAAGGTATTTAAAGTTAATTATACTTTAATTATCTACCTCAGATGTTCTTACAGTATTTGTGTTAAGTTGCAGAGTTCAGTATTTAAAAGATAAAAGGATACAATTTTAAAATAAACGGCTGAACTCTCATAACTATATGAGCAGATCTTGATTAATAGGATTCAAGAAATGAAACTAAATGCAGAAATCATCACATAAACTCAAGAGGAAGTTAAAAAATCATATTTAGTTTTAGAATGCACAATAAATTTTACATTATTAAACAAGTTTAACATATTTTGGCAAAGACATTTAAAATGAAACTACCTGAGTGAGGAGACAGAAATAAAATAGCCCAAAAAAGTTCATAAGTTAAAATACAATCTCTTATAAGCAAAAAAAAAAAAAAAAAACACAAAGGGGATTTTATCAAAACAACCAAAAAGTAAACATTAATATCTCTATTGCATGATACTTACTCATATAAACTAGCTGAGAAACTTTAGCCATTAGGTCAGCACTGATTTAGGTTATGAATTGGGGAGGATTATACAAGCAAAGAAATCTACAGAATATAATATAATTCTGATGAGGAAAGGGGAAGAGAGAAAAGGAAAAAAAGTGAAGGCTCATCTCTCATGATTAACATGTGCTCCAGACTTACTTTGTATTTGTTACCCACACAAAGGACTCAGTCTCTACAAAAGACTATAATACAGATATTGCTCTCCTCATTTTTTACTCATAGATTGAAGGTGAAAACTAAATTTCACAGGAGGATCTGTAATCAGTTAACATTTACTAAGAACTTGCATTGTGTTATTCATACAATCGAACTCAGTCTTTACAAAATACTGTAATAGAAACGTTACTATCCTCACTGTATGGATTATAGAATATCATGAATTAGAGGCATTAACCATGCACAAAAGGTAATAAATATCTGTTCCAGAATAATTTTGTCTTTCTACCACTTACTTTGAGTATAAACATCCAGGCACACCATTTCCCTTGTGTTTCTCACCTCAAATTTTATTTATTTAATTTTTAATTTAATTTAATATTTAATTAAAATAATTTAATTAAAATATTTAATAATTTAAATATTATTTATGAAGGAAGTATTGTCCTTCATATTTGAAAACTTTAATTACATATCATTCTAAAAATAAGGTTCCTGAGCCATATTAATTTTTTAACTAAATACCATCTCTCCAAAATATTATGAAAGACTTCCTAATCAATGATCAAAAATTTAACAAGGTAAATGATTCCGAAATGACTGAAAGGAGAATGTGTTTAAAAAAACTTCCCAAATTAATAAATTTACCTTAGTCATTCTCTTAGTTGGTTTCTGTCAACTTGACACAAGAAAATTAACTAAGAATAAAAAAACTTAATTGATAATATGCCTGATTTTAAGATTGGCCTACTAGCAGTCCCAATTAATCTGGAACCGCGGCCCTCCCCCCCCATGAGACAGGGGTTGGGGAGGAGGTATGGGATGTGGAACAGATGGAGGGTGGATGGTGGTGGTGGGGAATATAATATAGAATGTAAAAAAAATAAATTAATTAATAAAAAAAAAAGATTGGCCTATAGGTAGTCTTGATGTCACAGTTAGGGCCACCCAACGGCTGGTGATCCTTAATGCTATAAGAAGGCAGGCTGAGCAAGCCCTAAGAAGAAAGCCAGTAAGCAGTGTTCCTCCATGGCATCTGCTTCAGTTCTTGCTCCAGGTTCCTGCCCCTGCTTGAGTACCTGTCCTGACTTCCCTCAGTGATGGGCTGTTACCAGAAGTGTAAAATAAACCCTTTCCAAACCATGTTGATTTTGACCTTGGTGTTTACTATAGCAGCAGAAACTCTCAGACAGTCATTATATAATTGTGTGACAACTAATTGTTAATTTCCCATTTCAGTATGTATTTAACTTATAATAATCATCCTAAGAACAGAAGCTGAACTGAATTCTGTAATAGATGTAAAGAATGTATGAAGCCAATAAAGTGGTATCCAAATGTGTATTTCTCAGATTTTCAATTGCTATGACTGCAAACACTTAAATAATTGCCAAGAAAAATTACATGACAGCATCATTTACATATGTATAGTGCCAGCAGTATACGTAGGTATCATAGTATCTGGTGTTGACTGAACACTTAATTGTGCCTAATTTATTAAACTATCACACAAAAATAAGAAAACTATTACTGTTCTCATTTTACACATAGGAAAACAAAGGCTTGGAGTAATACAGATTTGGCAAAATGAATAAGGAAGAAAGAGGCAAAATTTAAACTATATTTTCCTTATTAAAAAGGGTGAATGAAGTTAGAGATATGGGTCACTGGGTAGAAGAGTCAGCTAACAAGCTTAAGAATCAGACACCCAAATAAAACACTGAGTTGTGGCCGCAGGTTCATACTAACACTGTAAGTTTTGGTGAAGGGAGAACCTATGAAACTTTCTGGGTCCAATCCTACCTTCAGGTTCAGTGAGAAATAGGATTTCTCAGGTTCAGTGAGAAATCCTATTTCAAAGGAATAGAGTGGACAGTGAAATACTACAGTATGTAATACTCTTCTGAACCCCACAAATAACCACCTATGTGTACATACACACATATACATACATGCACAGGATGTCAAGCTCTTCCATATAGTCAACACTGCTGTGCTTTGCAAGATGTTATAATTAGTATACAAATTACCTTAATCCAAACATTATCATAGATTTAAAAAAAGGGGGAACATAAAACTAGCACCCTTCACTGTTTCTCTCAAACTTTATAGGCTATCAGTCTAAAACAATTCATTTAAAAGTATAATAATTGTACAAGGTGTGCCTTGGAAGTGATTGATCAAAGCTGTTCTAATGAAGACAGTGTCTGTTACAGGTAAAAATAGAGTTCTACAGAGATAGTTCATTGGAACAGCTCCTGCTTGGGATATATATGGGGACAGAGGTTCAACCCTCAATACTAGTAACAGTAGGGGAAAAAGATCACCTAAGAAATAATTCAAGAATATATCCCAAAAAGGCAGAACAGATAGATAAGTCTTTTAAATAAAAATAAATACACATTTATTCCAGCTAGTGATCATGCTACAAAAGAAGCTACGCAAACCTTCTGAGTTAACCCCAAAACAAAGACAGCACTAGACACATAACAAAAAATGAGGCAATATGCAAAGGCAACAAAAACCAACATCAACCATCTCAAAACGTCTGATAAGTGAGCAAGAAGGAAACTAAGCAATGCTTTGAAATTCTACAGAAAACACATCTCATTCTAAAAATCTATACCCAGCCAAATTATCAGTCACATATAATTACATTCTGGTTACATTTTAAGTATCAACTTAGCATGAGGCAGAATCACCTGAGAAGAGTCATAATGAGCAATTATCTAGGTCGGGTTGGCTTGTGGGCATATCTGGAGATGGGTAAAGGAAGATCCAGGACACTGTGGGTAGCTCCATTCCCAGCTGTGGGCCTAGTCTATATAAGAGTAGAAAAAGTTAGCTGAACACAAGCAATACGGAAAGGCTGCAGGAATGATGCTTTCAAGTTCCTGATGCAAATAAACTATTATCTGGAACTATAATCCATATGCAAGCCTTTCTCCTCTAAAGTTGCTGCTTTTAGGGGAAGGAATGGCCTTTCAGGATGTTTTAACACAGCAACAGAAATGAAGTTAGGCCAAAAGGTAAAATAAAGAAACAAAGATTTCTTCAGGCAAGCAGATGACTTCCGGTGCTAGAATGTTAACTGCAGAATGTTAAACCCCAAGAGTGCAGAGAAGGTAAAAAAAGGAAAAGCTTATCTGAGAAACAAAGTGCAAGAAAGGAAAAACAGAAAAACAAAAACAAAAAGGAATTTCAAGACATCTTTAATTTGGACTGGAGACCAAACAGACATTGAATGAAGAAAGAACACTAAAACAATCATTACAAAATTAAAACATATATTTGGAATTTCTATTTTTTAGAAAATACATACAGGAAATACTAATAAATCAAGAACAAAACTAGCCACACAAATTCTAACAAAGTTTAAAAGAGAAAAATTTCAGGATAGCATGTAACACTATAAGGTCTTAATATGTTTACACTGGATACAGACTTACTAAGGAGAAAGGAAGGACAGATAGTATTGGTCCTAAAAACTAGACCCTTAGTAGCAAGGACAATTATATTGCACTACTAGTGAGAGACAGAGACAGAGAGAGAGAGAGAGAGAGAGAGAGAGAGAGAGAGAGAGAGAGAGAGAGAGAGAGAGAGAGAGAATGAATCAGGAGACAGAGACAGAGAAAACATTAAAGATCCAAATGAATTGATCTGCAGTGGAGAGATGACCTTAGATTACTCAGGTAAAGCCACTGTGATAAGACAAATCTTTAGAGACAAAAGGGGAACATAAAGGAAGAGAGGAGGAGACATGAAGTCAAAACCACTGGCAAAGAAGCATGATACTGATGCTTCTGAAGACAGGGAAGGGGACCACAAGCCAAGAAGAGTTAATGCTTCTGAGAGCTATAAGAGACAGAAACAGGCTGCCCTTGAAGACACCAGATAGCAGACTTATTGACACCTGATTTTATATGGAATTCCCTGCACTCCAATTTACACACAATTACTAGGAACAAAAATGCGATGTAGGGCTGTAGAAATGGTACAGCAGTTATGACATGTACTGTTTGATGCTAAGGAGCCAAGTTTGGTTTCTAGCACCCACATTAGGCAGCATACAATCACCTTTAATTCCAGCCCCAAGGGATCCAGTGCCTCCAATCTTCTTGGGCACCTACACACATGTATACATATACCACTACACATAAATTTTAAAAACAGTATTTTTAAAGGTTTTTTGTGAAAACATGCTGATTTCATAAAAGTTATATTAGAGAAGCAAAAGAAAATTAAAATCCTTAAATCCAATATTAAAAATTATATAGATAAGGGAGCTGGAGAGATGGCTCAGCAGTTAAAATAACTGGCTGCTGTTTCAGAGGACCTGGGATTAATCTCCAACATTCAGTGGGTAGCTCACAACCATCTATAACTCCAGTTCTAGGGCATTTGATAGTTCCTTTGACATTTGAGGGCACCAGGTACACACATGGTACACAGACATATATGCAATCAAAAACATCTATACATGCATATATACATGTTTATATGTGTGTATACATATATACACAAACATTGTTTTAAAACATACAGATACCTAAACACAGACAATTTAAAAACTATATTAAATTGTAGAAAACTGTCTAAGAGTTGCAAATAAATACCAATAGATCTAATAAAAATTATTGCTTCTAAAAGGCAGAAATGGTAAGTGATCCAATAGCTTCACTTTTCCTAACATGACAGTCAATTATAATTTTTTTAAATTTTGATTTGTTTATTTATTGTATAAGACTACACTGTAGCTGTCTTCAGACACCAGAAGAAGGAATCAGTACAGATGCTTGTGAGCCGCCATGTGACGGCTGGGATTTGGACTGAGGACCACTCCAGCCCCTCAAATTTATAATTTTATAAAACAAAATAGTATGCCATACAAGACACTCGAGCAGCCAGAACTCATGTTTCATGAAAGAAAAACTACAAAGTCACAGGAAAATACCAATAATAAAGATTTCTAAGAAGTAAAGAGGAAAATCATTCTAAAACACATTTAAGGGATAATCATCTTAGAATTATTGATAAACACCACTCAAGATACAGATTGATCATGAGGAAAGGACCTAAGCAAAGGAAGTTGGAAGAAAGGGAACAATTAGCAGAGACGGAGCTAAGGAAACCACGAAGTTCTAAGACTCAGCAGGCAAGGAAGCCTACAAACTGCCTTCAGGACAAGTCAGAGCACAATTTAAAAGATTGAAATTGCTCTCTGCTATTCCTGAAAATGGTTTTGTTCCTATCAGCAAAACAAAATAAACAAAAAACAGACATAGTAGCATTGTAGGGAAAGACCGAAACATCTGGATAAAAGTCACTTAATATTTTCAGTGAAATGCAAAACATAACCCATTGAGCTCTATAGTTAACTGGATTAAATAAAAAGAAACTTTAAAAATGCAAGTCAATTAGTGAGTAGGTGAGGGAAGTGAGTGTGCATGGGGAAGAAAACAGTCTTCTAGGTCCAATGCATTGTTCCACTCCCGTTTATATTTAGCAATCTCTGTCCACAATGCCATAATCATCAGCAATTTATTGATTCATTTAAGTATAAAGACTGGCTTCACTGATCAACTTTTTATTTCTTTTAAATAGTAATGGCAAACATTGGACACAATTCAACATCACTATAGCTGAGTATGCAATTATGTACTTCAGCAGATATCACACATTCCATAAACTAGTTATGACACAATTGTTCTTATGATCTTGTGGGGGGGGTTTTCTCCCTTTTCACCTCCTCATCTTCCTCCTATTCCTCCTCCTCCTCCTCCTCTTTTCAGACAGGGTCTTGCTCAAGTCAGCCTAGAAATGGTCTAGTGAACAAAACTTTCTCACAGTTTTGGTCACTCCACTGACTTGACCCACTTAACCACACTTCCTTACCTGGAGGGTGGCGTCTATCAGCTTCCAGATAATTTGTTTCTAAGACTTGATTTTTACCATGGCTTACTATTAAGTTTCTCTGTCCCTTGAATTTGTATCTCTGTACTTAAAGAATAACGTAGCTCTCAGACCTCACCAGAGATGTTTCTTTATGCAGTGAGTCGTAGTTAACCCAGAAACGGGCAACTGGTCGAAGGGCAGCAATTAAGTGCCTGTAGTATCACATACCCACTCCCCACACTCAAGGACCAGAAATGAAGGTGACACAGAGTCTGGGGAGAACTGGAACAAAACAGTGTCCTCTGGACATGACAAGGCTTCTGTATTCATGAGCTCACAGCAACTGTGGTTGCTGACACAAGATCAGCACAAGATCAAGACCATCAAATTCCCAGCATTGGGCAGAAGGGGCTCATAAGCCCTCAACTCTACCTGAGGAGCTACTGAAAGTTGATAGTTTCTGTAAGAGAAAGAGCTAATTTTCTTTAAGATGGGGATCAACGTAAGGCCCACCACAGTCCAGTGGATGGCCCTACACCAAGGAGTATATTGGCTTCACAAATCAGACTCAAGGTTTAAAATAAAAAGACGCAGAACTGAAAGGAAGCAGGGCTAGATCTGGGAAGAGGGAGGAGAGGAGACTGATGGGAGGATGTGATAAAAATATACAATATGCATTATCAAATTCTCAAAGAATAAAAATCTATTTTATAAAAAGAAAGTAAGTTTGACCTGCTCTGAAGCATGATAGCTTGCTTGAGGTCTGCCATGAACAGCACTGACTTTTCCTCATATGTCATGCATTCATTTGCTCATTCAATAAACATTTACCAAAAAAGTACTATATTTCAAACTCGGCCAAGAGCAATAGTAGCGAAGGGAAATGTAAGCATTTCTCTGGTGAAAGTCAAAATTCTTGTGAGAGAAATGAGTATTAAAACTAACTGGTCTTTTAGAGGACCAAATAAGGATCCTAAAACCTATGTCAGCCATCTCAAAACCATCTATAACTCCAAATCCAGAGGATCCAATGGCCTCTTCTGGCCTCCAGAGGTACCTAAAGACAATTGGCATACACTTAAAAAAAATTAAACATATAAAATATACCTACTGATATTAGGAAAATGTCAGAAACAAAATGGGATGCTATGAGTTAGTCATCCCTGGAGTCATAAAAATGCAGGTTTATACAAGCAGAGCGGTACGGGGCCATAAAGCTGTGCAACTGGGGGGAGCCAGTCTGGAGCAAAAGTGAGGTTGAGACCTGTCCAAATACAGACAGAAGTTAGGATTGTCTCCTCTTTGCTCTGGGTCTGCATTCCCTAGTGCATGTAACCTCTATGACCCTCAACTTCCAACACTCTTGAGGTAGTCATGTGGCCTGGCAGCCACATTGCAGGTTTAACTACTTCTCTCCTTATGACGATTTGTCCAGCAAGTATCTGGAACTCTTCTTCATGCAAATGGAGCATTCCCAGCACCTCAGCCCCAGCCAATAATGTACACTCACACTGAAAACCTCTACTTACTCCTCAAGGTTTAAATAGCCCTTGTTACCGCCAATAAAGGAGAGCCATTTCACTGAAAACCATCTGGGAGAAAACGTTTATCTTGCTGGTTGTTTCATTCCAGACCAGTGCCTGAATACCCTGAGGGCAGAAGCAGAACCTAGCTGGCAAAGCTGGTGGTATTTATATATTTAGGATATATAAACGTATGTGTATATGTATGTAACAATTAAAGAAAAAGAGACCATAAATTTGAGAGAAAAGGGGGATAATATGGGGAGGGGCTAGAGAAAGGAAAGGGAGCAGGGGAAATGGTGCTATTATGATTTCACAAAAATGTCATGGAAAAAAAATTAATCAAAAAATAATGTGATAGGAAAGAATTAGAGAAGATATCTTCAAATCCTTTATCTGTTAAATGAGTAATGTTCAGAATGTATGGAGAATCACCAGAACTCAACAAGAAGCAAACTACTTCAAAATGGGAAAAGGGCCTCACAAACTGACCCACGTACTCCCAGTACTCAGGAGGCAGAGACAGGAGCATGGTCTCAAGTTCAAGGCCAAGCTGATATACATAGCAAGTTCCAAGCTAGCTAGTGCTATACACCAAGATCTTGTTTTAAAAGTGGGGACACTTGAAAACATTTCAAAGAGAGTATAAAAATGCCTGCCTAGCTTTAGCTTTGGGTTTTTTTGACCTACGTGGTGGTTTGAATAGGAATGACCGCCATAGTTTCATGTGTTTGAATGCTTGGTCCTTAAGAACGGACATTATTGGGAGGTATGGCCTTGTTGAAAGAGATGTGGCTTTGTTGGAGGAAATGTGTCACTATAGGGACAGGTTTTGAAGTCTCCAATGCTCAAGTTACACCAAGTGTGGCACACAGTCCCTTTGGATGCCTGCTGATCAGCACCACATCTGCCTGCACTCTGTCATGCTTCCCACCATGATGATAATGGTCTAAACCTCTGAAAATTAAGTCAGCGCCAATTAACTATTTTCTTTTATAAGAGTTGCTGTGATCATGGTGTCTCCCCACAACACTAGGAACCCTAACTAACACGGACTATTAACACATCTTCAACTCTCCCCTCCCCACAGTAACTGTTGCCTTACTTTCCACTTAACATGATGTTGGTAATATTCATCAGGACTTCATTCTCTTTGTAGGTAAATGATTTTGAATGATATAAATGATGACAACCATACTATTGTTATTTTATACTTTGTTGAGTCTTTGACCAGTTAACACAGTACAATGAGTTCAACTGGGGTCTGAGTTATTTCTATTTGGAGAAACTCTATTTGTCTATTTTGTTTTTACTGTCTATTCTTTAAGGTTCTTACCTAAAAAACCCACTGTCCACCTACCCCACAAGACTTTGCCCTGTGCCTTTTGCAGGAGCTGCAATCTCAGTCTTACACTAAAGCCTCAGTCCACTAAAGCTATACTTTCCCTTTTTATGATATTTTTGCCACACAAATGTATGGGTAAAATGTGATGTTTCAAGATTTGAACCTTGAATGACTAGATCAGGTAACTGGCATATGGTATACTCTTGGTCATTAATCATTTCTTTCTGGTGAAACATGACAGATCCCCAGCCAGGCTGTACTCCAGCATGAGCAAGGTGGCAGCGTGCGTATCTAGAGGTCAAGGACAACTGAAGAACAGACTGAGACTACAGCTCAAAACAAACAATTCCTCTCTTTTACCTACGTTGAAATACATGTTCTTTTTAGGTATATTCCTGTTCTCTGCGGTGCCATAAAACAATTTAACCTTCCTATCAAATTGCATTGTAATTTCAAAGTAGAACTTAGATCAATAACAAAAAATTACAAAAACTTTTAGTTCATGTAAAAGAAAATTTATTTATGAAAGAATGTTCAATATTTCAACAACACAGAGATGCATGCTCTAAGGAAATCAAAGTGTCATAGAAGAGAAATACACAGCATAAATACATAGGTTTGACCTACAAATCTTTGTGACTAACATTCATTTACTGCTGCAGTATTTATTCTAAAAAGCTATCCTATATCCCAAAATCTGCCCAAACATAACACTAAAAAACACAGGTTCTTCTCTCCTGTCCCCTCCCATATCTGATCCTGACTCTTTTTTCCCTCCTCTCAGCGGTTCTGGAATGGAACAGAAATTTGTAGCAGTGGGGGATGGGGAACTGGGGGTAGCCACTAGAAAGTCCCAGATGCCAAGGAAGCTAGAGGTTCCCAGGACCCAAAGGGATCACAAAAGCCAAAATACCCAACATAAGGGAGATAGAACCTGTAGAGACTACCTCCAGTAGTCAGACACAGGCCCCAGTTGAGTGATGGGGCCATTCACCCATCTCAAAATTTTTAACCTAGAATTGTTCCTGGCCAAAGGAAAGACAGGGACAAAAAATGGAACAGAGACTGAAGGAAAGGCCATCCAGAGACTGCCCCACCTAGAGATCCATCCTATCTGTAGTGCTTGCTGACAGGAGCCTGGTATGGTTGTTCCCTGAGAAGTTCTGCCAGCACCTGACTAATACAGATGCAGATACTCACAACCAACCATGAGACTGAGCAGGGAGAAACCAATGGAAGAGCTAGGGGAAGGACTGAAGGAGCTGAAGGGGATGGCAACCCCAAAGGAAGAACGGTATCAATTAACCGGACCACCCAAGGCTCCCAGGGACTAAACCACCAACCAAAGAGCATACATGGAGGGAGCCATGGCTCCAGATACCTATGTAGCAGAGGATGGTCTTATCTGACATCAATGGGAGGGGAGGCCCTTGGTCTTATGGAGACTCCATACCCCAATGTAGTGGGATGCTAGAGGGGTAAGGAAGGAGTGGGTGAGTGGGTGGAGGAGCATCCTCATAGAGGTAAAGGGGAGGGGGAAATGGGATGGGGGGGTCGTGGAAGGGAAACTGGGAAGGGGGATTCATTTGAAATGTAAATGAAGAAAATGATTAATTAAAATAAATAAATAAATAAAACACAGGTTCTAAAGAACAAGTTAAAACTACAAAGAAATACTACTTAGTGAACCTTTCGAAAATATATATCTGCCAAAGAAGTTTCAGGAAGTAGCATTTCCTCGTCATTAAGAACAAAAGTAAAAATTTCATTGCATCCCTGCAAATGTTTCTTAAACAAGTCACCAAAAAATTGCACATATTATGCAATGTTATCATGCATTTATCCATCAAATAAATACTCATTGTCATTCACTAGACATTGGTGAAATGTTTGCAAGAATACTTCCAGCTTCTTTATCCTGTCAGAAAACCTGGCGGTAAACTATGTCTGTATAAGCCAATCACCACAGCAGCTTTACATTTCCTTAAAGCCTCATATAAAAAGCACCTGCCTAAAGTGAGTAATGGAGTCTTATGATCATTACACATAGGTACAGTGTATGTAACCCATTCCATTTTCCTCCCTTGTGGAATATATTTCAGCTTATATTGCATAACACATTACCAGTGCACATAAAGACTGTCTGATTAGACCTTTGGACTGCCTAAATACTTTTTTCCCCTGCCCTATAAAACGTATTTACTTTATCTAGAAAGTCAAATGGAAATGTATTTTATTAATGGTGATTTTGCTTTCTTAATGGATACTTAGCACATGTATTGTGATCAGTATATTTTAATGCAATGATGAGATAGAAAAATGCTTAATCAAACTTCATAAGATTCAAATTGAAAACTGGCTATAACCTGCATTTCTTCAGCACACAAGAGGAGCCTGTGAGAGTCACTGTCCACCTCCAGAACTACCGACCCTTGGAAAGCACTGCAGACAGAATGCAGCCAGGGCTCAGTGCGTGCTAACCCAGGAAGGCCAGGACACAAAGGGAGCTGTCTATCCTTCCACTGGGCAACCCCAGACAAACTCGAGCAGCCCCAAAACATTTCCAAAGAAAAATACCTCAGTTATTGCAAAGACTATCTAAAATTAAGGAATAAAGGATATTTCAAGGTTAGGTATGGTGAAATATGTGGTAGATTGTTTTATAGCTCAGACAAACTTTAAAATCAAGTACACTAATAAAGACTGAAGAGAATTACAGAAATGGAAAAATAAAAGTTATAAAATGGTAACCTAGTAATACTAAAACATATTTTAATATATTAGAAAGAACTTAACACCAACAACATGAAGTATAAGCAAGTTAGGTAAGAACTCCATACTGCCCCCTGCTGGGGCCCTCCTTAGTAACCTTCAGTACATCAAGGTCTGACACCTACAACAGATGCTCAAGATCTACAAACAAAATGCACACATTGAATAGATAAATGTATTACGCATGAAATAAAATGTGAGGAAAGCTAGCATATTCATAAATATAATATATCAAGAATAAAAAATGAAATCTAGGAATGTACAAAGTTTTGCTTAAAAGAGCTCAGTCTGCAGTGTGGGCCAGCAAACATTATTTTCTAGTAAGCTAAAGAGACATGCTTTAGGATTTGCACTATGTAGGGTTTCTGTTATATTTATTCAGTTCTGCTATTGTCACACAAAGGAACTTCAAAACTTTTTTCTCCACAAAAAAAACAAAAAACAAAAAACAAAAAACAGGTGATAGGCTGGGCTATACTATGTCTTAACATGGCAACTCTCTATCCTGGTCCACACAAGATTGGTACAAACAGTAGTCTCTGCTACTGCTGCTGCTGGTGGTCAGTTTCTAGAAGACTGGGGAGATGGATCTGTAGGTAAGGCACTTGCTCTACAAGCATGCTAACCAAAGTTTAATCTCTAATAAAAGAATACCAAGGATTGCCACATAAGTCTGTAACCCCAGCATGGGGGACAGAAACAGGCCTAACCCAGGAACTCTCTGGCCAGTCAGTCAAGGAAAAAATGGCAAATTTGAAATTTAGTGAGAGATCCGGTCTCAACAAGCAAGGTGGCAAGCAATAGAGAAAGACATCCAACATCATCTTTCTGGACCTGTTTCCATACACACAAGCACCAGCATGGGCCCGCATGTGTGCACAAGCACATACACACACACACACACACACACACACACACAGAGCACAGCACAGCACAGTAACAATCGTACACAACAGGGTTGGGGGGAGTAGTGGAAGGAAGGGGAGGCAAGGGAGGAGATCAGCATCAAGGTTGAGAGACTCCAAAACAAGAGGCCCATGTAGGGTTTACCCATTAATGAATATGAGAATCCTTGCAAGACGTCAAATAAAATTCTCTACACAATTTTTTAAAATATAAACAATGACTTAGATAAATGGTCCTATGATCATTAAAAAACTGAGATAATTAACAAATTTCCCAAAGCCACATAATATTAACAAAAACCAGAATCTGAAGTCACATAAAACTTTGCTTTTAAATATGATATATAATACATAAATACTCAATATCAATAATAATTACAATATTAAATTATTTACAAATAAAAGAACAAAATGGATAAAACAACACATATTCACTTAGGGTTGTGAAACGATGCAGAACCACACCCTATGTACCATATAGACATGAATGAATGAATGAACTAACGAACGTGTTCATGGCATGTGTATTTCAAACACCTAATTACATGTATGCATGGGTGTACATAAGAGCATGTATGTACTGTTTGGTAATTTTCTTTGGAGATACTCACAAAGACCATGAAGCAAATTTCTTCATCCTGCTTTGTGTAGTGAGTCTGCTTATGAAACCTAATACCAGTAATTAATACTTTGTTGATTTGGGAATCTCATAAGGTAATTTATCAATATTAAATTTTATAGACATCTGAGTATGGTTTCATGCCTTTAATCCCCTCATGCAGGGGGCAGAGGCAGACAGATATCTGAATTCAAGGCAGCCTAGTCTACAGAGCAATTTCCAGAACAGTCAAGGCTACATAGAGAACACCTTTTTTTTTTCAAAAAAATAAAAAAAAAATTATAGATAAAATGATGAATATTGTCAATACTAATACTATTATGGAGCAGTTGTGTAAAGTGTGACTATCTTAATGAATAGCAAAACAAAAACAAGGAGACATTTTTAGATATATATTCTGGAAATTTTGCTTTATGCAAGTTATGTTTTTTAAGTATTGTATACAGATATTCTGAAATGTACTACTTTTAAAAATATCTTAGAAAACATCCACACACAAAACACTAAACAATGTCTGACAAAAGCAAGTTCCAACATCTATGAAATAATAATCTCAAAACTAAATATTTTTCATAAAATTGTCCTGTTCTGGTTGTATGCTTCTCTTAAATGGAATAATTCTTAATGTAACTTATTACAATCTTTAAAGCATCAAAGAATTATTTTATAGCCTGCATTAATTTGTGAGAAAATGGCACTTATATTTTCTGGAAAAACAAATGTATACCTCTTTAGTGATCTGATTTTCTCTTTCATCTTGTCTCCAGTTCCTGTGTAAATTTATAATGTTCATTGTTTTAAATTTTAACAAATCACCTAATGGCAGAAAGGAAAATATTTTAACCTTGGAATTATTTGCAGTTGGAGAAATCCCTTTTGTCTGGCCCATACAGGGCCTGCAATCTGTTTTAAACACAGTTTGTCTGCCTTTCTTCTGACAGCCACCAAGCTGCACAAATTACTTTCTGCCTGTTCACCTGTTTGCAGCTGTGTCTGTAAGCTAAAGATTCTGCAGTTTGACTTGAGCAACCACTTCAGGATTGATGACATGTGCTGCTGATAAAGTGAGCAATTTGAAGAAATTACTGGCTATAGCTCTTGAAAGACATCTGTGCAGGAGCTGAGAACTAGACGCCTTCAATCATGTGCTTGCAACCCGCAGTGGCGGCCACAGTGTTTGAAGTGATACCCTAAGAAAGGCAGTTGGCCTTGACACGAAATGAACCACACAATGTATGGAACATAATCTCTCAAATGAGTAGTAAAAGCTTCTGTCTTTTCACTGTAAAAGATTGGGTTTGGTTCCTTCTTAAAAATATTCCTTAGGAAGTAATGCCTGACAATAATTACGCATTAGTTTTTCCATCTTCAAGCCAGCTGACATATTTCTTCCAATGTAAAGAAAAACTCAGCATTCACTGACCATGTCTTCTGTGAGTCACATATTACCCATAAAAAGGTTCTTTGTTTATTATCTAAATACTCACAACAATATTGTTTCTTTATTTTCCAAATACTCAAAACAATATTAAGCTGGAATTACTGTTCCACTCTCTAGTGGAAAAACTGAAGCAAACTAAAGTTCGAAGAATTTACCCTCGTGTCATATGTCCATACCGTAAGCAAGCATATATAACTATCCCAAACTGGGTATGATAAAGTATACGCTTTGTCAGAGACACTGTATCGCTCAGATCGGACATCAAGAGATATAGTTTCTATTCAATCCTTCTATCTCATTACATGAATTTGTTTCACATCAAACTGTCAATATAAACTGAGAAAACTGATTTAGTCAAAGTCAAACTTTTAAGGTTCATATACAATGCTAAAAGTTCAAGCTCTTTACTCACTTACTGCAAGTCAATAAAAAAAATTTCAGGTAAAGTCATTTTTAAATTACATCAAATTTTTATCATTTTATACAGAAAAATATACCATGCCTAATGATGAAAAAGATACCATGCTAACTAAAATACTATTCAAATGATTCCATAAAATATTTTACAAGTTTGACTTTGCCAATAAAAAGAGTAATAGGAAACACAGAAATTATTAGAGAAATAGAAATGAATTGTGATTTAACAGTTATAGAACATAAATTCATAAAAATGAAAATTATATAAAATTCAGAGGAATCAACTAATAAATGGTTAGCTACATGTTTAATCCAAGTGTTTCAAACTCAAAACAGGACTTAAAATTATAGGTTAACATATTTTAGGTTATTGAGGTAAATTCTAAAATTCCTCACTTCTACTTGCAAATGTCAAAAAGTGTAAATAAAGCAAGTATCTAATAAAAAATTCTTAATTTGTACACATTTCAAATATAGTAAAAGCTATTTTAAACAGTTTAACATATCTAACTAATAACAGAAGGTAATTACATTCTAAAATATTAATTAACTGGAAAGCAGAAGTAGCTTTTAGGAAATATGACTGCAGAGGGGATAAACAGCTTCAAATATGTGTGTAATTCTTCCATTATTTAAAAGTTAAAAGGCATCTACCTAATTTTCAAATTTTAATTTGAGGATTGATTTCCATGAAATTTTTGGTTCTTATTTAGTGTAGACAAACTAAATAAAACATTCTTCATTTACTTGGAGAAAATATGCTAACAGAACTGTTTAATACCTCTTACAAAGGTCTGATTAATTAGCTGGTTTTTTAAATTTAACATTCTTTTAAAAGATAGTGAAGTCAAAGACTCCATGCTAGGTAGCAATTATAAATTTGACTTTCACACTCTAGTCTACATAAATTGAATTCAACACAAAGCCAATTTGTGCTAGCCACAAAAGAGGATACACATCATTAATGGTTATAATAAATCAAGACTATTTATTTACCTAATGGCAATACCCTTTTCATTATGTTACTATCCTATCCTCTATTCTCTCATGCCCTGCATTCAAAATTTTAATAGCAGCTTTATTTTGAAAGACCGAAGTTGTAAGAACATTCACACCACTTCATAACTTTGACACAAAGTACATAGAAGCAGATTAGACTTCATTTGGTATAAAATCAGTTGGCACTTTTACATCTGTGCATGCAACATAAATACACCAGCTGGCATCTCAAGCACACACACATATGGACTTCAAAACAGAAACTTCCTTATTTGCAGCACTGCCAGGGTAATTTTGTATCCTCTGCACACTGCAGCTATTTGTCAGGGTCCTGCAGGTGTGCAATGCACATAAACACACAGCTGTGGGCCAGCAAACCAAGTGTTCCATCAAACACATAAAGGAGATCTCAGCAGTTGAATTAGTCATCCTTATAACAGGTCCAGGGAGAACAATATGGGTTAGTATTTTTGGAAAAATTGTGGATAGAAAATTTATGATTGTGATCATTTTACAAAATAACTAAGGGATTGTGTCATTTTTAAAGTAACATGTGCTTACAAAGTTTTTGTTAGAATGGCTGAAGAAAAGTTAAGTTTTTTTTTTTACTTTTTAAATATAAAAAAATTTATATATAAATGTATTTAAATGGAAAATGTGAAAAGCTCTAAAAGTTAGATTTGTTACTAGAATTTGCATTGTGGTTATATTTATAAAATTACAAATCATATTACTATATCTTAACATAGTTACCAGCTATACATTTAGCTGTATAATAGTTAAAATTCTGCTTTTCTATTTATATTTAAGATGAAATTTTTAGTAAAAGATAATAAAGCCTAAAAATGATACATCAGACAACTATTCACTACCTTGAAATAACTTGTCTTATTAAACTTTAAACACTATTATAACACTGAATTCTCAAATGTGATATACAAGTATATTGGCCTAAATTGGTTAAGGAAAAATATGGAAATTTACTATCATGTGAAAGTCCCCAACCTAATTAACCTTGACCTTATTAATACTCTTTAAATTTTCTGTTAAGAACTTCAGGTCATCAATAATTATGAGTAATTACAAAATGCTCACAGTCCACCTGGCAGTTGACAAAACATGAAAGATAACTTAGAAAATGAGCCTGAATGCATTATGCCCAATATAGTAATCCCCATTGAACTTGGGGGTCAAAGAGTTAGTAATCAAGAAATAGCAGTCTGTCACATAAGGGAATTTGTGCTTGCCTCTTTCTGGAATGTACAAAAGTTCTTCAAGATTATACTAGTCAGAAACAAACCTCCCATCAGGAAGCCTATTCTGTACTACTTTATTGGCCTACCAACCTATTACCTAAAGCAGGAAAGGAGTAAGTAAATAAGGAGAAAGAAATGAACTACTTATGATTATTTAATTTTCTATGAAGCAAATTATTATGGATCTTATTTTATTGATTTTGTCTAGATAGAAATAGGAACACTCCTCCACTGCTGGTGGGATTGCAAGCTCGTACAACCACTCTGGAAAGCAGTCTGGCGGTTCCTCAGAAAACTGGGAATGACACTCCCGGAGGATCCTGCTATACCACTCCTGGCATATACCCAGAGGCTTCCCCTGCATGCAATAAGGACACATGCTCCAGTATGTTCACAGCAGCCTTATTTATAATAGCCAGAAGCTGGAAAGAACCCAGATGTCCCTCAGTGGAGGAATGGATTCAGAAGATGTGGTATATTTACACAATGGAATACTACTCTGCAATTAAAAACAATGAATTCATGAAATTCTTAGGCAAATGGTCAGAACTGGAAAATATCGTCCTTAGTGAGGTAACCCAATCACAAAAGAACACACATGGTATGCAGTCACTGATAAGGGGATACTAACCCAGAATCTTGGACTACCCAAGACACAATTCACATATCAATAGATTTCCAAGAAGATGGAAGGAGAGACCCCTGGTTCTGGAAAGACTGGATGTAGGGGAATGCCAGGACAGAGAAGTGAGAGGGGGTTAAATGGAGAACAGAGGGAGGGAAGGGGGCTTATGGGACTTTCGGGGAGGGAGGAAACGGGAAAGGGGAAATCATTTGGAATGTAAATAAAAAAACTTAGAAAATAATAATAATAAAAAAAAGAAATAGGAAATGCCTGAATTTAACCTGTATTACTGATGTGCCCCTATGATGTGATTCACAAGTCTATAAAACTTTCTTCTAGTCTTAAATGCTTCAGGTTAGACCTAGTTGGAGATTTCACCTCAGAATGAATATCTAACCGCAATTCTGTCATAAGACATGGGCATCCTTTGCAATGAATATCTCATTTCAGAAAAAATGTCAAATGTTGAGGATAAAAAGAACACCATGTTTCTTAATTTCTACAATAAGATATATTTTAGAACAAATTAGTTTTAAGATTTATTTTTATTTAGTGTATATATGTGTGTTATGTCTATATGATGCATGCCTCCTGTGTCTAATTGCCAAAGAATGTCAAAAGAAGCTGTCAAGTCTTCTGGAGTTGGAGGTGCAGATGGTTGTGAGGTGCCAGAGTGGGTGCTGGAGACTGAACTCGAATCCCCTAAAAGAGGAGCAAGCACTCTTAACTAATGAGTCATCTCTCCCTTTAAAAACAAGTCTGAATTAAAGTTATCTGCGCCAGTTATTTATTCCTATATAACTATTATTTTACTGTTGCAATTCTGTGGATTTTTGTATTATGTGCTAAGTACTTGGTTCTCTCTCTGAAGTTGCAGTCAGTCAAGTAGATGGATCAGTATGGAATCATGGGGAATCCCAACTGTACAAATACTTCTGACACCTCTGCTAGAATAGGTAGAATATCTAGATACTCTCAAAATATAGTATCCAAGTCTAGGCAGAAACCTTTAATAATCCAGCCTTGGAAACAAAACAGGATCAGCTTTCCCCACAATCTACTAGGAAAAAGCCCATCACAGAAACAGGGGGAGGGGCCCAAAGAAGAACAAACTTACTAGGAAGTTTGACTTAAGGTCTTTTGGGTGCTACTGGGGTACTACCTATTTCACCACAACAGTATCCTTTGTAAGTAACTTTAGAGTGCCCAGCCCTAAGTGGGACATCTAAATCATCTCCCTCTATGACTCAGGGAACAGAGCAGAAGAAAGAAGGCAAGAGCTAGAGATTGGGAAGAATTGCTGTGAACATGTCTTCTGGACACACCATGGCCATGACACTCATGAACTCACTGCAGATGCAGTTATCTGCAAAGGCCTTTCTCTAGTTTGTCATGCATGTGAGTTAATACACGGCATATCCCTTAACTGAGGAACAATGGGTAGTTAAGAGATTCAAGGAGGAACTACTGATAATTGCCCATGCTCCAGGAAACAGCCCCTGACTCTTACTCGGGCATAATTAAATTTGGTGTGTCAATAAGAAAGACTATCAAAGTAAGAGAGATCTTGTTGGAAAGAAGGGTTTCAACAGGGGGTAAAAGAAATAAAAGAAGTTAATGAGTGGTATAAACAACACCCAACCTCAATATCTTCTTTATGAAACTATAAAAAGTATTTATTTTCTGTACATTTAAATATATATTCAATATAATCCACATGTGCTTATGCTTATATCCATAAAAAGGGAGAGGGGAGAAAGTAAATTAACTTTAAAAACAAAATCTCAAATATCCACATACAATATCACACATCTAAGAACATATATGAATTTATTTTAACTTCAATATTCCTAAAGGTAAAAAGCAAAGTAAATGCATACACAGAATCAGAGAATAACTAAAATTAAGAAGATCATTTCTGTGCAAAATTATCTGGAGAAATCTACCACATCCAAAGGCCTTTGAATAGGCTATCCTTTGAAAATCTCATATATATTATACATAAAACAAAGTGATTTTAAAAGATTTATTAAAGGACCAATAAGATTGTTCATCAGTGAAGGCACCTCCCATCAACTTGATGACCTGAGTTTGATCCCCAGGTCCCATATGGTGGAGGAAGAAAACAACTTCTACAGTAGTCCTCTAGCATCCACATGTATGCCATGACACACATGTGACCATACACAGATACACACACACACACACACACACACACACACACACACACACAAGAATTAAAAAGAGTACCTGGCAGTTGACTGCAGAGATTGGAGTATGCAGTATGCACTGATGGATGCAGCAGCATGAAAGCATACTGCATCAAAGCTCTGAGACAAACACTAGGCTGCCAAGTCACAAAGGCATTTACAGTAACAATACTTAATCAACTCACACCTAAACTTTATGAATTCTAGTTAGTAACATACCATCCATATAGCTGAGAATTCAAAATTCATGAAAAATGCATAAAATCATTCCAAGAACTTCAAATTAATTCAGAATGTGTCAGCCCCGCCACTGTGTGGTCAGGAGAATAGTGATACAAACCATTTACACTGTTCATCAGTCATCACAGGCAATAATGTTAAACTGGCTTCTCAACGTTTATGTTGATACCTGCAGACAAGGCTGCCCTCAGCCTTCAACGGAGAAGCTTCTCTTCATAGTGAGCAAGTGGGAACTGCACATACTATTGACTCCTTAATGTACTAAGGAAAAGGCATGGTTGAGTGCTCAGCCCTAAGGACATATAAACCTTTGCTCCAAGCTTATGGATATCCCAGACAAATAATAAAAAGAATCTTAAGACCCTGAGAATGGGGAGAAGGGTAGCAAAATACTGTCCTCTGAGCATGAAAGCCACTGCAATCAAAGCCTTAGAGCAGCTTGTGGTTTCCTGCTCTGGCACTGAACAAGACCAGCTCTGTCAACATTCAGTCAAAGATGAAAGACCTGCTCATAGGGCCCATTCCTTCACACTTACTGAAGGATGCTGGAAAAGGGTGGATCACTATCAACAGAAGCTTATGTACCTACTGGTGAGCCCACCAATTGCTCTAGATAGCTCAAAACCCATGGTCACAAAAGTCAACCAAGTTAATAAAATCTGTGGGTCAGAAAATGAAACAAAAAGTCATAAAAAGAAGAAAGTAACCTGAAGTGAGAATGGGGAAGAGGTTAACAAGGGCAGGACTCTATCAATCATTATGGAGCAGCAAAGTGCTACCATACGATATGTTATGCTTAGTACACCATGCTACTTATTCTCAATGCCAGTTGGTCACTGAGCACTCAGGAGTGACTGTCAGACTTTTTCCCCTGAAAAGTTAGATAACGTTTAGATAGCTGGTCAATAACTGACAGTGTTGAAAAGAAACATTTGAATATGTGAATTCTTTTAGTATTCACATCAAATAAATCTTATAAAATTTTCATTTTTCTAATATAGATTTTATTACAGGCTAACAGCGTTCAACTTTTTTATTCTACAAAAGGAGTGACAAAGACTTGCTACAGAAGTGAATAATTTTTACATATCAAAGGTCCAAGTGAACCCATCCTTCACAAATTAACTAAGCACTGTCCTTGGTGAGACTGTGTAAAGAGTAATGTGAGCACTTAACGCATGCTTTATACATCTAAGACTAGGAAACACTACAACAGGAATCTGTTCTTTCAAAGCATATTTTCTGCACTTATTAATTATACACACTGTTATTTTATCACAGCTATCTTACATGAACATAAAGACTAATGAATAAATAAAGCATTTCAATGAAACACAATAAATACTATGAAAATGGTAGTACAATTGTACAAAATTATATTGAAAAGGACCCTTGTAGATCCTCCAAAGAAATGATATGAAAGGGAATTTATAATGCCAACCAGAAAAAGATGTGAAGATAGATTGATCTAAAGTACTACAAGCAATAGAAAAAGAAGGCCCACCAATGAGGAAAGAAGTACAAAAGCCAATTAACAGGATAGCTGGGTGGGAACAATGCCAATACTGGGGAGGGATGAGGACAACTGAGAGCAGGGAAAGCAAGGGGCATTAAGACTTCTGTAATGAGGCTGGCTATTTCCTCAGACTGGGGAGGTAGTTCAGTGAAGAGAAGTGTGAAGATATATATAGTTCAGAGATGGTCCACCACCCACATAAATGCTAGGCAAGCATGAGAGCCAGCCTGATATCCCAGGACATGGAAGGCAGAGAAAGGACATCCTCTAAGCAAACTGGCTAGCAAAAGTAGCTGTATCTGTGAGCTCTAGGATCAACTAAGACCAATCCTCAATGAATTAAGTAGAGATCAATCAGGGAAGTCACCAGACATAAAGAATTCTCTAAGTAACTACATACTATACTTGTGACAAAGAAAAAGAGTGCAAAGATTCCCCCATCTGAGGACAACATGAAATTTGCAGGAAAATAGATAGAACTAGAAAATATCACCCTGACTGAGGTAATCCAGACCCAGAAAGACACACATGGTATATATTCACTTATAAGTGGATATTAGCCCTAAAGTACAGGATAACCATGTTACAATCCATAGTGCCAAAGAAACTAAGTAACAAGAAGGGTCCAATAGAGGAAACTTGAATCTCATTCAGAAGGGGAAATAAAATAGACATCAAAAGTGAATGAAGGGAGAGAAATGGGTGGAAGATGAGGTGGGGAGAGGAACAGAAGGGATTGATTAAGTATGGGAAAAACTGAGGGGAAGAAGGAGGGAGGAAAGAGAACTGAGAGAACTAAGAGAGAGAAAGGGTGGTGGCACAACAGGACAGCTCTGGAATGAACCAGAAACAAAAGACCAGGGAAACTCCCAGGAATGTATGAGGGTGATAAGAGCTAAGAATTCTCACTAAGGATGATATTTTCCAGTTCTGACCATTTGCCTAAGAATTTCGTGAATTCATTGTTTTAATTGCAGAGTAGTATTCCATTGTGTAAATATACCACATCTTCTGAATCCTAGTGAGGTAACCCAATCACAAAAAAACACACATGGTATACAGTCACTGATAAGGGGATATTAACCCAGAATCTCGGAATACCCAAGACACAATTCACATATCAATAGATTTCCAAGAAGATGGAAGGAGAGACCCCTGGTCCTGGAAAGACTGGATGTAGGGGAATACCAGGACAGAGAAGTGAGAGGGGGTTGAATGAGGAACAGAGGGAGGGAAGAGGGCTTATGGGACTTTCTGGGAGGGAGGAACCTGGAAAGGGGAAATCATTCGGAATGTAAATAAAAAAAAGTATAGAAAATAAAATAAATAAAAGTGAATGTGTTACATGGATTTGTCAGTGATCAACAATGGAAAGAGTGTGATGCAAAGCATGACCAGTAAATTCTGTGAGCAGAAAAAAAAAACCAAATAACAAAGAACTAAGAATCCTAGCAACAGGGGGCATGGAACCTGAAAGAGCAACCTCCTATAAGACTTTCAATCTAGGGATGGGGACACCAACCCAACCAACAAAACCTTCCACCTAAAACTTGTCCTGTCTACAAGATATGCAGAGATAAAGATGGAGCAGAAACCCAGAGAATGTCCAATCAATGAATAACCCAAACATCCCATCCATGACAGAGAGGCAAGTCCTAACACTATTAATAATATTCTGCTATAGTTGCAGACAGGAGCCTAGAATTACCGTCCTCTGAAAGGTTTCACCCAGTAACTGATGGAAACAGATGAAGAGCCAAACATTAGGGAATCTTGGGGAAGAGGGTGAGGAAGGATTGAAGGAGCTGGAGAGGTCAAGGATACCACAAGAAACCTACAGAATCACCGAACCTGGGCCCATAGGGGCTCACAGAGACTGAACCACCAACTAAAGAGCAAGCATGAGACAGATCTAGGACGCCTAGACCTATGTAACTGATTGATGTGCAGCTTGGCATTCAAGTGGTGAAGGGCACACATATTTGTAAAAGAAACATTACTAAATCTTAAATCATATGTTGAACCTGATACATTAATAGTAGGAAATTGGTACCTGACTCTCAATAATAGATAAATAGGTAATCTAGACAAAAGCAGAGAAATAATGAAGCTAACAGATTATGAACTAAATAAATCTAATAGAGACCTACAAAACATTTCACGCAAACATAAGAGCATATACCTTCTTCTCAGCACATCATGGAACTTTCTCCAGAAATGATCACACACTTGGTCACATAGCATGATTCAACAGTTACAAGAAAATTGAAATAACCCCTGCATCATATAATGCCATCATGGATTAAAGCTGGACAGAAACAACAACAGAAACAACAGAAAGCCTACAAATTCATGGAAACTGAACAACTACCTACTGAATGACCACTGAAATAAATTAAAGACTTCCTAGAATTTAGTGAAATATACCCAAACATGTGGGACACAAGGAAAGCAGTGATAAGAGTAAAGTTCATAGCACTAAGTGCCTTCACAAAGAAATTGGAGAGATCTCATAGTAGTAATTCTAGAACAAAAAGAAGCAAATACATGCAAAAGGATTAACTGGCGAGAAATAATCAACAGATTATTATTATGGAGTGAAGTCAACAGAATACAAGTAAAGAGAGCAATAAAAGAATTAATGAGCCGGGCAATGGTAGCACATGCCTTTAATCCCACCACTTGGGAGGCAGAGGCAGGCAGATTTCTGAGTTCGAGGCCAGCCTGGTCTACAGAGTGAGTTCCAGGACAGCCAGGGCTACACAGAGAAACCCTGTCTCGGGAAAAAAAAAAGAAAAGAAAAAAATTTTAAAAAATTAAAGAATTAATGAAACAAGAAGGTTTATTCTTAAAAAAAGTCAATAAGTAGACAAACTCTTATTCAAACTAATGAAAAGACAGAGAATAACTAAAATTAACAAAGTCAGAAATGAAAAGAGGGACATAAAAAAAAAACACAGAGGAAATCCAAAAGACTTATTGGGACTTACTTCAAAAACCTGTACTCAACAAAATTGGAAAATCTAAAAGAAATGAACATTTTTCTTGATAGACTCTACTTACCAAAGTCAAATCAAGATCACATAAAGAATCTAAATAGATCTATAACCACCAAGTAAATAGAGGCAGTCATTAAAAGTCTCCCAACCAAAAAACTCCAGGGTCAGATGGTTTTAGCACAGAATTCTACCAGACTTTCGATGGAAAGCTAATACCAAGTGCTCAAATTATCCCACAAAATAGAAAAAAACATAGCCAATTCATTTTTGGAGGGCAGCATCACCCTGATACCCAAAACACACACACACACACACACACACACAAAAACCAAAGAAAATTACAACCAATTTCCATCATGAACATTGAGGCAGAAATACTCCATAAAATACTTGCAAACTAAATCTAAGAACATATCAAAAAGATCACCCATCATGATCAAGTGGGGTTTATCCCAGAGATGCAAGATGGTTCAAATTATTAAAATCTGTCAACATGATCCACCATATAAACAAACTAAAGAAAAAAGCCACATGATCCTCATATTATAGATGGTGATAAAGCCTTTGACAAAATTCAACACGCCTTCATGAATAAAGTGCTGTAAAGATTAGGGATACAGGGGATATACCTAAACATTATAAAGGCAACATACAAAAACCCAATAGCCTACATCAAATTAAATGCAAAGAAACATAAAGCAAAAATTCTAGCTAGCACAGTAATACAACTAAAGATCAAGGGATACAAACTGGAAAGGAAGAAGTCAAAAGTATCACTATTAGCAGATGCTATGATAGTATACATAAGCAACCCCCAATATTCTGCCAGGGAATTCCTACATTGGATGAATACCTTCAGTGAAGTATCTAGATACAAAGTTAACTCAAATAAATAAATAAATAAATAAATAAATAAATAAATAAATGTCAGTAGCTTTCTTATAGACAAATGATAAGTGAGCTGAAACAGAATTCAGGAAAGCAACATCCTTAACAATAGCCACAGATAATAGAAAATATCTTGTGGGTAACTCTAACAAAGCAAGTGAAAGAGCTGTGTGATGAGGACGTCAAGTCCTTGAAGAAAGGTATTAAAGAAGATATCAGAAGATGGAAAGATCACCCACGCTCATAGATAGTAGGATTAACAGAGTAAAAATGATCATCTTACCAAAAGTAATCTACAGATTCAACACAATTCCCATCAAAATTCCAATACAATTCTTTACAGATCTGCAAGAACAACACTCAACTTTATATGGAAAAATAAAAACCCAGGATATCTAAAATACCTGTACAATAAATGAACTTACAGAGGTGACTTCAAGCTGTATTTGAATGGCTTAGATCCAAAACACAAGTGATAGCTCATGCTGGTGAGGATGTGGAGCAAAGAGAACACTCCTCCATTGCTGGTGGGAATGCACACTTGCACAACCACTGGGAAATCAATATTGTGGCTGCAAGGAGTTCAACGGTTCTATACAATTTGTCTCAGATTTCTTGATGAAGCATACTCCCTTTGGGGAAACTCACAGTCTACTCTAGGTGATGCTGACAGAAGTGACTGCATAGTTCCACCAAAGTAGATCTATCTCCTCCATCACCTTTGCTTTAGAGTTCCTTACCTGGCTAGCACAGACTGGTTTGTCAAAATGGTTTCAAAACACAATCACTCTATTTCTAAAACTGTGCCCAGCTTTTTCTTCTAGGAAATATTACTTCTCAGTTACGTTTTCAATATATATTTTCCAGTAATTCAGAATCCAGTTCTTACATCTACAAATAAAATGTTAATTCTTTACAGACCATGCCATTCATTTATATAGAGTATCTTGATGAAGAAGCTAAACCTCACTTATGTCCCATGACATCTCTTGTTTGATGACTAGGTAAGATGCATACATACGGGGGGGGGGGGGGGGTCAGAATGTCAACTCTTCTAGCAACTGTTCTTTTCACTGGCTTCCTTTGAACATTTAGCAGGAGTTAACACACTATTCAGTGCCTAGTATGCCAGTTTCCATGTTAATTTTGTTGCTAGAACAACCTGGGTTTTATATTTATAAGTCCAACACCTTACAATGCAGCAGATCAAAATAAAATATTCTGCTGGGCATAGTCTTTCACTTTGACAATACAAATACTTAAGAGACTGAAACAGGGGTGCCATCCATAACTGTAAGTCTTGGACTATAGTGTGACATATGATCCCAGTAGGGAGGGAGGAAGGGAGGGAAGGAGGGAGGGAGGGAGGGAGGGCAGATGGAAAGTTCCATAATTTTTTGAAAAAGAAACAACTGAGACTGAATTTCTTATTGTAAACATATGGTTTTTACATGAATATATTTTATCTGTGAGACTGACTAACTGTGGTTAACATATTATGCCCCAACAATTCATATACTCTAAAAATAATTTTATTATTCTTAGGGAATAACATTCAATTTGTTTTTTAAAAAGGTAGTTATTTGTGTTAATTTTGAAAGCTACTAGGCAATTTGGAAGCTTATTCAATTGGAACCCTTTAGGACACTTCCTCACAAATAACATATTAGTTACCAAGGGAAAAGGAAGCACTGGTTTTTACAACTCATTAAATTTCTTTTCAACTTCATATAACCTGTCAATTCTGAATTACACACCCCTGGGACAAAAATCAGCCCAAAAATTCTTAGTATATAAGCATAAAATAAAAGTAATCTATGAAAAACATACACCCAGAAAGAATAAAACTGTAACAGAAAAGCACTTGATAAATGATAAAACTTCAGTTGTGTGAATGGTTTAACACTAACAGTTAAGTCATACTTTAAAACAAGGTGACCTAAAACGGAGCCAGTAGTATACTACAAATAGTAACCACAGACTGGGTGAGCAATTTTAAAGTCCAACTATTTTAAAGGAAGGTTAGGTGTCCCATAGGAAATAAAAGTGGAAACGAGTCCAAGGGAGAAAATAGCTTGGTTCCACACCTTTAAAATTTCCTACAGCAGGGTATCAAAAAATAAAATGAGTCCCCTGGGTGTGGGTCAGCAGCATGTTGTTACAACTTAAGTACTGGGTCATCAGTGGCAAAGGAGGGCTGGCTAAAGGCTGAGGTAATATATTGACTTACTGCCGTAAGGAACCTTGTAACAGTACCGCCCACCATACAAAGAGCTCTTATGTGGACACCATGGACAAAGACACTCTATAATAATCACTCAGTTAGATCTGGGTATTAAGCTGTGAAATATAACAGAACAAAATATAATCTAAAAATATTAAAAAGACCATTAACTCAACAAAAAAAGAAGACCTAAACTCTGTTCAGGAATCTATTGATTTTACTTTTAACAAAACTAATTTTTACTACTCATTATTAAAATCTGATCCTATCTTTGAAAAAATAGTCTTTTGCTATAAGGAATTAGAAATTGAAATACAAAATTAATATGGAAAAGGGGCAGGCAAGGAAACCGTTGCCAAATAAGTATATAAGATCGTTTTAGTCTTGTGGCACTAGTAAGTTGAAGACACACCCATTTAGTCTTCACATTTAAAAAATAGTTCCAATTAGAACAATAAATGCACAAATTATATTATGGATATTACTGCTATTCAAAGCTCTTGGGTAAACTGCTTTGAAATTAACCAAGGAAATAATAATGAGAAAAGTTCAATCAGAAATGTTGCTGGTGGCTTACACAGAGGCCAGGGCATGGCACTATCTAGAAGTATAACTAATCACAAAAAATCCAAACATTTGGACAAAGAATGCTATTTAAGGTTGTCTAATTGAGTAAACAAGACATGTTCCTAGTACCAACCATCCTGGTTTCTGAAACCTCTCTTGCTATACTTTGAGTAAGGCTGATATTAACAATTACTTAAAAAACAATGCCCAGAGATCATAAAAACTAACATTTCCCAGTATTTCTATTTATTAAAATTTTTCAAGAAAATACAATTTTGAAATATTGACATGCAGAGAAATGAAAAAATGTTTTGTCTAATAGTGGAATGATATTAAATAATTATATTTAATATTACAATCTCATGCACTATTATACTTGGCATAAGGATATCCAAATCAGACTCAAGACCAGAACATCAAATCTGTCTTAAAGAAAAAGAAATTGAGGAGGTAAGAATAAAGGAATCTAAGGGCAGAAATTAATTTCAGACTGATGGAATCCTTCTTCAACAGCAAAGAAGGTGACTGACACACTGTAATTAGTGCAGTTCTTCAAACATCTAAAGAGTCTCAAGGAATGAAGTTTCCAGGGTGAGTCTGAGAGAAGATGCTGAAATGACAATGGAGTGACCGTGAGAGAAGTTCCAAGCTCATCATGCATAGAGGAAACCACACTGAAGAACATAAGCAGAATTCTGTTGGAGAATTATTATGAAGGCTGCAGTGGGGACTGAGAGTCTACTTGGATAAGTTACTACAATCCTAGGTAAAAAGAATATATGCTAACACAAGTCCAGAGCCATAAAGATTAAGGAAGAAGAAATAATGCAAGAAACAGCTAAGAAAGTCTGAATAAACCCTTAGAAGTTTGGGAGAAAAAAGTGGGTGGATAGTTATATCATCAGCCACAATTAGTAAACAAGGTATTTCATTTTAAACAGTGAATTTTAGGTACTTTATCACATCTAAATAATTTTATTAGCATCTACAAAATGTTCTGAGATATACAAATAAACGAAGCATCAATATTGATGGTAGCCGAAGCTACAGAGAAAAATGCTCGAAAACAGTACAAGACAATGGGAAGGAGGTCAAGAGAAAGGTTCTAGATGTTCTACAGATAAAATTAAAGGAGAATAAAACCATAAAATAGTCACTATTTGCACTAAGTGAAAAGACAACATGCATCATTCTATATCTGACTCTGTAAAACAAGAAGAAAATACAATGGGAGCTGCACAAAGACTTACGGAATCTGAGAAAAATTTTTTTGTATGCCTGTCAGCACTGAGAAAGACAATGAAAGAAGTATGTGACCACCAAAAGAGACAAAATTGAAACTATAACATTATGAAAAGCATAACATAAAATGATTATATACATACTAAATAAAAACCACATAAAATTTATATATAAAAGCAGGAGAATGGTGGAAAGAAAAATGAAAAGCAGTCATCTTGTTCTCATGCTATTTCCTTACAAGCTTTCCTTTAATATTGTTCTGTGACTTTTTTAACTTGAGTAAAAAGAAAACAAGTACTCTAGACAAACCCCTTCGAGAACCAACACAACATTAAAAGAATTAGCTGGGTCTACTCTATGATTAATAGCTAAAGAATGTAAGCCATCCAATTCTAACTTTTCAGAACCATCGACCAACTCCTGCTCTAAACATGATTTCCTAAATGTAAGCTGCTTGTTTCCCAACATCTCAGTCCTTGTCACGTGAGACTTCCCGTGTCTCACTAAACTTGGAAAATATGAAGTAAATGACATATTAACTTGAACAATCATAAAAATACTTAGAAAATAAAAGGCTCATTTAATGAAATAAAAATGTACAAATGTTTCCATATGTTTCTATAAAGTCTTCTTTTCGCAGCAAGCAAACATGTTCAAGATTTTATTTTTGGCTTTGTTTCAGGAAAAAAAAACCCATCTGCATAGTATAGTGCTTAGAAGCACATCTCAGTCATGCAATAGTTATGTCATGGCTCATATGTCAAATAAAAATCACGTACAAGCCCACACAACCTCACAGAGCCAAGGTTGTCCTTTCTGATCCTAGCACCCCTGAGAGAGCTCTCACTGCACAGCACTGCTAATATCACATGACACTCATGAGGAGGTTAAATCCTAAACTAAAATGTCAAACTAAAGTGCCAAATTCACAAAGTTGTGAATGACCAAAACACATGAACAAAAACCCTGTCTTACTAGTTATAAGCTATGACTATTCCCTTTTAACAGAAGTAGGTGTAAAAGTAGTACAAGACCATCACTATATGTCACACTATCCAGAAACCCTTTGTAAAAGATCCACTCTTATCTCCTTGTACTAAGCTCAGCTATAAGTGTATCAAGGACTCCCACATAAAACCAGACACACTGAAACTAATAGAAAAGAAACTGGGAAAGAGCCTTGAACACATGGTCAAAGGGGAAAATTTCCTGAACAGAACACCAATAGTTTATGCTCTAAGATCAAGAATTGACAAATGGGACCTCATAAAATTACAAAGTTTCTGTAAGGCAAAGGACACTGTCAAAAGGACAAAACGGCACCCAACTAATTGGGAAAAGATCTTTACCAACCCTACATCCAACAGAGGGCTAATATCCAAGATATATAAAGAATTCAAGAAGGTAGACTCTAGAGAGCCAAATAACCCTATTAAAAAATGGGGTACAGAGCTAAACAAAGAATTTTCACCTAAAGGATATCGAATAGTTGAGAAGCACCTAAAGAAATGTTCAACATCCTTAGTTATCAGGAAAATGCAAATCAAAACAACCCTGAGATTCCACCTCACACCAGTCAGAATGGCTAAGATCAAAAACACAGGAGACAGCAGTTGTTGGCGAGGATGTGGAGAAAGAGGAACACTCCTCCACTGCTGGTGGGATTGCAAGCTGGTACAACCACTCTGGAAAGCAGTCCAGCGGTTCCTCAGAAAACTAGGCATGACACTTCCAGAGGACCCTGTTATACCACTCCTGGGCATATACCCAGAGGACTCCCCAGCATGCAATAAGGACACATGCTCTACTATGTTCATAGCAGCCTTATTTATAATAGTCAGAAGCTGGAAAGAACCCAGATGTCCTTCAACGGAGGAATGGATACAGTACATGTGGTATATTTACACGATGGAATACTACTCAGCAATTAAAAACAATAAATTCATGAAATTCTTAGGCAAATGGGTTGAACTGGAAAATATCCTAAGTGAGGTAACCCAATCACAAAAGAACACACATGATATGCAGTCTCTGATAAGTGGATTATTAGCCCAGAAGCTTGGAATACCCAAGACACAATTCACATATCAATTGATTCCCAAGAAGAAGGAAGGAAAGGCCCCTGGTCCTGGAAAGACTGGATATAGCAGTGTAGGGGAATACCAGGACAGAGAAAGGGGAGGGGGTTGACTGGGGAAACAGGGGGGAGGGAAGAGGGCTTGTGGGACTTTCGGGGATGGGGGAACCAGGAAAGGGGAAATCATTTGGAATGTAAATAAAGAATATAGAAAATAAAAAAATAAAAGAAACATTCTCTAATTGTGTCCAAAATATTAAAAAATTATGTTTCATTTAATACTTAAAATTACTTTGTTAGGTTTCTAACTGCATCTCTATTCAATTCCACATGTAAACATTATAAAACAGACAGGTGCTTTGATCTGGAGTAGTCTTACAGACTTATAGACTTCACTTACCTGCAGATAACTTAGGATTACTGCAAAAATGTAGCATTTACACTGTCCTTTACTTAATGAGGTAAGCAGGTGTGAATGGTGCACAATGCTAAGAGAGTAGGCATGATCAATATGTATGGTATAATACCCCAGCTTCTGAACCAAAGTCAAGAAAATAACCTTTCTGTGATCTGGTGTCTTACCTGTTATCTTAGCTAAGGTTTTATTGCTGTGAAGAAACATCATAACCATGAGACTCTTATAAAGGACATTTAATTTAATTAGGGCTGGCTATCATTTTCAGAGGTTTGGTACATTATCATCACGGCAGGGAGCATGTCCGCATGCAGGCAGACAAAGACTTGGAGAAGGAGCAGAGAGCTCTACATCTTGATCCAAGGGCAGCGGAGGGAAACTATGTCACACTGAGCATAGCTTGAGCATATATAATCTCAAAGCATGCCTCCACTGCTACCACTTTCTCCATCAAGGCCACACACCTACTCCAACAATGTCACACCCCCTAATAATGCCACTCCCTATGGCCAAGCATTCATGCACATGGGTCTATGGGGTGGGGGTGGGGGTCTTTCCTCTAAAACTGATGTGAGACTATGTGATACAACAGATATCAAACACTCAGAAGAGTGTATAAGCACATAGCAAGCACTTAATAATTGATGCCATTATTAACACTTTTTGTAGCAGAATGTATAATTTTCACATTACAAAAATGTTACATAACTAAATTTTTAAATTATATGTGATATATTTTTAATAAACTGTAAAAATCTTTTAACTGTAAAGTTTCCTTATACAAATGAAAATTACCTAGAATTAATAACTGATATATTAAGACCCTGTTTGCAGTAGCTCTTAAAATATATTTGACTAAAATAGGATTCAGATAAATGTCAAAGGCTTTGGAAACATAAGGAGTTGGATGGCAACTTAGGATAAATATGGGAGAAGGTACTGCAAGAAAAGTATGAAATCTTCTGTAGGGAAAGGGTGTTAATAACAAATAATACAAAGCATTTAATAAGTAACTGTCATGAGCTTTCACCCTATTTTTTAAAAATATTGTTGGTTGTTCTTTATATCAAGTAAATTCCCTACAGTTTTAACTTATTTTCCATTATATAATTAAACAAGCTCTTGTCTTTCATTAAATTATAAAACAAGCCAATAGATTATTTTTACTATTAATGTAATTTCTCACTATAGTGAGATAAACCATGAGAAAAATATTTCTGTCCATATATTCCATTGAGGAAGCAATAAATTTTTAGATTTTAAACAACATGCCTAAAATTCCATAAATAATGAAATACAATAGAGGTATAGGCAAGGAGAAGGTTGAATAGGGCTGACTACATCTTGAGATATTGACTATAAGAGAATAGAAGTTCAGAAACCTGTCTGCTGCTACAGTGTGGGTAAGGCAAAGCACAACCCAAGAGGACCTCCCCATTTGTGCATGGCATGCTCAGATAACCCCTGACCCCTAAACCCCACCTGCTTCCATGTTGCATAGGCAGGGTAGAAGACATCCAGAGGCCTAGAAGTTACTAAGATGAGTGAATAAATAAATGGTAGAGAAATGGGAAAAAGGAATCAACAGTGTGTACACAATGAAAAGAGAGGGGGAACTGATGACTAGAGAGAGGGTAGTGATGAACAGTAGCTGATGTGAGTAGCCTGCACTGCAGAGGTCACAATTTCAGTCCTTGGCCCTGCTACAGCAGGGGCCTGTGTAGCTGTCCCTGGCTCATGTTACCTCCAAAAGCCAATCAGACATCCCAGTACTGTGTAGAGATGGCCCCACTCCTCACCCGGGCAGTTTGGAATGCTGGCCTTGGTGACATTCAATTAGGCACAGGAGAGCCAGCATGGAGGGTGTAAGAGCAGGAGAGATGGCCCTGTCCCTAATCAGCGGCTGTGTTCAAGTTAGCTGGCCCCACTCCTCATCAGGAAAGTACTGGAGAGCTGGCCCTGGTGAGGGAGAGCTGACCCTTGATGACTTGAGCACAGAAGGGGAGGGCTGGTCCATCCTAACAACTACCCCATCTATGAGCTGCTGGAGCATATGAAGGGACTGGTTCAGCAAAACCAAAGCTGACAAATCTCTATGACACAGGGCAACAACAAGATAACTGAGAGGAGTCCCAGTGTGGGTCCAGTACTGATCCACACAGATAATGTAGCAGAACCAGACCAATGAATCAATGCAATGAACATTTGCAAGTAAAGCTGTTTGAGCAAAAGGATATACTGTGTGACACACCACAGCTTACATGATGGAAGGGTTATCTGGGAATGCTGGATGGATTTGATAGCTTTTGTTTTTTTTATTTGGGGGAACTTACAATGGTGGAGGGCAGATATGGAAGGATGGGAAGATGATGGGATTTCCCCATGGGATTGCATGATGTGAAATTCACAAAGAATCGAAAAAAGATTGTTTTTAAAGGCATAAAATATAGTAAGAAAATAGCAAGCACATGAATAAATCCATTTGCCAATATCATGGAAGATGCTGACTCCCTGGACCCTGAAAGTTTTACAGTGCCCCTATATATATTTTAAAAAAAAAAACACATGATGACCTTCAAGTTTTCTTATCATTTATCAAGTGCACAAACATCATCCTAATGTTGCAAACAAACTGGTTACTTGTCTCTTCAAGTTCTTTGGTTTAAAACCACTCAACATAATGAGAACTGTGGTGGTGAGGGCTGTACTGAGGAGCATGTGGTCAACCAAACCAAGAACCCTGAACAAGAGATTCTGGCTGAGAGCACATGGCAGTGCTACGAACCACTCACCATCTACTCGTCACCAGCTAACTGATGCAACACTATTGTAGCCATCAGAAGTAAGTCCTGACATTTCCAAACTTCTGAGGCCATCTAATAGATGCCAGCAGTGTACCGTTATGACAGAAGTCACACTATCACACTATAGCTCAACTGTAATACTGGAAGGACATCCTAAATCCCTTATTAATATACAGACACCTAATATTGTCAAATACTAAAATGGTCTCTAGATAAATAATCCATTTTATTCAATAATAAGGTAGATGACTACTAAATACAGATCTCATTACAAAGGGTTAATGTCCTTTTGGTCACCCCAAGGGTTATTATCAGGGAGAAAGCAGTAGATATTAACATAAACTTTGAATCAGCAAAATTCTTCTGCCAAGACCCAGACAAGAAAAATTTTAGGCTTCATACATGACATATGGTGTCTGTCAAATTGCTGTTGTGATTGTTGTTATTGTTATTGTTCTATTGTCATTGTTGCTGTTGTTGCTGCTGCTGCTGTTGTGTTTTTGAAACTCCTTAGCAGTTTTAAATGCCAAGAGACACTATTGCCTCATGGACTGTCATTGGGCCAGCAAACCAATTTTGCAAAAAAAAAACTTAGTTATAAGATAGTATGAAGGAAAAGCTAATGTGTCATCTTCACTCATTTCTTCAGTTTAAATTGTTACATTGTTACAGTCTCCTACAGCCTTATGTTTTAAACACCTATTCCTATGAAGGCCATTATTTAGGGGACTATGTTAGAAGGTGAGGGCCCGGCTGGGAGAAGTAAATAGTTAGGGGCAAACCTTTAAAAAGCCGTACAAACTCCTTGTTCTAGCCTGACTCTCTGCTTCCCAGTCTAGCACCAAGTGAACAGCTCTTAGACCATGTTCCCAGTGTCACAGACAGAGTGTCTCTCACCACTGGGCCTTCCTCAAATTAATAAACTCGGAAATGTCTCATGCACTACAGCAGTTCACTGATGGGACAGATGTTGGGGTGGGCCAATTCAAAGACTTGGATTTGGGCCTGAGAAATATCTGAGGTGATCAGCCTACACTCAACCCCTCGGCACTCGTACACAAACAACACCTCCAAAGCTAGCTAGCTCTACTGGGCTGTCTAGACAAGGTGTAGGGCCTGCTCCCACAAGTGGTGCAGCTGGTGAGGGGCGTGGCCCAGCTCTCCTGCTCTCATGACCCTTGGGCCAGGTCTTCTGTCTGCCTCAGGTGGCAGGGGGAGGTGAGGGGGGTAGGAGAATATCTCTCCCTTTATATGCCACCACAAGGGAGACTAGTGGTAGGACCAGGTCTCCCATGTTCATATTCTTAGGGTGGGGTAGGGAGGAGGCAGTGCAACTGCAAATCCCTAAATATGGAACACTGCAGTTGGCTAGGGACAGGGGTCACCTCTCCTGCTCTCATGCTCCCAGGGCCAGCTCTTGAATGATGTCCAGGTAAAGAGTAGGGCCAGTACTGTACAGCCATCAGATATTAACATGTCCCCAGGTGGCAATCCTGACCAGGGAAGTATATCTAGCCTTTGGTAGTAACAGACCCCTGCTGCTGCAAGGCCATGGACCCAGATATGGGCCCAGGGGCAGCACAGGTCAGGAACTGACTATGGTTCCAGGTGGGATCACTGGCTACTCACATGAGGCTGTCCCTCACTACCTTCGAGTCTCTAGTTTTGCCTCTCTTTATATGCACACACCCTTCGCTTTCTCTTTCTCTTCCATTTCTCTATCACTTTCTTGCTCCTCGTAGAGGCACCCAGGGTCTGTGAATGCCTGGAGTCATCTCAGGAGTTCTATTCTCAGCTTGTGCATTATGGCACCAGGCAAGGGTCATCTCAGCATGGTCTGCCCCCACTCACACCTTCAAGGTGCCCCACTGGTAGTTGTCTCAAACTAGCTCCCTGTCCAGACCCCACGGTGCTAGTCTTATGGTCATCTCCAGCTTGCTTCTCACCCAGCCCATCTGAGTGGACCCATGCAAGGGTACTCTGTCTCTGGCTCACTTCCACCAAGTGAGCCCTCAGTTTGAAGTGGGGTGGGTTCTTCTAGTCTCCAGCTTGCTTTAGCTTGCACTGCACCACTGTTGATCTGATCAGGCTTTCTTTTTTAGATGTTTATAGGTTAGAACACTGAGCATAGACACACCCTCTGCCCTCTCTTACCACCTACTGACTCACATGTGACACAGCAGCCATACCTGCTGTATTTCTAGGGGCAGGCCATGTGATTTTTTATGTCCCAAAAGTAGTCCCTTTATGTCCCTATGAAAGTATTATCAAGATCAAGAAAGAGAAATAATGACATTTTGACTGAAGTGAAGACACCATGGACAGCGGAGACTTCAGAACAGCAGAGCAGCTGAGGGTGCAGCTCAGAAGAGGAGCTCTTGCCTATACAGACCCCAGGCTCAGTCTCCAGCACCACAAACAATACTCTGCATCATTTCAATAAAGCCAATGTAGCTAGTGAGGCTTAGCCAGCCAGACTTGAATTCAGTTTTGGTTTTTAAGAGGGAAGAAAGAAAAGCACTAAGTAAATTCCAAGAATACCAATGACAACAGCTTTGTCACACCACTTCTCTAAGATTCTTCCTCTCTTTCTTACCTACTTTGTCTCTTTTCCTCTAATTTCCCAACTTGCTGGTTATAATGTAGCATAACTGAAGGATGGAGCAGATTCACGTCACAAGGTCGCCCTCACTTCCCATGGACAAGACTTAGAAAGTGTGTCATTCCTGGCATGTTCAAGCAATATTCTCTTCCATCTCATTTCTCTCATCTAGATCTTTTAACCAGTAAATATAGAATTAGAAGGAGGAAATGAAATAGAGTTATGGATCAATTACTCAAAAATTGGACTAGTGTTTCACAGGTGAAAAGATGAATTGCCTAAAAGAAATGTGAAGTCTACTGAGAGAACAAATGAGTGCATGGGGAGACTGAATGGCACCATCTCCATCAGCTGGATATAGAACATTCAGCAACCACATCTCATTCTGCTTGTATTCTTCAACACAAACCAGGGCTGGTGTGCTTAAAGAACCTTCAGGAAGCAGAGTGAAATGCACAAGCACAATAAACTCAGAAAAAAAGAAAATTCCTTCAGTCTCTCAAGGATCTCTGCAAGATCAAAGCTGGAAACTCACTTCATCAGTTAATGGTAAAAAGCCAAGTGATTCCCTCTGGGCACAGATGAACAAGTGATCCTCTCTTGCCACTTCTAGTCAAAACTGTGAAAGGTCTTATCCAAGCAAGAAACAGACATAAAATTCACTTAAACATTAACTTTAGAATAACTTCTTATCTTCCTATACAACACTTCTGTTGGAATGATTAAAAACTTACTGATAGAAACAGAACATAGCAAACACTGAGAATTTTAGAAAATAGTGACTACATTTTTTCTCTAGTTTTATGTACACTGGTGGTGTGCTTTCATGTATTATCTGCATGAGTATATTGGATTCCCTGAAATTGAAGTATCAGACAGCTGTAAGATGGGCTGTGGTTGCTAAGAATTTAACCCAGGCCCTCTGAAGAACAGTCAGTACTCTTAATTGCTGAGCCATCTCACCTGCCCTGATTATATAATCTTAATTATATAATCACAGAAGCAAAACCAGTAACAAATTATTGAATATGTGATATAATACAAACCAAAGTACTGGATTTCATTTTTCAGGACTTTAGTCCTCAGATAATGGTGAGCTAACTTGCCATTAATGATTAGTTGATGACACAATGTCAGTGATAAGGATAAGATATATTGACAAAGGAGATTCAAATTTCACACAATCTGAACACATATAAAAACATTTCAAATTATGATCTTTAGGCCCAGAGTCCCTATGAATATGATAACAAACAACAATAACTTAAATCCTCTTTGTGGCAGTAGCATCCAGCTTCAGCTCTCTGGGACGAAGTCATGAATTTAAAAGCTGGTAATGACATGTAGAAAGGTGCTACCACAGGTTCTACAGAGCCACTTTGATGCCTGCAAACAAAGCAGGTTACACCTAGTGCTACATTCCATAATCCAGCTTGTCAGTATTTAATAAGAAAGTCCACGAGAAATAATGAACACCAAAGACCCAGCACATACCGACACAGAAGGACATTTGTAGTCTGGGAGGATGGCAAACCAAGTCCTTTTCCCCTTCTCAGTTCCACTCCAGATTCACTCTGACCATGTGGAAGACTAGTGTATGACATGCAAGCAGTGGGCAAGAATCCAGCCAGAGGTATGTATGAGTTAAAATAAAAGAAGGCAAACACCTTCAAGATTGCCTTCAGATGTGCGCAGAATGGCTGCCAGAAGCCTTTTCATCTTGTCTTCTGGGGGATGCTAAATAAGACATAAGATGCCTTGGGACCATCCCTCGAAGCTTGTCTTCACTACAGGAAGATTCTTACATTGAGTAACTCCTGTCCTTATAAAAAGGAGATTAATACACAGAAGAGGAGTATGGGGGAGAAGGGGGAAGAGGAAAAGTGTAGGGAAGGAGGAGAAAAGGAGAAAGGGGGGAAGGAAAAGGAGAGCGAGGAGGAAGGAGAGAAGGAGGAGGGGAAGAAAGATGGGTAGGGGGAGAATATAAAGAGGAAGAAGATGAGGAGGAAAAGGGAAAGGAGAAGGAGGAGGAAGAGAAGGAAAGAGAACGGGATTTTCAGTGAGTACAGGGACAGAAATAGAGAGGGAGCTGCAGACCAAGGAACATCAAAGCTCGACAGGCACCAAGGGTAAGAGAAGGATTCTCCTTGGTGGAGTCAGCAGTGGGTCAACCCCTTGACCTTGAGCGTTTGACCTCCAAGATGATGAGATGATAAACTGCTGCTGTTTGAAGCTGTCTAGTTTGTAATGGGTTATCAGAAGCTCCATGATAGTCTTAAGGCACAAAATAGTTTGAACAGTCTCTGTCCACTGTGTGAAAATAAGCAGTTTATAATTTTCAAAACTCTAGTGAAATACTCAAGGAGCTAAGTTTTTCTCAAGTCTTCACAGAAAACTAAGATTTTATATAGGGTATATTTTCTGCTATTTGAAATTTTTCTAGCATTCATCAAGTCCTTTTTCATGATGAAGAGCGCACACATAAAGCTATTCTTAGGCTAAGACGTCTGAAAAAACACTTTAGAAACATTTAAAATGTCTAAAAGAAAATACAGTAGAAAAGTTACAACATAACTTATTAACACCCACAACTAGTTCTTGAGTTCTATAAGTTATTTGTTAATAACCATTGCTTCGTGATGATTACAAGTTTGATAAATGAATTCTCAATGCCCAAACAAATGGAAGCATTTATAATATGAATGTGTGTATACATATATACTAAATTATGTATGTATGCACGTATGTATGTATGTATGTATGTGTGTGTGTGTATGTGCATGCCCCAGGACCTCAAGTATTTAAACACTTGGTCTCCAGTTGGTGGCACAGTTTGGAAGGGGCTGGGTTGCAACCTTGCTGGAGAAAGTACGCATTGAAAGGGGACTTTGAGAATAAAAGTCCTACTACTTCAAGTTTATTCTCTCTGCTTCATGTCTGGAGTTCAAAGTATAAGCTCTGTTATCTAGCCACCACACCTTTCACTTCACAAGTATCTTCACCACGATGGATTCTCATGTGCCTTCTGCAAGACGCCTTAGCTATGGTGTTTATCACAGCAACAGCAAAGGAGCTAGTAAAAGACACACAGACAATTTAACATTCAGAAAACTTGATACTGAGGAGACCGCTCTATGGCAAAGAGCTCTTGCTCTGAAATCCACAAGACTTGAGTTTGAATCCCCAGTATAAACAATACACAAACAAAAAGCTGGTCATGGCTGTTCATGCTTCTAACTAACTATACAACTGGAGTGTGGAGAGAATCGTATTCTGAAATTCACTGGACAGCAAGCTTAGTCAAAACTGTAAGCTTATGGTTCACTGAGACACCTTGCTTCAAGTCAATACAGTGAAGAATGATAGAGAAAGACACTTTAAAGTTCTTTATGGACTCTAAATGCATGTGTACTCTTGAGCTCACATGCACATAGTCCATACATGTAACTATATATTCACCACTTGTGCAAACACATTAAATAAATAAATAAATAAATACTGCAAAATTTGCAAAAGGTAATCTCTTTTGCTTAGATTTAAATATGGAGACGTTTTAGTGGAGTGTGGTAACTAGTGCCTGTACCATAAGCACTCCAGAGGAGAGAAAGGGCATCACAGAGGGTATTATAAAGGGCATCACAGAGGGTATTATAAAGGGCATCACAGAGGGTATTGATTATAAAGGGCATCACAGAGGGTATTGATTATAAAGGGCATCACAGAGGGTATTGATTATAAAGGGCATCACAGAGGGTATTGATTATAAAGGGCATCACAGAGGGTATTGATTATAAAGGGCATCACAGAGGGTATTGATTATAAAGGGCATCACAGAGGGTATTGATTATAAAGGGCATCACAGAGGGTATTGATTATAAAGGGCATCACAGAGGGTATTATAAAGGGCATCACAGAGGGTATTGATTATAAAGGGCATCACAGAGGGTATTGATTATAAAGGGCATCACAGAGGGTATTGATTATAAAGGGCATCACAGAGGGTATTGATTATAAAGGGCATCACAGAGGGTATTATAAAGGGCATCACAGAGGGTATTGATTATAAAGGGCATCACAGAGGGTATTGATTATAAAGGGCATCACAGAGGGTATTGATTATAAAAGACCCAGTCGAAATGACAACACAGATGAAGAAGGCACAAGAAAGAAGTCTTCATCTCTTCACTGGACATAAATAGAACTCAATTCATTGTTGTTATTATTACATAAACAAATATCCATAGCCAGTATCACTATACACCAAGATATTTTTTAAGTAATTCAAAAATATGTACCTTAGAACATTTAAGCTGTGTTTTCAGATTTGGGGGCAGAGAAAGAAGTTTAAAAAGAGAGAAACGGCGAAAAAAAAAAAAAAACTCACAATCCCACACTCATTTTCTAAGTGGTTAAAGAGTATTCAATAACTCCAAAATCCTTTTTATAAGCACACCTGGGAAGAATACCAAATCTGTAAATTTGCTCAGCATTACACTGATGTGGTTTTAAACCAGATGTTAAAATGTTACAGTATGTATATTTTCTCCCTCTCTTCTAAGACAGAAGAAAAGTAAGAGGAATATTTGACTTCACTCCACAAGAGACCTATTTAATAGTTTGGCGGTTGTGTCAGTAAAGGTAGCTTGGCTAAGTCAATGTTGACGACATACAGAATGACATGATCCTAATGAGTTGGAAAATATTGGCTCTCAAGAGAATAGGCCAGATGCTACTGAGCTGAGAAAGCTACTGTATTATTGAATTTCATTTTTATGAGGTAAAATTTATTATTCAACTATTACAGTATCCCATATGAAACCTTGCATAAAAGACTTTTACAGTTACTTTCTGGAAAGTAGATTTGTGTTTTAACATTAAGCCATCACTTAAAAGGGGAATTTGTGTATCCACTTGATGATTATTATACAACTTTATAGATCTGTCAATTATTGCCCTGTAAATATCAGACCAGAGGAACTAAAACAACAACAAAATAATTAACAATCTGAATAGAGTGAAATTAGAAGTTCTTATTTACCAAAGCAAATCAAATATAACTTTGCATTTTATCTTCTGGAAAAATTACAAGAGTTAATAGTTCTGTTCTGGTGACTGTCAAAAATATTAACAACGGGGGCTGGAGAAATGGCTCAGTGGTTAAGAGCACTGACTGCTCTTCCAGAGGCCTTGAGTTTAATTCCCACAACCACATGATGGCTCACAACCATCTGTAATGGGATCCATTGCCCTCTTCTGGTGTGTCTGAAGATAGCTACAGTGTACTCATATAAATAAAATAAGGAAATCTTTTAAGAAATATGTTGACAACAAACCTATATAAAATAATGATCTCAATTAATAATACAAATTAAGCACAAACTTTACAACTCTAATATAGTGTTCATAATTCACATTTCAAATGAGCCTCAAGAATTCATTGAATAATTTCTAATGTGTTAGTAGATATTAATCTTTACCTATTACTTCAGGTCTCATACAACAGGAAAGTAATTTAATAATAGAAAGATCCAAAGATCTTACTTCAAAAATTGAATTAATAGGTATGATGTAATAATTTGGGGGAGGAAGAGCACAAAATCACTTTGAGTATGAATTTTCCCATCTGTAGATCTATACCTTGCCAACGATATTACTAGTAAGAGGCTAACTGAATTAATGTAGAAGAAATGTCATCCTAAAATAGGTAAGCCAACTCGGACTATTCATGTAAAGTTTATTATGGCATGCGCTCCTCATATGACACAGATCACAAAAGGAAAATGCTTACATATAAGATAGATATAAAGTATGTGAACAGAGGAAAGACCAAGGTCTCTTATTGCTATCATCTCACTGCACTGCCATACCCATGTACAAATGTGTGGCAGCACCCCACTTTGGACTCAACAAAACTAAGAAAATGTGAAGTGAAAACTTAAGGGTTCTTTGGAAAGTCAGTGGATGGTGTTTTGCTGGGCAAACACGTGAAAGAGCATGTAGCTAAGACACAGATGAAAGACTAAGGCAGACTCAGGAAGAAACATTTAGCTGAAGCAAACACAGGAGAGAGGATGTTCTGCTAAAGCAAGCATGTTAGCAATGGTTTCTCTGCTAACAACAGGCATGTATTGGTTCACCTTACACTGCATAGTTAGGCTGCATTTGTCAGGACCCCATAGAGAGAAATGCACCAAAAAACTTCTGGTGGTGTGTTGCAGTGCTGCTTCTACAGGCTCAGGCTGATTGGCAGTGATGTCAGCTGAAACATGTCATGGAGGGGGTTGAATGGGGAAAAGAGGGAGGGAAGGGGCTTATGGGACTTTCGGGGAGGGAGGAAACAGGAAAGGGGAAATGATTTGGAATGTAAATAAAAAAACTTAGAAAATAAAAAAATATATATATTGATAAAATTCAAAAAAAAAAAAGGAAAGAATAGCCACACAGCCGATGGCTGAGCAGGGAGATGGGATGGGACTTGACTGGGAAGCAGGAAGATGCAACTTAAGGCCTGCTGGCAAGTAACAATCTGGGAAAGTGGCCCTAGGGGTCACTTCTCCAATTGGGTCTGGAGTAACAGAGATGAAATACAGATTTCAAAAGATGTTAACTCCCAACACTGGAGGGTAGTGTTTGCTAGCCTCAAGGAGATTTAGAAGAGGCCAGTCATTGAGCTAGTCAAAGCATATCAAAATTAGTTAACCTGTTGGGGGGGGGGCGTGCTTGCGTGCGTGCGTGTGTGTGTGTGTGTGTGTGTGTGTGTGTGTGTGTGTGTGTGTGTGTCTATATCTGTGTGTGTCTGTCTGTCTGCCTTTCATTCACGAATCTAGAGAGCTCTTGGGCAGGTATAGTGCTTAAGAGATCTGCTGAAAGCCAAAGCAGTTTAACTAATTCACTGCTACAGAATTATTAAGAGTAGACAAACCCAAACAGTCAAATATTAGATTAATCTCTGACTATAGTTAAAAGGGTTGGAAGGATAAGTAAATACACTACACTACACACACACACACACACACACACACACACACACACACACAGTTCTATTGGGTAATGTTTTAAAATTTATTATAGTTGTGAACACAATGTCAGGAATATATTAAAACATACTGAAAAGGTTACATGCATGGTAAAAAAAAAATCTAACTATAGAAACAGAGCAGAAGGAAAGGCAGTGAGAAAAGACATAAGGAAAAGTTTTTCTGACATGATGAGGAGTAAGCAAACATAGATGGGAATATATTAAACCATGCAATGTTGACAAGAACAAGTCAATGATAATTAGCATCATATTAAGCTCAAGGCAAAGGACTTGAATGGAAATAGTATTAGTGATCAAAGAAGAGGAAAACGGAGGGGAGTATGAACAAACAAAATAATATACAATAAAATCAGAAGAAAGTTCAGAAATGAAAGAAAACCTTAAGTTTCTTTGCTGACTCTCAGTTATGACCATATCAGGGAACAGGAAAATAGGCTACAGGCAAATGAAGATGGTGGAAAGTGGCATACAGCCAACTGCAGGATGGAAAAATGTTCTTCTCCACAGATTATAATAACTTAGATATAACATCTTTTATTACTGTAGTAATTTAAAATTGCTTTAAAGCAAAAGATTCCATGTATCAACAAATGGTATCAAAATTTAACAAAACACTGTATATTGACAGTACTCATATACAAGAGCATAAAATGCTAAAACTTAATACCCAAAACACATATATACCTTCAGGATCTTCAGCAAGAAAATCTGGTGCACAATTTTATAAATCTATGTTTGCACTGAAATACACACAAGTGGATTAGCCTGGTGAGGGAATAACAAAAATATCCTTTTGGAAAATTAGCTTTCAAAATATATTTTAGATAAGTTTTCCTCCATCTATACTAAGGGTTTTAAATTATTTATTCCATTTTCTCAAGCTGTTAGAAAAAAAGTAACTTTTTCTAACAATACAATCTTCCCAATTTCCCAATCTCTAAAACATTAGTTCCACTAAACTAAGATCTTACAATACACCATGTTACAAAACACCGATCATTTGTCCAAGACATTTCTTTAATACTTAAGGATGATAATTTAGGATAATTTCCAGAATAATTTTTCATATTACAGTTCATTTTATAAATCCATGAAGAGAAAGAGAAAATAAATTTGTTTAGAAAAACAAATAAGGAATTATAAAAGAAAATCAATACCTCCAGTTTACTAACAATTTTAGGCTATTTTAGCCAATTCACAAAAACTAGAAATTTTAATTTTTCATAAATACTGTAGGCACTAAGATAAACAGTCAAGCAAATAAGACCTCCAGAGAAAGTATCACTTGAAATAGAAAAGTGAAAAACAAATACAGTACTTTCAAGATCGTACCTATAAAAAATACTACATCTATGAATGGCATCAACCAACCTCAGAACTCAGAAGAGCCCCCCCCCCAAACTGATTATCCATTACCAAATGGTCGGCCCTGAAAACTAGGATACAAGCAACGTTACACAGACTGAACAGGTTAAGAATATGTATACATATACAGATGACTATAACAACAATTAATGAAAAACTTGAAAGAAAACAATGGGAGAGTTTGGAGTGAAAAAAGAGAAGAGAGAAATTATGTAATTATAGTATAATCTCAAAAGGAAAAGAAATAAATTTTTTAAAGGTTGCAGCTTCCATGTGGTTTGGGAGTGTTCAACAAGGGTTGAAGTACTGAGAAGGCAGAAACTATGCTTCTGTTTGTTTTTCATGACAGAATTTCTCCATGCAGCACTAGCTGGCCTAGAACTTACTCTGTAGGCTAAGCTGGCCTCCTACTCAGAAATCCACCTGCCTCTAGCTCCTAAGTGCTGGGATTAAAGCTGTGTGCCACCACTGCTTGGCAAGAGAGTAAAAATCTTCCTTAATCAGGCTATGAAGTTTAAATGCAGGCCCTTTATGAGATGAATAGGGAATACCAATCCCATCAAAGTATGGCTTCCATGACTCAATGTCAGTAGCCATAAAAGAAGAGAGAGGCTTGGTGTGACTGCACACGTGTAATCCCAACACTCAGGAGGTGACAAAAGTAGGACTCCGAGTGTGAGGCCAACCTTGAAAGAGAACAAAGAACAAACAAATGTCCTTCCCTATTTAACTGCCATGCGATGGCATCAACTCCATGAATGACAGTACCCCACCCCCACTCCTCTTCACAAAACTCTAACCAGAAATTACTTGAAACGTCCTCTAATCTATCAATCTAATATATCACATTTAGGCCAAAAGAGCAAATGCTGACCAACACAAAACTACTTAAATAAATTCATGACTTCCATTGTATCGGAACTGAATAATATAAATAGCAAAAGAAACTGGAAAAAAAATTCATGGAAATGGAAGAATTGACTTTGGAATGACAAGAATGTCACTGTAAGATCACAGAAGAACCAAAAAAAAAAAAAATCTTACAATCAAAACTACAACTTAAACAGCAAAGGTGATTCTAGAAAAACTTTTATGGACATGAATGATTATGCTTACATCAGAAAGAACACAACTAATTGGCATAACCATGTAACTAAGGACTTAAAAATACAAAAACAGCCCAAAGCCAAACACAGAAGATGAAAAGAAGTCATAAATGGTGCAAAAAAAAAAAGGTTAAAACAGTTTTAAAAAAAGTAAGGAAGATTTACAAACCCTTAGCCAACCTAACAAGATGAAATAGAGAAGACAATATTAGAGAAGAAATGGGGTACACTACCACAGATATAAATGGAATGTAAAGACCATTAAAGAATATTTTGAAAACTGTGACCTACTAAATTTTAAGCAATGCCAGCACACTGCCATGAGCTGTGGGGCATTACTCACAGCTGCCAGGGTGAGGAGTCAGTCGAGATGTCCAGGAAAGGGTAAGTGCGTTGAGAAAATGTGGTATAAATATTAGTCAAGTAAATATCTACTTTCCCAGAAATATTCCTTATGTTGAGCTCACTAGACACGGGGATCTGAGTATTAGTCATCTCTACAACAGATTTTCCTCATGACGAAAGTGTGTTCTTACCTGACGTCTGGAAGACTTCATTCATCAAAGCTTCATTTACTGTTGAAGGGCTGACATTTCCAATATGAGACCAACTCTGATATATTGCTTGCAACAAAAGTGTCTGTGCTCTTGTAGCTTGAATTGTGAGATTTGGGAGCTCAAAAATACCCTCAGTTATAACAGTCTGAGATCTTTTGGTCCTACACATGAAATTAAAAAGAAAAATATAAATAAGTAAGCAAACAGTGTTTATACACAACATACTTGAGGAATTGTGCTCCAAAAGGGGGAAAAGGTATAAGTTTCCATGGTTTGTATGTGTGGTATGCATGTATATACACAGTCATGTATATGTTCATATATGTGCATACATGTGTACACATGTGTGGATAGTGAAGATGGAAGCTAATAACAGGTATCTTCCTCACTCACTCCATACCTTATTTTCTGAGAGAGGCCCACTTATATACTGAGCCTGAAACTCATTGATTTAGCTAGACTGGCAGGTACCAAGGATCTTCCTTTCTTAGACCTATCCCCATTCGACTCCCATCAGGGAAGCTGGTATTACACGGATGCATCACCATATCCAGAACTCAGGAGTCTCATGCACAGAAAGCACTTTACTAACTGAAGCACGTCCCCATACTCCTGATTTTTTTTTGAAATTTTGAAAAAGTTCTGAAATTGAAAAAGGATTATAATTTCCATATTATAAAAATATTTTAAAGCACTGAATTATATAAATTATTAAAATGCTAAATTTTGCTTTAAAGGGAAGGAAAAAAGTCCCCTACAGTACCCGAGAACCATGGCTTAAAGTGAGCATTACCCTCCCTAAGAAAGACAAACTCAAAACAGCAATGGGAAGATAAACATTACACTGGTTTATCTCTATTGGCATGCCAGATAATGAAATAGAGAACTACACATTAAGACAGCCACCACAACTTTCCAACATGCCCTAGCATGAATCCTACCTAAATTTACCCTTCGATCTACAATCCTGGCCATGCACTAAAGGGAAACTAGAAGATGATGTACAATGCACAAAGCATCCTTTACCCTAAATAAGTAAAACTGTACTGATCAGAACAATGGGAGAGTAAGCAAATCAGACAGAATTCACAAAACAGTATTCAATTCTAATATGTATTATTTTCAAAATCTTTTACCCTTTCCTGACAGTTTCAAAATAAACAGCTACTTCTCTCTACTACTTTCTCAAACTTCCATCTGTATTCTTGAACAAATAGAAATTCGACAACTACTACCACTAATAAAGATCGCAAACACCCGGGACATCTATGCGAACCTAGTATCATGAACCTAAACGCTATTCCATCCTGACCAAGCATTGGGCACTGGAGCACTGCAAAAGCCATGATCCTAAAAGAGCCTCATTACTACAAGCAGAAATCATTGAGGGGACACTCAGTTCAAGTGAGACGTTTTATCTCAGAATAATTTTAGCTACTTTATACAGTACTTTAAATTTCAAACCATCAGATGTTATAAAAAATAGTTTCCAATAGATTACATTGGTATAAATAAAAACATATCAATAGACAATTTTTAAAAGATTTAATTATTATGCCTGTAAGTATTTCCCAAGGTTGGAGAATTAATTCTCTTCTTCAGATTTATTATCAAAGAAAATACATTATACACATTACTATTCAATAGTAAACAAGATACTTTTGAGACTGAGCGGGCTGTTACAGCCAGAAAAGCAGGGAACACCGGAGTGTCAGATCAGTAGGAACTTTGTCCGCCAGGGCCACACCTGCACTCAGGAGTTCAGCAGCACCACAACTGTCTGTGCACCTATCATGTCAGGGGACATCTGCTTTGCAGGGAGTTCTACATTTAGAGGGAATCCAGCATTTAGAGGTGAGGCCTTCATCTTTACTACTGTGACTGAGCAGACTGGTGCAGCCAGGCACGCAGGGAACACCCAAGTGTAAGATCAGTTAGGATTCAGTCCCCCAAGGCCCCACCTGCACCCAGGAGTTGGGTAGCTCCACAGCCCTGGACATCTGCTCTGCAGGGAATCCTGCATTTAGAAGGACTCCTGCGATAAGAGGTGAGGATAGCTAAAACTATTCTCAACATTAAAAGAACTTCTGGGGGAATCAGTATCCCAGACCTCAAGCAGTACTACAGAGCAATAGTGTTAAAAACTGCATGGTATTGGTACAGTGACAGGCATGTAGATCAATGGAATAGAATTGAAGACCCAGAAATGAGACCACACACCTATGATCACTTGATTTTTGACAAAGGAGCTAAAACCATCCAGTGGAAAAAAGATAGCCTTTTCAGGAAATGGTGCTGACTCAACTGGCAGTTAGCATGAAGAAGAATGCAAATCTATCCATTCTTATCTCCTCATACTAAACTCAAGTCTAAGTGAATCAAGGACCTCCACATAAAACCAGACACACTGAAACTAATAGAAAAGAAACTGGGGAAAAGCCTTAATCACATGGACACTGGAGAAAATTTCCCGAACAGGACACCAATAGCTTATGCTCTAAGATCAAGGATTGACAAATGGGACCTCATAAAATTACAAAGCTTCTGTAAGGCAAAGGACACTGTCAATAGGACAAAATGGCAACCAACTAGTTGGGAAAAGATCTTTACCAATCCTACATTGGAGAGAGGACTAATATCCACTATATACAAAGAACTCAAGAAGTTAGACTCCAGAGAACCAAATAACCATATTAAAAAATGGGATATAGAGCTAAACAAAGAATGTTCACCTGAGGAATATTGAATGGCTGAGAAGCACCTAAAGAAATGTTCAACATCCTTAGTCATCAGGGAAATGCAAATCAAAACAGCTCTGAGATTTCACCTCACACCAGTCAGAATGGCTAAGATCAAAAACTCAGGAGACAGCAGGTGCTGGCAAGGATGTAGAGAAAGAGAAACACTCCTCCACTGCTGGTAGGATTGCAAGCTGGTACAATGACACTGGAAATCAGTTTGGCAGTTCCTTAGAAAACTGGGCATGATACCACCGAGGACCCTATTATACCACTCCTGGGCATATACCCAGAAGATGCTCCAGTTCATAGCAGCCCTATTTATAATAGTCAGAAGCTGGAAAGAACCCAGATGACCCTCAACGGAGGAATGGATACAGAAAATGTGGTATATTTACACTATGGAATACTACTCAGCTATTAAAAAACAATTCATGAAATTCTTAGGCAAATGGGTGGAACTGGAAAATATCATCCTATGTGAGGTAACCCAATCACAAAAGAACACACATGGTATGCAGTCACTGATAAGTGGATATTAGCCCAGAAGCTTGGAATACCCAAGACACAATTCACATATCAAATGATGCCCAAGAAGGAAGAACAAAGTATGGATACGCTGTTCCTTCTTAGAAGGAGGAACAAAATACCCACAGAAGGAGATACAGAGACAAAGTGTGGGGCAAAGTCTGAGGGGAAGACCATGCAGAGACTATCCCACGTAGTGATCCATTCCATATATAGTTACACAACCCAGACACTATTATCGATACCTACAAGTACTTCCTGACTGGAGCCAGATATAGTTGTTACCTGAGAGGCTCTGCTAGTGCAAGACAAATACAGAGGGGGACACTCTCAGTCAGCCATTGAACTGAGCACAGGGTCCCCAATGGGGGAGCTAGAGAAAGGACCCATGGAGCTGAAGAGGTTTACAGAGCCATAGGAGGAACAATGACATGAGTCACACAGTACTCCTAGAGCTCCCAGGGACAAAAACATCAACCAGATAGTACACATGGTGTTACCCATGGCTCCAGACGCATAGGGAGCAGAGGATGGCCTTGTTGGACATCAAAGGGGAGAGAGGCCCCTGGTCCTGAAAAGGCTTGATGCAGCAGTGTAGGGGAATACCAGGACAGGGAAGTGGAAAGGGATTGATTGGAGAACAGGAGGAGGTGAGATGGCTTATGGGATTTTGGGGGACGGTGGGGGGGGGACCAGGAAAGTGGAAATCATTTGAAATGTAAATAAATAATATATCTAATAAAAAAAAGATAATTTTACCACATATACATAACACTTTGAAGGTTTTATTTTTCAATTATACCAATCAAAAAAGTATAGTTCGTTACACCTGTTTTAAATTAATATTTTAGCTAAATTAAACAAACTTGAAATGTTTGTCAATACATAGTAGCTGATACAACATTCCTACTACTGTTGATGTAACAATATCAACAGAGAAAACTTTTATTTCTTTTGTCAAAAATTAAACTATATTTTACCAGTTAGCAAGCTAGGTAAGTAACAAATGCCATGTTTCTATTATGCATTCCATCGAGTCTTCACATTATGCTATCTTTGCATCAGAAAAATTTTAAAGATCAATAGATTTTACAACTTAAACCTACTTGGGGGACTCATTAAAATGTCACTGAAAATACAAAATAAAAGTGTGACTTTTCCTTGTGATTTAAACCACTGCACATTTATTTAAAACAAGAAAGCTCAATATAAAATAATAGTAAAATATCTAACAAATTCTAGACTTGTCTTAAAATATAACCAAGTTGCATTTTAATAGTTATGTTGGTCATTTATGTGGCAAATGTCTTGTACTCATATTCAGAAATCTTGGTCTGAATATATGTTCATTTTATGGAACAGGTTTAGAAACTATCAACCCAAACATTACTCTCTAGGGAAAAATAAATCCTCATGTAACTAGTGGGATAAACAACTCATTAAAATTCAACTTGGACGAACTCCAGTATAAATTGAAGGAAACAGAAACAAGTAGATCTTAATTGCAAAGTAGCAAATACTTTAAATAAATATATCATTATTACAAGTAATTTAAAACAATATGATTCACCATTTCCTGGCAAATCACCCTATAGAGGCAATGAAATTTCCCTGCCAATAAAAGATTTCTATGTTTTTAAATTCTTGTCTTAAATACATGAAAAGATAATTCAGAAGTGTGGATCTTACTACTGGATGCAAAGAAGTAAAATGATCTACCCAACTTCCTACAGATACCATAAAATGTCTGCCATATGCACACCTCAGGAACAATCACCCATTCGCTTTAAGACACAATTTATAGCAATTGAAAAAAATATTTCAGCAACAGCTGGATCTAAAAACTCACATAGAGTTCCCAAATGCAAAGCTTGACAATTTAGAGCAGTTCCCAAAATTTACTTTTGTTATTGCTCATATCCTGTACAATAAAATAAGATTAGGTCATTTTTTCCAAAATAGAGTAAATATATGAAACCAGTTAAAACATGGAAAATTGTGGAGATATATATACGTATGTATATGCATATGTGTATGTATATACACACACATGTGCACGTGCTTACTTAACTGCTATAACACTTTATACAAAGTAAAGCCTTTTAAGCACTTTTTAAAAATTAAATGATAGGTTAAGTGAAAGTGTATACTCTATACTCCCAATCCTCTCCCCTATCACAGATAACCAATTTCCAAAATGAATATACATGCAGACCTCATGTACTGATCCTGTGCATTACAGTGCTAACCATTAGTTTGGAATTAGATGAGCCTGTGCCAACCTGCTCCCTCTGACTAAACTACATTGGAATTAGAATGTATATTGTCCACAGCTGCTCTTGTAAATGTTGCATGGTGCTGTACTACAAATTCAAGTTCCTGGGCATCCTGTGCTAGGTAAGCTACCACTGCTGCTAACTAAGGACACTATAGTCATTACATCTTGACCTATTAAGAAATGAAACATTATACCAGTCAGATGTGCTCTAGCCTGGCCTATACAGTGAGTTCCCAGACAGCCAGGGATATGGTGAAAAACCCTATTTCCAAAAAAAAAAAAAAAGGAAGGAAAGACAAGACTTTATTCCAGGAAAGGGGATAACTCAGAGCAGAAAGGTACAAATGGTGCAGAGAACACAGAGATGAGGAAGTCTGATGGAGGAGGAAAAAAAAATCAACCAACTCAAAGGATTGAGAAACCTGCCATTAGGAAAATTGATATTTTGATAATATATGCTAAGAAAAATATTTTTAAAACTATTACACTGTATAATTTTAAAGATTCATAATAGACTTTACATTAAGACACTCTTAATGTAGACAAACATCACTATAAAATGTATAAACTGTCTATGCAAATAAAAATAGAAATCCAATATTTATAATTTGTTAGTAATGTATAAATGGGAAATATAATACAATATCTTCTTATCATAAACTGTGGACAAGAGCTTTCTCTTGTAATATATTTGTAATTATTGTTGTAAGTTGAATTTTAAAAGTCCAAATGTTCATTTACTGATGAATGGAGAAACAAAATATGGTCTATCCACACAGCACAATGACATTTAAAAATACAACAATGAGGTATTATTATGTTACATGTTTATACTTGGCCTCTAGAGTCCAAAGGTAAATGGGAAAGATATTTCTATGGGTCTAGGAAGTAAACCTACAGTTCCCTTAAAGCTAAAATGAAAATAAGCTTTAATGTCGCACAGAGCATTACCTTGATGAGATTTTACTGAAAATTTATCAACTTGCAAATGAAGTAAAATTCATTCAATTTTATATGTGAACTAGTTAACTTGTATTTGGGGATTTTCAATTTTAGTCAGTCCTACTAATGACTACAATTATACTCACTAAGCTTAAATTCCAGAGCTAGGTGACAGGTTTTCAGATCTTGCTGCTTTCCTAGTCATGTGCAGAATGCCGTTCTGCAGCAGAGCCCTCTCTTCAACTTCAAATGAACATAATCCTTTATCATAGGAACAAGTGGAGGAATGGAGTTCCATCCCACAGACAAAAGCTCTGACCCAGAATTGTTCCTGTCTGAAAGGGACAAAAATGGAGAAGAGCCTGAGAAAAAGGAGGTCCAGAGACGGGAGTCAGCTCAAGGGGAGGCCCCAAGGTCTGACACTATTACTGCTGCTATGGTGTGCTTACAAACAGGGGCCTAGCATGATGGCCCTCTGAAAGGCCCAACAAGAAGCTCAGAGTCAGATGCAGATATTTACACCCAACCCACGGACAGAAGCTAATGACCCTTGTGGTTGAATTAAGGGAAAGCTGGAAAAAGCTGAGGAGGAGGGTGACTCTAGAGGAAGACCAGCACTCTCAACTAACCTGGACCCCCGAGATTGCTCAGACACTGAGCCACCAACCAGGCAGAATACACCAGCTGATTATGAGGCCCCCAACACATATACAGCAGAGGACTGCTGGGTCTGGCCTCAGTAAGAGAAAATGCACCTAACCCTCAAGAGACTTGAGGCCACAGGGAGTAGGGAGGTCTAGTGGGGGTGGGAATGGGAAGAGGGGTGGGGCCATCTTCTTGGAGACTAGAAGGGGTGGCAGGGAAAGGAGGTATGGGATGTGGAACAGTCAGAGAGTGGCTCAGGAGGGGGATAAAAACTGGACATAAAAAAAAATTAAAGAATTAAAAAAAGAAAAAGAAAAAAAAAGCGCTGGCTGCTCAAGAGGACCTGAGTTCTGTTCCTAGCACTCACATGGTGACTCACAACCATCTGTAACTCCGATTCCAAAGGATCGAAAGCCCTTGCCTGGGTTCTGTGCGCACCAGGCACATAAGCAGTACATAGACATTCATAAAGATAAAGCATCCACACACATTCAAGTAAAATAAAAACCAGTGTGATTATAAAGAATATCTTTAATTTCTGTCTGTTCTAATGAACATAAACATTTAAATATGTGGGTGTTGTCAGTTTATATTACTATAACAGCCCCACACACACACACATATCTCCTAAACATGTTGGGGAGGGCTTCTACCATGATAAGGCCTGATTTTTCACACTGGGTTATTCAAAATATTTTCAATAAATATCTGGCATAATTTTTTAAATTATAAATATTCTAAAGGCCTGATTACACCTAATGATAACTTAACTTTTGTAAATTTTCACCAAACTCTTAAAACACTAAAGAGAAAGAAACAAGAAAAATAAATTTTCAAATTAGATACAAAAAAAAAGCAATACATACTACAGTAAAATAGTTTAAGTTTTAAATCTATTTAAATCCCCTTAAGAAAGCTGGGCATGGTGATTCATGCCTGCAGTCTTACACATGACAAGTTGAGGCAGAAGGACTCTTGCCAACTAGAGTCTAACCTGAGCTACAGAGTTCAAGGCAAATCTGGACTACAAAATGAGAACCTGTCTCAAAAGAAAACAAAAGCAAAACAAACAAGCCAAGCTTCTTAATGATGAGAATGGCTATTCTACACTGACATGAGGGCAGCGCTATAGCTATTCCTAGCCAACAGCCCTGGGGTCTAATACTCCACTGGCATTCATTAAGCTTCTTTGGGGTAGGTCTGAATAACAACAAACAATGTAAAATAGCAGGTAATTAGGACCAAAAAAAAAAAACCTGGACAGTTTATATTTTTTTAATATCTATGTATATGCTATCTACTCTTGTCTTTCCTCCTTCAACCCTCTGGAAAAGGAAATGGGATTCCTACTCATTTTACACTGGTCAAAGAGCACTAGACTCCACTCTCATTCGTTTAGGACACAGCAAGAGGATCTCACATACGAATGAAGTGGCCCTCATCATATCAGAAAGCAGTCAGTGCTGTGGACTGCTGTTGATACATAGGGGACACAGGTGTAATATAAGACTAGAGTCTGTGACTAGACAATGAAAAAGGAAGAAGAGGCTGAGAGTTTCACAGACAGAGGACAGGGGACACAGAAGACAGGAGGACAGAGAAGATGGAGGAAGAGGAGGATGAACCTGATCCACACCTTGGTTTAAACAGTCACAGGACGCCATGAATGCCATAAAAGGGATGGATTAATATAGGACAATTTCTACAACCTAGGTGGGCAGCTTACATCAATATCAATTAGCTCTGGTTCACTGTTGTGGGCTTTTTGTGAGTTGAGAATTCACTGATATACATCTGACTGGTAAATTACAAGCCTCTAGAGTTTTGATTTTACTGGGTTAGAGCGATTTCTGGCAGCTGGTCACAGGGGGCAGATAGATGGGAAGATAGCAAGTGGTTTGTAGGCAAGTGAACTGCAGAGAACAGGGAAGGCCAAGGCTTACAGCTCCCAATGGGGGAGAGGAAATCACATTACTTGTGCATAGCCATCAATAGCTTGGGTTGTTTTTTAATTATTACATGCAACAGGTGACGCCTGACATAGGAAAAAATCCACTAGAAATTTAAGATTCTTAGCCTGAGAATTAGAGATTTAGCTCTTAGTGAGCAGAGTGGAGAGGAGTCACATGACCAGAGCATGCACGCTATTCTAAACAAAGAAGTAGGTAAAAAATACAGACTGATCTGAGGCAAAAAACCTGAGAGTAAAAACTGCTTGCAAATCAAAACAACCCTGAGATTCCATCTCACACCAGTCAGGATGGCTAAGATCAAAAACACAGGAGACAGCAGTTGTTGGCGAGGATGTGGAGAAAGAGGAACACTCCTCCACTGCTGGTGGAATTGCAGGCTGGTACAACCACTCTGGAAAGCAGTCTGGCGGCTCCTCAGAAAACTGGGCATGACACTTCCGGAGGATCCGGCTATACCACTCCTGGGCATATACCCAGAGACTTTACCTGCATGCAATAAGGACACATGCTCCACTATATTCATAGCAGCCTTATTTATAATAGCCAGAAGCTGGAAAGAACCCAGATGTCCCTCAACGGAGGAATGGATTCAGAAGATGTGGTATATTTACACAATGGAATACTACTCTGCAATTAAAAACAATGAATTCACGAAATTCCTAGGCAAATGGTCAGAACTTGAAAATATCATCCTTAGTGAGGTAACCCAATCACAAAAGATCACACATGGTATGAAGTCACTGATAAGGGGATATTGACCCAGAATCTCAGAATACCCTAGACACAATCAGCATATCAATAGATTTCTAAAAAGATGGAAGGAGAGACCCCTGGTCCTGGAAAGACTGGATGTAGGGGAACGCCAGGACAGAGTAATGAGAGGGGGTTGAACGGAGAAAAGAGGGAGGGAAGGGGGCTTATGGGACTTTCGGGGAGGGAGGAAACGGGAAAGGGGAAGTGATTTGGAATGTAAATTAAAAAAATAAAATAAAATTAAATTAAAAAAAAAAAAACTGCTTGCTTTCTTAGGCAAACATTAATAGAAATGTGATTTAATTTTAAGGTTTGGTTTATTTGCTTTTAAGGACAGATTGTAATATAGGTTTTGCCCGATTCACAGAGGGAATTTCAATTATTTCAATTAGAAATAGAGTAGCCAAGGTTTAACAGTTCAGATTACTTTAAATAGTCTTCAAAAACATCAGAAATCCATAGATTGTGACATTTAAAGTTACTTAATCATTAGACATTGAGACATATCTGCTAACGGCAGCACCCCATTCCTGGTTCAAAGAAAATAGTGAGTATTTTCACCTCCAGGCGAGGCTGCTTATCATGGCAGGGCAGCCATTGGGCAGCCATTGCCCATTTCATCTGCAGACAATGCTGTCTAGAGGAGGACACATATTGCAGAATAGTTGAATGTTGGCTTTGCCAAGACAGGTTTATCAGTTCTTCAAATAATTCTGTTTTACAACTCTGTCAGATAGATGATTCTTCACTAGAAGTCTGAAGATAGATGTTTCTAGGTGTTAAATGGGAAACTGTCCAGGTAGTCAACTGTCTCTACAAATTGGTTAAGTTTCAGAAACTGTTTTGAGCTTCCTATATTTTCAGGTAATATTTAGTCATTCTCAGATTTCTGATGAAGTTGAAGACTAGTTTTAGTCTCATAATCAAACTCAAGTTGTTTAACATAGAGAGAGTTTATAGAGTGGATGACATGGTTTTCAACTGATATCACAGGCTAAAACTGTAAACGTAGGCCAGAGAGAGAATTGTAATTCTTTCAGTTAGGAACTATGATAGAGTATTTTTTTCTAATTGACAAATTGATGGATTGGGTATCTTATACTTTATAAATTATAGAATAGTAATGGTTGTGCTCAATTTATATCTGACAGAAAAGAACCTTTTTTTTTATTATTTTCTAAGGTTTTTTTTATTTACATTCCAAATCATTTCCCCTTTCCCGTTTCCTCCCTCCCCGAAAGTCCCATAAGCCCCCTTCCCTCCCTCTTTTCCCCATTCAACCCGCCAATATAACATCACTTGGGACACGGCCTGTTAGGGCTTCCACCTGCGCCCAAGAATGGGACAGCGCTGTGGTCGTCTGGGTGCCAGATCGGCAGGCCATCGCCTCTGCAGGGTGAGCAGTGCAACGGAGAGAGTGCAGAGTGCACTCTGCCATCTTTGCTCCAGTGGCCGGGAAGTTGGGATTGCCAGGCCCTGAGACAGTCAGGCATAATATTGCTTGGGTCTCGGGTGGCTTGTGTGTGTGCGGCTCCCAAGAGCTGGGCAGATCTGCAGTAACCAGCACGCTAGCTCTGCTGTGGGACTTCTGCCTGGCAGAGGGACGCCCCCTCCCCCCTCCACCCTAGGAGAGATCACACACCCCTGCACAGGGCAGGAGCCTACCAGCCTCCCTTTGGCGACCTCTGCTCCAGGAATCCACTACGCTGAGCCTTTGGATGTGCAAGGACTCCCAATATAACATCATTTGGGGCAAGGCACATCAGGGCTCCAAAGTCACTCAGGAGCAGGGCAGGCCCCAGAAATCTGTGCCAGGGGAATCCTGGTAAACCAGGGGGGGGGCAGAAATAGCTTTGCAGACTCACAGGAGGTCCAACCAACAGCCAGTGACAGCAGGACCAACTAACATCAAAGGTATCCAGATGGCAAAAGGCAAAAGTAGGAATGTTACTAACAAAAATCAAAGTAATATGGGACCATCCAAACCCAACTCTCCAACAGCAGCAAGTCCTGGATACCCCACCACACCCGAAAGACAAGATCTGGATTTAAAATCACTTCTCATGATGCTATTAGAGGATCACAAGAAGGACACAAATAAATCTAATAAAGAATTACAGGAGACCATGAATCAACGGTTAGAAGCCCTTACAAAGGAAACACAAAAATCGCTTAGAGAAATGCAGGAGAACATGGATCAAAAGATGGAGGCACACAAGGAGACAACACAAAAATCACTTAACGAGATGAATCAACGGGTAGATGCACTCACAAAGGAATCACAAAAATTGGATAAAGAAATGCAGAACAATATGGGTCGACAGACGGATGCCCATAAGGAGGCAACACAAAAATTGCTTAAAGAAATGAATCAACGGTTAGATGCCCTTACAAAGGAAACACGAGAATTGCTTAAAGAAATGCAGGAGACGATGGATCAACAGATGGATTCCCATGAAGAGGAAACACAAAAATCGCTTAGAGAAATGCAGGAGAACGTGGGTCAACAGGCAGAAATCCTGAAAGAGGTAATGCAAAAATACCTTTAAAATACAGGAAAATACAAACAAACAAGTGAAGGATCTCAGCAAATCCATCCAGGAACAAAAAAAGGAAGTAGAAACAACTAAGAAATCACAAAGGGAGACAACTTTGGAGATAGAAAACCTGGGGAAGAAATCAGGAGTCATAGATGCAAACATCAACAATACAATACAAGAGATGGAAGAAAGAATCTCAGGTGCTGAAAATTCCATAGAAAGCATCGACTCAACAAAGAAAATGCAAAATGCAAAAAACGTATGACCCAAAACATCCAGGAAATCCAGGACACAATGAGAAGACCAAACCTAAGGATTATAGGTATAGATGAGAGTGAAGATTTGCAACTTAAAGGGCCAGTAAACATCTTCAACAAAATGATGGAGGAAAACTTCCCTAACCTAAAGAGATAGATGCTGATTAACGTACAAGAAGCCTACAGAACTCCAAACAGACTGGACCAGAACAGAAATACCTCCCGTCACATAATAATCAAAACACCGAATGTTCTAAACAAAGAAAGAATACTAAAAGCAGTAAGAGAAAAGGGCCAAGTAACATACAAAGGAAGACCTATCCGAATCACATCAGACTTCTCACCAGAGACTATGAAAGCCAGAAGATCCTGGGCAGAGCTCATGCAGAAACTAAGAGAGCACAAATGCCAGACTAGACTACTATACCCAGCAAAACTCTCAATCACCATAGATGGAGAGACCAAGACATTCCATGATAAAACCAAATTTTCACAATATCTTTCCACAAATCCAGCCCTGCAACGGATAATAGGTGGAAACCTCCAATACAGGGAGAGAAACAACACCCTGGAAAAAATGAGACCTTCTTGAATCAAACCCAAAAGTAGATAACCACTCAAACATAAAGAGAGTGTCAAGAATGGCAGATGTCAATAATCACTATGCCTTAACCTCTCTTAATATCAATGGTCTCAATTCCCCAATTAAAAGACATAGACTAGCAGACTGGATACGTAAACAGGACCCAGCATTTTGCTGCATGCAGGAAATGCACCTCAGTGTCAAAGACAAACACTATCTCAGAGTAAAAGTCTGTGAAACAATTTTACAAGCAAATGGCCCCAAGAAACAAGGTGGAGTAGCCATCCTAATATCAGATAAAATTGATTTTCAACCTAAAGTCATCAAAAAAGACATAGAAGGACACTACATACTGATCAAGGGAAAAATCCACCATCAAGAACTCTCAATTCTGAATATCTATGCTCCAAATGCAAGGGCACCCCCATTCGTAAAAGAAACTTTACTAAAACTCAAAGCACACATCGCACCGCACACAATAATAGTGGGTGACTTCAACACCCCGCTCTCTGAAATGGATCATTCAGGAAAGCAGAAACTAAACGGGGACACAGTGAATCTAATTGAAGCTATGGACCAAATGGAACTAACAGATATATATAGAACATTTCATCCTAGAGCTAAAGAATACACCTTCTTCTCAGCACCTCATGGTACCTTCTCCAAAATTGACCATATAATTGGTCACAAATCAGACCTCAACAGATATAAGAAGATAGAAATAATCCCATGCCTCCTATCAGATCACTAAAGAATAAGGGTGGTCTTCAATGGCAACAAAAACAAAAGAAAACCCACATACACATGGAGGCTGAACAATGCTCTACTCAATGATAACTTGGTCAAGGTGGAAATAAAGAAAGAAATCAAAGACTTTTTGAAAGTTAATGAAAATGAAGGCACAACATACCCTAATTTATGGGACACAATGAAAGCAGTGCTAAGAGGAAAATTCATAGCCCTGAGTGCCGCCAAAAAGAAACGGGAGACAGCATACACTAACAGCTTAATGGCACACCTGAAAGCCCTGGAACAAAAAGAAGCAAATACACCAAAGAGGAGTAGAAGGCAGGAAATCATCAAACTCAGGGATGAAATCAATCAAGTAGAAACAAATAAAACCATACAAAGAATCAACAAAACGAGGAGTTGGTTCTTTGAGAAAATCAACAAGATAGATAAGCCCTTAGCCAGACTAACCAGAGGGCACAGAGAGAGTATCCAAATTAATAAAATCAGAAACGAAAAGGGAGAGATTACAACAGAAACTGAGGAAATTCAAAAAATCATCAGATCCTACTACAAAATCCTGTATTCAACACAACTAGAAAATCTTGAGGAAATGGACAATTTCATTGACAGATACCAAATACCAAAATTAAATCAGGATCAAATAGACCATCTAAACCGTCCTATAAGCCCTGAAGAAATAGTAGTTGTCATTGGAAGTCTTCCAACCAAAAAAAGCACAGGTCCAGATGGTTTTAGTGCAGAATTCTATCAGACCTTCAAAGAACACCTAACACCAATACTCTTCAAACTGTTCCACAAAATAGAAACAAAAGGAACAGTAACAAACTCGTTCTATGAAGCCACAATTACACTAATACCAAAAGCACACAAAGATCCGACAAAGAAAGAGAATCTCAGGCCAATCTCTCTTATGAATATCGATGCAAAAATATTCAATAAAATTCTTGCCAACTGAATCCAAGAACACATCAAAATGATCATTCACTACAATCAAGTAGGCTTCATCCAAGGGATGCAGGGATGGTTCAATATAAGGAAATCCATCAATGTAATCCACTATATAAACAATCTCAACGAAAAAAACCACATGATCATCTCATTAGATGCTGAGAAAGCATTTGACAAAATTCAGCATCCTTTCATGCTAAAGGTCTTGGAAAGATCAGGAATTCAAGGCCCATATCTAAACATAGTAAAAGCAATTTACAGCAAACCGGTAGCCAGCATCAATCTAAATGGAGAGAAACTTGAAGCAATCCCATTAAAATCAGGGACTAGACAAGGCTGCCCTCTCTCTCCATATCTTTTCAATATAGTACTTGAAGTTCTAGCTAGAGCAATTAGACAACAAAAAGAGGTCAAAGGGAAACAAATTGGAAAGGAAGAAGTCAAACTATCACTATTTGCAGACGTTATGATAGTATACTTAAGCGACCCAAAGAACTCCACCAGAGAACTCCTACAGCTGATAAATGACTTCAGCAAAGGGGCCGGATATAAAATCAACTCAAGCAAGTCAGAAGCCTTCCTATACTCAAAGGATAAGCAGGCTGAGAAAGAAGTAAGAGAAATGATACCCTTCACGATAGCCACAAACCATATAAAGTATCTTGGCGTGACTCTAACCAAACAAGTGAAAGATCTGTATGACAAGAACTTCAAGTCTCTGAAGAAAGAAATTGAAGAAGACCTCAGAAGATGGAAAATTCTGACATGCTCATGGATTGGCAGGATTAATATAGTCAAAATGAGCATCTTACCAAAAGTAATATACAGATTCAATGCAATCCCCATCAAAATCCCAACTCAATTCTTCATAGAGTTAGAAAGAGCAATTCAAAAATTCATCTGGAATAACAGAAAATCCAGAATAGCTAAAACTATTATCAAGAGTAAAAGAACCTCTGGGGGAATCAGTATCCCGGACCTCAAGCTGTACTACAGAGCAATAGTGTTAAAAACCGCATGGTATTGGTACAGTGACAGGCATGTAGATTAATGGAACAGAATTGAAGACCCAGAAATGAATCCACACCCCTATGGTCACTTGATCTTTGACAAAGGAGCTAAAACCATCCAGTGGAAAAAAAGATAGCCTTTTCAACAAATGGTGCTGGCTCAACTGGAGGTCAACATGCAGAAGAATGCAAATTGACCCATTCTTATCTCCTTGTAATAAGCTCAATTCTAAGTGGATCAAGGATCTCCACATAGAACCAGACACACTGAAACTAATAGAAGGGAAACTAGGGAAGAACCTTGAACATATGGGCACAGGGAAGAATTTCCTGAACAGAACTCCAATAGCTTATGCTCTAAGATCAAGAATAGACAAATGGGACCTCATTAATTTACAAAGTTTTTGCAAGGCAAAAGACACTGTCAAAAAGACAAAGCGGCAACCAACTAACTGGGAAATGATCTTTACCAACCCAACATCCAACAGAGGGCTAATATCCAATATACACAAAGAACTCAAGAAGCTAAACTCCAGAGAGGCAAGTAACCCTATTAAAAAATGGGGTACAGGCTCCAGTGACCAGGTAGTTGGGACCGCCAGGCTCAGAGACAGACAGGCATAATATCGCTTTGGTTTCAGGCAGCTTGTGTGTAACCTGCTCCCAGGTGCTGGGCTGATCTGCAGTAACCAGCGCGCCAGTTTCGCGGTGGGACCTTCTGCCTGGTGGAGGGACCCCGCGCAGGGAGGGAGCCTGCCAGCGGACTGCGCTGGAGAGACCGGTACCCAGGCTCTCCCCCCGATATAACATCACTTGGGACACGGCCTGTTGGGGCTTCCGTCTGTGCCCGAGGGCGGGTTGGCACTGTGGTCGTCTGGGTGTCAGATCGGCGGGCCATCGTGACCACAGGGTGAGCGGCGCCACGGAGACTGCCCTCCGCCATCTTTGCTCCAGTGACCAGGTAGTTGGGACCGCCAGGCTCAGAGACAGACAGGCATAATATCGCTTCGGTTTCAGGCAGCTTGTGTGTAACCTGCTCCCAGGTGCTGGGCTGATCTGCAGTAACCAGCGCGCCAGTTCCGCGGTGGGACCTTCCGCCTGGTGGAGGGACCCCAGGCAGGGAGGGAGCCTGCCAGCTTCCCTTCCGCGACCTCTGTTCCCGCGGACTGCGCTGGAGAGACCGGTACCCAGGCTCTCCCCCCGATATAACATCACTTGGGACACGGCCTGTTGGGGCTTCCGTCTGTGCCCGAGGGCGGGTTGGCGCTGTGGTCCTCTGGGTGCCAGATCGGCGGGCCATCGTGACCACAGGGCAGCTTGTGTGTAACCTGCTCCCAGGTGCTGGGCTGATCTGCAGTAACCAGCGCGCCAGTTCCGCGGTGGAACCTTCTGCCTGGTGGAGGGACCCCGCGCAGGGAGGGAGCCTGCCAGCTTCCCTTCCGCGACCTCTGTTCCCGCGGACTGCGCTGGAGAGACCGGTACCCAGGCTCTCCCCCCAATATAACATCACTTGGGACACGGCCTGTTGGGGCTTCCTTCTGTGCCCGAGGGCGGGTTGGCGCTGTGGTCGTCTGGGTGCCAGATCGGCGGGCCATCGTGACCACAGGGTGAGCAGCGCCACGGAGAGTGCCCTCCGCCATCTTTGCTCCAGTGACCAGGTAGTTGGGACCACCAGGCTCAGAGACAGACAGGCATAATATCGCTTCGGGTTCAGGCAGCTTGTGTGTAACCTGCTCCCAGGTGCTGGGCTGATCTGCAGTGACCAGCGCGCCAGATCTGCTGTGGGACTTCTGCCTGGCAGAGGGACGCCCCCTCCCCCCCCAGGAGAGATCACACACCCCTGCACAGGGCAGGAGCCTGCCAGCCTCCCTTTGGCGACCTCTGCTCCAGGAATCCACTAGGCTGAGCCTTTAGATGTGCAAGGCCTCCCCAATATAAGATCACTTGGGGCAAAGCACATTAGGGCTCCAAAGTCACTCAGGAGCAGGCAGGCCCCAGAAATCGGTGCCAGGGGAATCCTGGTAATCCAGGGGGGGCAGAAATAGCTTTGCAGGCTCACAGGAGGTCCAACCAACAGCCAGTGGCAGCAGGACCAACTAACACCAGAGGTATCCAGATGGCAAAAGGCAAACGTAGGAATGTTACTAACAGTAATCAAAGTAATGTGGGACCATCCGAACCCAACTCTCCAACAGCAGCAAGTCCTGGATACCCCACCACACCCGAAAGACAAGATCTGGATTTAAAATCACTTCTCATGATGCTATTAGAGGATCACAAGAAGGACACAAATAAATCTCATAAAGAGTTACAGGAGACCATGAATCAACGGTTAGAAGCCCTTACAAAGGAAACACAAAAATCGCTTAGAGAAATGCGGGAGAACATGGATCAAAAGATGGAGGCGCACAAGGAGACAACACAAAAATCGCTTAACGAGATGAATCAACGGGTAGATGCACTCACAAAGGAATCACGAAATTTGCATAAAGAAATGCAGAAGAATATGGGTCAACAGACAGATGCCCATAAGGAGGCAACACAAAAATTGCTTAAAGAAATGAATCAACGGTTAGATGCCCTTACAAAGGAAACACGAGAACTGCTTAAAGAAATGCAGGAGACGATGGATCAACAGATGGAATCCCATGAGGAGGAAACACAAAAATCGCTCAGAGAAATGCAGGAGAACGTGGGTCATCAGGAAGAAATCCTGAAAGAGGTAATGCAAAAATACCTTAAAGAAATACAGGAAAATACAAACAAACAAGTGAAGGATCTCAGCAAATCCATCCAGGAACTAAAAAAGGAAGTAGAAACAACTAAGAAATCACAAAGGGAGACAACTTTGGAGATAGAAAACCTTGGGAAGAAATCAGGAGTCATAGATGCAAACATCAACAATAGAATACAAGAGATGGAAGAAAGAATCTCAGGTGCTGAAGATTCCATAGAAAGCATCGACTCAACAGTCAAAGAAAATGCAAAATGCAAAAAACGCGTAACCCAAAACATCCAGGAAATCCAGGACACAATGAGAAGACCAAACCTAAGGATTATAGGTATAGATGAGAGTGAAGATTTGCAACTTAAAGGGCCAGTAAACATCTTCAACAAAATTATGGAGGAAAACTTCCCTAACTTAAAGAGAGAGATGCCGATGAACATACAAGAAGCCTACAGAACTCCAAACAGACTGGACCAGAACAGAAATACCTCCCGTCACATAATAATCAAAACACCGAATGTTCTAAACAAAGAAAGAATACTAAATGCAGTAAGAGAAAAGGGCCAAGTAACATACAAAGGAAGACCTATCCGAATCACATCAGACTTCTCACCAGAGACTATGAAAGCCAGAAGATCCTGGGCAGATCTCATGCAGACACTAAGACAGCACAAATGCCAGCCTAGACTACTATACCCAGCAAAACTCTCAATCACCATAGATGGAGAGACCAAGATATTCCATGATAAAACCAAATTTTCACAATATCTTTCCACAAATCCAGCCCTGCAACGGATAATAGGTGGAAACCTCCAATACAGGGAGAGAAACAACACCCTGGAAAAAATGAGATAATAACCTTCTTGAATCAAACCCAAAAGTAGATAACCACTCAAACATAAAGATAGCGTCAAGAATGGCAGATGGCAATAATCACTATGCCTTAATCTCTCTTAATATCAATGGTCTCAATTCCCCAATTAAAAGACATAGACTAGCAGACTGGATACGTAAACAGGACCCAGCATTTTGCTGCATGCAGGAAACGCACCTCAGTGTCAAAGACAAACACTACCTCAGAGTAAAAGGCTGGAAAACAATTTTACAAGCAAATGGCCCCAAGAAACGAGGTGGAGTAGCCATCCTAATATCGGATAAAATTGATTTTCAACCCAAAGTCATCAAAAAAGACACAGAAGGACACTACATACTGATCAAGGGAAAAATCCACCATCAAGAACTCTCAATCCTGAATATCTATGCTCCAAATGCAAGGGCACCCTCATTCGTAAAAGAAACTTTACTAAAACTCAAAGCACACATCGCACCGCACACAATAATAGTGGGTGACTTCAACACCCCGCTCTCTGAAATGGATCGTTCAGGAAAGCAGAAACTAAACAGGGACACAGTGAATCTAATTGAAGCCTTGGACCAAATGGAACTAACTGATATATATAGAACATTTCATCCTAGAGCTAAAGAATACACCTTCTTCTCAGCTCCTCATGGTACCTTCTCCAAAACTGACCATATAATTGGTCACAAATCAGACCTCAACAGATACAAGAAGATAGAAATAATCCCATGCCTCCTATCAGATCACTATGGAATAAGGGTGGTCTTCAATGGCAACAAAAACAAAAGAAAACCCACGTACACATGGAGGCTGAACAATGCTCTACTCAATGATAACTTGGTCAAGGTGGAAATAAAGAAAGAAATCAAAGACTTTTTGAAAGTTAATGAAAATGAAGGCACAACATACCCTAACTTATGGGACACAATGAAAGCAGTGCTAAGAGGAAAATTCATAGCCCTGAGTGCCGCCAAAAAGAAACGGGAGACAGCATACACTAACAGCTTAATGGCACACCTGAAAGCCCTGGAACAAAAAGAAGCAAATACACCAAAGAGGAGTAGAAGGCAGGAAATCATCAAACTCAGGGCTGAAATCAATCAAGTAGAAACAAATAAAACCATACAAAGAATCAACAAAACGAGGAGTTGGTTCTTTGAGAAAATCAACAAGATAGATAAGCCCTTAGCCAGACTAACCAGAGGGCACAGAGATAGTATCCAAATTAATAAAATCAGAAACGAAAAGGGAGAGATAACAACAGAAACTGAGGAAATTCAAAAAATCATCAGATCCTACTACAAAAACCTGTATTCAACACAACTAGAAAATCTTGAGGAAATGGACAATTTCCTTGACAGATACCAAGTACCAAAATTAAATCAGGATCAAATAGACCATCTAAACCGTCCTATAACCCCTGAAGAAATAGAAGTTGTCATTGGAAGTCTTCCAACCAAAAAAAGCACAGGTCCAGATGGTTTTAGTGCAGAATTCTATCAGACCTTCAAAGAAGACCTAACACCAATACTCTTCAAACTGTTCCACAAAATAGAAACAGAAGGAACACTACCCAACTCGTTCTATGAAGCCACAATTACACTAATACCAAAAGCACACAAAGATCCGACAAAGAAAGAGAATCTCAGGCCAATCTCTCTTATGAATATCGATGCAAAAATACTCAATAAAATTCTTGCCAACCGAATCCAAGAACACATCAAAACGATCATTCACCACGATCAAGTAGGCTTCATCCCAGGGATGCAGGGATGGTTCAATATAAGGAAATCCATCAATGTAATCCACTACATAAACAATCTCAAAGAAAAAAACCACATGGTCATCTCATTAGATGCTGAGAAAGCATTTGACAAAATTCAGCATCCTTTCATGCTAAAGGTCTTGGAAAGATCAGGAATTCAAGGCCCATATCTAAACATAGTAAAAGCAATTTACAGCAAACCAGTAGCCAGCATCAATCTAAATGGAGAGAAACTTGAAGCAATCCCACTAAAATCAGGGACTAGACAAGGCTGCCCTCTCTCTCCATATCTTTTCAATATAGTACTTGAAGTTCTAGCTAGAGCAATTAGACAAGAAAAAGAGGTCAAAGGGATACAAATTGGAAAGGAAGAAGTCAAACTATCACTATTTGCAGACGATATGATAGTATACATAAGCGACCCAAAGAACTCCACCAGAGAACTCCTACAGCTGATAAACGACTTCAGCAAAGTGGCCGGATATAAAATCAACTCAAGCAAGTCAGAAGCCTTCCTATACTCAAAGGATAAGCAGGCTGAGAAAGAAGTAAGAGAAATAATACCCTTTACGATAGTCACAAACCATATTAAGTATCTTGGCGTGACGCTAACCAAACAAGTGAAAGATCTGTATGACAAGAACTTCAAGTCTCTGAAGAAAGAAATTGAAGAAGACCTCGGAAGATGGAAAAATCTGCCATGCTCATGGATTGGCAGGATTAATATAGTAAAAATGAGCATCTTACCAAAAGTAATACACAGATTCAATGCAATCCCCATCAAAATCCCAACTCAATTCTTCATAGAGTTAGAAAGAGCAATTCAAAAATTCATCTGGAATAACAGAAAACCCAGAATAGCTAAAACTATTCTCAACAGTAAAAGAACCTCTGGGGGAATCAGTATCCCGGACCTCAAGCTGTACTACAGAGCAATAGTGTTAAAAACTGCATGGTATTGGTACAGTAACAGACATGTAGATCAATGGAATAGAATTGAAGACCCAGAAATGAATCCACACTCCTATGGTCACTTGATCTTTGACAAAGGAGCTAAAACCATCCAGTGGAAAAAAGATAGCCTTTTCAACAAATGGTGCTGGCTCAGCTGGAGGTCAACATGCAGAAGAATGCAAATTGACCCATCCTTATCTCCTTGCACTAAGCTCAATTCTAAGTGGATCAAAGATCTCCACATAAAACCAGACACACTGAAACTAATAGAAGGGAAACTAGGGAAGAACCTTGAACATATGGGCACAGGGGAGAATTTCCTGAACAGAACTCCAATAGCTTATACTCTAAGATCAAGAATAGACAAATGGGACCTCATTAAATTACAAAGTTTTTGCAAGGCAAAAGACACCGTCAAAAAGACAAAGTGGCAACCAACTAACTGGGAAATGATCTTTACCAACCTTACATCCGACAGAGGGCTAATATCCAAGATATACAAAGAACTCAAGAAGTTAAACTCCAGAGAGGCAAGTAACCCTATTAAAAAATGGGGTACAGAGCTCCACAAAGAGTTCTCACCTGAAGAATATCTAATGGCTGAGAAGCACCTAAAGAGATGTTCATCATCCTTAGTCATTAGGGAAATGCAAATCAAAACAACCCTGAGATTCCATCTCACACCAGTCAGGATGGCTAAGATCAAAAACACAGGAGACAGCAGTTGTTGGCGAGGATGTGGAGAAAGAGGAACACTCCTCCACTGCTGGTGGAATTGCAGGCTGGTACAACCACTCTGGAAAGCAGTCTGGCGGCTCCTCAGAAAACTGGGCATGACACTTCCGGAGGATCCGGCTATACCACTCCTGGGCATATACCCAGAGACTTTGCCTGCATGCAATAAGGACACATGCTCCACTATATTCATAGCAGCCTTATTTATAATAGCCAGAAGCTGGAAAGAACCCAGATGTCCCTCAACGGAGGAATGGATTCAGAAGATGTGGTATATTTACACAATGGAATACTACTCTGCAATTAAAAACAATGAATTCACGAAATTCCTAGGCAAATGGTCAGAACTTGAAAATATCATCCTTAGTGAGGTAACCCAATCACAAAAGATCACACATGGTATGAAGTCACTGATAAGGGGATATTGACCCAGAATCTCAGAATACCCTAGACACAATCAGCATATCAATAGATTTCTAAAAAGATGGAAGGAGAGACCCCTGGTCCTGGAAAGACTGGATGTAGGGGAACGCCAGGACAGAGTAATGAGAGGGGGTTGAACGGAGAAAAGAGGGAGGGAAGGGGGCTTATGGGACTTTCGGGGAGGGAGGAAACGGGAAAGGGGAAGTGATTTGGAATGTAAATTAAAAAAATAAAATTAAATTAAATTAAAAAAAAAAAAAATGGGGTACAGAGCTAAACAAAGAGTTCTCACCTGAAGAATATCTAATGGCTAAGAAGCACCTAAAAAGATGTTCATCATCCTTAGTCATTAGGGAAATGCAAATCAAAACAACCCTGAGATTCCATCTCACACCAGTCAGGATGGCTAAGATCAAAAACACAGGAGACAGCAGTTGTTGGCGAGCATGTGGAGAAAGAGGAACACTCCTCCACTGCTGGTGGAATTGCAAGCTGGTACAACCACTCTGGAAAGCAGTCTGGAGGTTCCTCAGAAAAATGGGCATGACACTCCCGGAGGATCCGGCTATACCACTCCTGGGCATATACCCAGCGGCTTTACCTGCATGCAATAAGGACACATGCTCCACTATGTTCATAGCAGCCTTATTTATAATAGCCAGAAGCTGGAAAGAACCCAGATGTCCCTCAACGGAGGAATGGATTCAGAAGATGTGGTATATCTACACAATGGAATACTACTCTGCAATTAAAAACAATGAATTCACGAAATTCCTAGGCAAATGGTCAGAACTTGAAAATATCATGCTTAGTGAGGTAACCCAATCACAAAAGAACACACATGGTATGCAGTCACTGATAAGGGGATATTAACCCAGAATCTCAGAATACCCTAGACACAATTCACATATCAATAGATTTCCAAGAATATGGAAGGAGAGACCCCCTGGTTCTGGAAAGACTGGATGTAGGGGATTGCCAGGACAGAGAAGCGAGAGGAGGTTGAATGGGGAAAAAAGGGAGGGAAGGGGGCTTATGAGACTTTCGGGGAGGGAGGTAACAGGAAAGGGGAAATGAATTTGATTGTAAATAAAAAAAACTTAGAAAATAAAATAAAATTTAAAAAAAAAAAGAAAAAGAAAAAGAAAGATAGCTCAAAAGTTAAAAGTTCTGTCTGCTCTTCCAGAGGTCCTTAGCTCAATTTCCAACAACCACATGGTGGTTCACAACTGTCTGTAATGGGATCTGATGTCCTCTTCTGGTGTGTGTCTGAAGACAGCTATTGTATAAATAAATAAATAAATAAATCCTTCACCAATAGAATGGATCAAGTGGAAAATAGAAGGTTTGTGCTTGAAGACCGGATAAGGGAATTGGATCACTGTGTCAAGGAAAATGATAAATTAAAAAAAAAGAAAGAAAGAAAGAAAAAGAAAACATAGAATATCTTGTGAACTACAAAAGACCACAGAGAATAAACCCAGGTCAAAGACACAGAAAATATTTTCAACAAAGTCATATGGGAAAAGGTACAAAACAGCAAATTAACAGGACCAGGAAGCCAGTTCTCCAAGTCATTCTTTGGTCAAAACACTAAACTTACAGAGCCAAGAGAAGACACTAAAAGCTACAGGAAAGAAAGACCAAGTCCATAGGACAGAACCATCAAAATAACAGCTGATTCTACAGTAAAGACTTGTGTTCTATGTGCTCTAAGAGACTGTAGACACTACCCCAGTCTTCAATATCTGGCAGACTATCAGTCATGATCAAAGGAGAAAACTTTCCACAGTAAAGGTAACTGTATGACAACAAAGGCAACACTATACAGGATACTGTGAAGGAGTCCTTCAGACTGGAGAAGGGATAATTACATCCACGAAGTGACCAGAAAAAACAAACAAACAAAAACAACCAATTTTAAAACAAACCAAAACTAAGGACAAAAATACCACAAAATTAACAAAATGACAGGAATTGATATATATCTTTCAAAAATGACTTTCAACCCTAATTAAAGGCAGAGCAGTAGACTGGATTTTAAAAAACAGCATCAATTATATCCCTGCCTCCAAGAAACACAGATCACTAAGAAACAGAGCTCACTATTAAAGGTAAAAGACAGAATATTAATAATAAAACAGCTTTTAATGCTTCATGCTTGCATTTGAAAATGTGAGCTTTCAACTTCCTGTTCCTGCACCCGTGCTTACTGCTATGCTCCTCACAGTGATAGACTGCTTGTGACACCTCTAGATTCGTAAGTCCAGACCAAAGCTCCCAATCATGCATCTCCTTGGGCAGGCTGCTTTGTCACAGTCACAGAAAAGTAACCAGTCAACTAAAAGCAGAGTGGGTTATTGCTATGAAGAACCTGACCATGTTGGTTTTTAGAAGAATATAGAAGACTTTGGACATTATCAGCAGAACTTAAGAGGCCATCCTAGTAGGAACTCAGTATTTTGAGAGCAATAAAGACTTTTGGGGTTGCATAAGTTTTCAGAGGCAAAGAATAACAGCATGTAGGCCAGAGAATTGTGAAATTCAGCAAAAAGTCTGGCAGCCTTCTGTCTTTGCCTGATGCTAAATTCCTAGATAACATAATGTTAAATCTGTGAAATGATTGTTATTAATAATGCTTCCTCAAGCCTACAGTAAAAAGGAGGAAAGCATATAGAAATACAAATGTTTAGTTTAAAGAAAAAAAGAACATTAGGCATCTTAATGTTATATCCAAAAGTTCAAGAAGAGGGACTGTAATTATTATGGAGATTAGCACCATTAAAGAAAGATCTGATCAGCACTGAAATAAAGGAAGGGTGCCCTCAGTTAAGCTTCCAACTTGTGCTTCTAGAAAGAAATGAAGTATGTTTTGTGTTTTTTGTTTCTTTTTTTTTTTTAAATGCCGCTATCATGATTCAAGGGGATCATGAGCTAGCCAAAGGTGGCAGCTGAACTTATCATTTGTACACATGGTACTACAATTGGTGCTACAATGAAGTTACAATGAAGGATGAAGGGGTCATGGATTCTTCATCCACAATTTCAGAACGCTGCCATGGCCAAGCAATGTATTGGAGTAGAGTCCCAGGGTGAAGGATCTGAGAGGGCACAATCCCTGCGAGAGCATGGTATGAAACTGTGAGTGAGCCTGGGTTTCACTGGAATCCCTGAGACACTGGAGATACCAGTCATATGACATCTTTCCAGGAGAGCTGAATATAGGGGGTAAGGGAAACAGACCAAGAGAGAGAGAAAGGGGAAAGGGGAAGGGAGGGGAGAGAGGGAGATGTTGCAGGAAAACTCAAGGGGCAGAACCATCTAAGCCCTTCAACATTGGTCATGCGACTATTGAATTAGTGTTTGTCCTGCTGGGTTTCAATCTCTTATTGGTCCAGTATTTCCCTCACTATGCCATGATTCCTTCCTTTGTGTGGGAATGGTGTATTCTGTCATAATGTTACAAATATGCAATTTGCTTTGTAATTTTAGAGAGGACTACAATTAAGAGGTTGCCTTGAGTCTGAGAAGAAAATGGTCCTTAAACACTGCTAAGACTGGGAAAGACCAGGGATTTGTTTAAACTGACCTAGATGTATTCTGCATTATGATATGGCCATGAGACCTACGGGGCCAGAGAGAGGAATGTGGTGGTTTGAATATGAAATGTCCTGCATAGACTTTGGTATTTGAATCCCTGGTCCCCAGTTAGTTTGGCATGGCTTAGGTGGTATGTATATCATTGGGGTGGGCTTTGAGATAAACAGAACCATGCCACTTGAGTTCACTCTCTTTGCCTTACATTTGTGTTTGAAGATGTGAATTCTCAACTTCTTGATCACGCCAGCATGCCTGCCACTATGCCTTCAAGCCATAAGACTCAACGCTCTAGAACCGTAAGGCCAAACAAACTCTTCCATACAAGAATAAATAACAATAATAATAGTGAAACATTGTTTAAATGTTAAAACAGTGGCTCAGATGACTATGAAAAGTCTCATAAAGACTTAGAAATCAGATAGCACCTACAATCACACCCAATGCTAATAAATTAGTTCCTTTTCTCATGACTCTGTCCAAATACCTAACAAAAATAAATGTAATGAATTTATCTTAAAGTTCAGTGGGATATAGCCAATTGTGGGTGGGTGGAGAGGCATGGCAGCAATGCTACATGCTTAGTTAGAAAACAGAAAGCACACAGACCACATGAAGCTCATGAAAAAGGAAGCACCAAAGTGTGGGTGCTTCGGTCCTTCTTAGAAGGGGGAATAAAATACTCATAGGAGTAAATATGGAGATAAAGTGAAGAGCAGAGACTGAAGGAAAGACCATCCAGAGACTACCCGACCTGGGGATCCATCCCACACACAGTCACCAAACCCAGACACTATTGGGATGCCAATAAGTGCTTGCTGACAGGAACCTGATTTAGCTGTCTCCTGAGAGGCTCTGACAGAGTCTAACAAATACAGAGTCAGATACTAGCAGCCAACCATTGAATTGAGCACGGGGTCCCCAATGGAGGAGCTAGAGAAAGGTCTGAAGAAGCTGAAGGGGTTTGCAACCCCATAGGAAGAACAATATCAACCAACCAGATCCCCCAGAGCTCCCAGGAACTAAAGCAACCAAAGAGTACACATGGAGGCACCCATGGCTACAGCCACATATGTAGTAGAAGATGGCCTTGTTGGGCATCAATGGGAGCAAAGGCCCTTGATCCTATGAAGGCTCAATTCTCCAATGTAGGGGAATACCAAGGCAGGGAGTGGGTGGGTGGGGTAACACCCTCTTAGAAACGGGGAGGGGATAGAGGGTTTGGGGGAGGGAGGGAATAACATTTGAAGTGTAAATTAAGAAAATATCCAATTAAAAGAAAAAGATTATATATAAAAAAAAAGAAAAAAAACAGAAAGCAATGGATGCTGGTGCTTGCCTACTTTCTGCTTTTTATTCAGTCCAGGATCTCAGCCCATAGAATAATAACAACCACATTTAAATGGGTCTTCCAACAACAACTAACATAACCTAAGTAATTCTTCACAGACCGTCTGACAGATTTGTTTCTGTGTGATTCTAAATAACCCTACCAAGTTGACAATCAAGATTAACCATTGTAGCTGATATCCACAGTTCTAGTAAAGCAGGATGAGAATATCTATATACTATTTAACTGATCCTAGCTGACATTGGATTTATTATCTGTCTACTATAACTAATACATAGCCTCTGAAGTCGAATATAGTTAATTTTATTAATAACTATAAGCTAACTATCAAATTGGACCAAAGCAGAAAAGATGAAAATAAAAAATCAGATAATACTTAATGAAAATTCTTGTGTGGCCATTATGAGAATCAGTGTAATATTTTTGTTGCCCTTAAATTTTAATTTTATACAAATAAATATCATGTTACTTCCTAAGTTATTTAAAAATGTTAAGTTCACATTTTATAGTATAGTATGCACTTTCAGGTCCTATCCATCCTTTAATAATCTGTTTAAAAGATACTTCCAAGTTCTCCATGGCTCTCTAACTCACGCAACTTTATTCTTCATGTCATTAGTTTATTTATAATATCATCTAGTATAAGAGTAAGAGAATTTACTCCAATTTTCAAAGACCATACCTCTTACACATTCCTATTTCTTAAAGTAATGCCTTTACTTCTTAAAGTAATTCCTTTATTTCTTAAGAAGTTAGTGAATTACTACAAAGAAAGGTGCAGTAAATACATATCCAGCACACAGTCAATGTCTTAGTTAGGTTACTATTGGTGTGGTGAAACACCATGACCAAAGCAGCATAGGAAAGAAAAGGATTATTCTGCTTATGCTTCATATCACAGCTCATCATCAAAGGAAACCAGAACACAAAGTTAAGCCGAGCAGGAACCTAGAAGCAGGGACTGATGCAGAGGCCATGGAGGGTGCTGCGGAACCTAGAAGCAGGGGCTGATGCAGAGGCCACGGAGGGTGCTGCGGAACCTAGAAGCAAGAGCTGATGCAGAGGCCACGGAGGGTGCTGCGGAACCTAGAAGCAGGAGCTGATGCAGAGGCCATGGAGGGTGCTGCGGAACCTAGAAGCAGGAGCTGATGCAGAGGCCACAGAGGGTGCTGCGGAACCTAGAAGCAGGGGCTGATGCAGAGGCCACGGAGGGTGCTGCGGAACCTAGAAGCAGGAGCTGATGCAGAGGCCACGGAGGGTGCTGCGGAACCTAGAAGCAGGAGCTGATGCAGAGGCCACGGAGGGTGCTGCGGAACCTAGAAGCAGGGGCTGATGCAGAGGCCACGGAGGGTGCGGTGGAACCTAGAAGCAGGAGCTGATGCAGAGGCCACGGAGGGTGCTGCGGAACCTAGAAGCAGGAGCTGATGCAGAGGCCACGGAGGGTGCTGCGGAACCTAGAAGCAGGGGCTGATGCAGAGGCCACGGAGGGTGCCGTGGAACCTAGAAGCAGGGGCTGATGCAGAGGCCACGGAGGGTGCTGCGGAACCTAGAAGCAGGGGCTGATGCAGAGGCCACGGAGGGTGCGGTGGAACCTAGAAGCAGGGGCTGATGCAGAGGCCATGGAGGGTGCTGCGGAACCTAGAAGCAGGGGCTGATGCAGAGGCCATGGAGGGTGCGGTGGAACCTAGAAGCAGAGGCTGATGCAGAGGCCATGGAGGGTGCTGCGGAACCTAGAAGCAGGGGCTGATGCAGAGGCCACGGAGGGTGCTGTTTGCATCACATGACCTGCTCTGCCTGCTCTCTTATAGAACCCACAATGAGCTAGGCTCTCCCCTAGTGATCAGTAATTAAGAAAATACCTCGCTCAAGATGACACTTTCTAGTTCCATTCATTTGCCTAAGAACTTTATGAATTCATTGTTTTTAATTGCAGAGTAGTATTCCATTGTGTAAATATACCACATCTTCTGAATCCATTCCTCCGTTGAGGGACATCTGGGTTCTTTCCAGCTTCTGGCTATTATAAATAAGGCTGCTATGAACATAGTGGAGCATGTGTCCTTATTGCATGCAGGGGAAGCCTCTGGGTACATGTCCAGGAGTGGTATACCTGGGTCCTCAGGTAGTACTATGCCTAATTTTCTGAGGAACCACCAAACTGATTTCCAGAGTGGTTTTACCAGCTTGCAATCCCACCAACAATGGAGAAGTGTTCCTCTTTCCCCACATCCTCTCCAGCATCTGTTGTCCCCTGAATTTCTCATCTTAGCCATTCTGACTCGTGTGAGGTGGAATCTCAGGGTTATTTTGATTTGCATTTCCCTGATAACTAAGGATGATGAACATCTCTTTAGCTGCTTCAGAGCCATTTGAGTTTCCTCAGTTGAGAATTCCCTGTTTAGCTCTGTAACCCATTTTTTTAAGAGGGTTATTTGACTCTCTGGAGTCTAACTTCTTGAGTTCTTTGTACACATTGGATATTAGCTCTCTTTTGGATGTAGGATTGGTAAAGATCTTTTCCCAATCTGTTGGTTGCCATTTTGTCCTATTGACAATGTCCTTTGCCTTACAGAAGCTTTGCAGTTTTATGAGGTCCCATTTGTCGATTCTTGTTCTTAGAGCATAAACCACTGGTGTTCTATTCAGGAAATTTTCCCCTGTGCCCATGTGTTCGAGATTCTTCCCCACTTTCTCCTCTATAAGCTTCAGTGTGTCTGGTTTTATGTGTAGGTCCTTGATCCACTTGGACTTGAGCTTTAACCCAGTCACAAAAGAACACACATGGTATGCGCTCACTGATAAGTGGATGTTAGCCCAAAAGCTCAAAATAAACAAGTTACAATTCACAGACCACAGGAAGCTGAAGAAGAAAGAGAACTGAAGTGGGGGTGCTTGGGTTCCTCTGAGAAAGGGAACAAAATACTCACAGGAGCAATAATGGAGACAAAGTGTGGAGCAGAGACTGAAGGAAAGGCCACCCAGAGACTGTCCTACCTGGGGATTCATCCTATAAACAGTCCCCAAACCCTGACACTATTATGGAGAACAAGAAGCGCATACCAAAAAGAGCAGGTCACGGTTGTCTCTGGAGGGGCCCTGCCAGAGCCTTACAAATAGAGAGGCAGATGCTAGCAGCCAACCATTGGAGTGAGCATGGGATCCCCAATGGAGGAGTTGGAGGGCCGTCCAGAGGAGTTGAAGGGGTTTACAGCCCCATTGAAAGTACAACGATCTCCACTACCCAGACACCCCAGGACTCCCAGGGTCTAAACCTTCAACCAAGTGGTACACATGGTTCCAGCCAAAAATATGGTAGAGGAATGCCTTGTCAGACATCAGTCAGAGGAGAGGTCCTTGGTCCAGTGAAGGCTCAATAGATGCCCCAACAAGGGAAATTGAGGGCAGGGCAGGTGGGAGTGGGTCTGGTGGAGGAGCATATACTTGGAGGGAGGGAATGGGAAGAAGGATTGGGGGTTTTCGGGGAGGGGGGAAACCAGGAAAGGTTTTAGCATTTGAGATATAAATGAAGATTATGTTCAATAAAAAGAGAGAGAGAGAAAGAGAGAGAAGTCCAAGGAATGGTTAACCAAAAAAAGAAAAAAGAAAATACCCCATAGCAGTGGTTCAAACCTTCCTAACACTACAGTCCTTTAATACAGTTCCTCATGTTGTAGTAACTCCCAACCACAAAATTATTTTCATTGCTACTTCAAAACTGTAATTTTGCTACTGTTATGAATTGTAATGTAAATATCTGTGTTTTCCAATGGTCTAAGGTGATCCCTGTGAAAGTGTTGTTCAACCCATAGGTTGAGAAGCACACTGCCCTACAAGCTTGCCTACAGGCCAATTTATAGAATCATTTTTCTTAACTGAGGCTTTAGCTTGTGTCAAATATCATAAAACTATCCAGCAGAGTCATCAATGCCCAGAACCAACACTTGTCTTTCACAGAAAATATCAAATCTTCCCTGGGTCATCCTCATCTGGACCAAGGAGGAAGTGAACCTCCAGACACTGTAGTCCAACAAGGGCAGAAGCTCTGGAAGGGCACAAACACCAACCTCAAAGAAATGGTTGCACCTCTAGTAAACAGTTCTATGCACTCAGCCTTCAAACTATGTTATATATATCTGAGGAAGTAAAACTCACACTTTACCTGGGAGACAGAGACAGGAAGATCACTCTGAGTTCCAGAATAGCTTGAGCTACAATACAGTTTGAAGTCCTACCTCAAAACTAAAAATAAACAACATTTTAAACAAGTAGTGGAGAGAAGTGAATTGAAACTATATCACAAGTTTTAAAACGTCTGAAAAATAGGGCTAATAAATGTTTAATTAACTAGTTAACTGCTTTTATTTGTTGATATATTTTAAATGTAGAAATCATAGGCATGTACAAATCAAAGGTTAAAGTAACTTTCCAAAGTTCAGTCCACTGTATTCTGTAATGGGTAGAAACTCTCCCTCAGGCACGTAAAGGCCAACTGTAACAGAACCTCTTCTCTCTCTTTTTTTTAAATTATTTATTTATTTATTTATTTATTTATTTATTCACACTATAAATTTTATTCCCCTCCTGGTCCACCCTCCGACTAGAGCTTCTTCTCTTAAACTGTCCCTGATAATTCAAAAGAATTTTTCTCCTTTCTTAAACATACAGAGCATAGTAGTTAATTTTCACCTTTTAAATTTAAAGGGGTTTGCTTTTTTAGTATCTTCTCCACTGTACTATTTTTACATGGACAAATGACATTCCATGCTCTCTGTATTGTACTACAGCTTTTGCCCAAACCCACACATAGCATAATGCCGTATCATATCGTGGTTAGTAGGAAACTATTTAATAGATGGCACTTAACACCCCCAACACAACTTAAGCTCCTTAAGAAAAAGGGAAATTGTAAGTCATCTCACTGGCTGCAGTAATGCTACAAATCAGTGAGGATTAGATCTACTAACAGCAGAGAGAGAGGTGGTCTCTGTCTCTTTCTCAAGGAGGAATTTTGCTTCTATGTCAACCAGTCTGGTATAGTAAAAGATAGGATCTAATAACTCACTCTAGTCAGATCTGCAAAAACATAAGAAACAGCTTGATGCCTCTGGCCAGTGGGTCACTGACAGCCAAATATAGATGGAATTAGATAGTACCCTTCTTAACTGCACTTCTCCTCATTTTCTTTTTTTTTTCTATATGTCTGCCTATTACAAAGAAATATATTCATTTTTTTAGAACTATCTAATACTGTAGAATGAAGCTATAATTCACTAACATAAGGAAACAGGTTCATTTTATCCTCAGAAACTCACTTTTGTTTTTCTTGTGTTCAGTTGTTGGCTCTTTTTATTCTGTTTCTTTAGTCCTGTCTCAATTTGTTTATTTTTGTTTTATCTTATTGTATTATATTTTTATTATTTCTTAGATGTTTGTTTTTTAAAAAACATAGCTCACTATTTTATTTTTGTTCTTTCAGCAACCCTGCACACATCCCCATGTGTCTTCTAACCATGTAGCTTTGGGCTCCTATAGTACCCATTTATTCCACCCACAGTAACTGCTTTTGTTCCTTAATCATTAAACACATCCTGAACATTTATGCATCTGCTTCTTAACATAGAGGTGCCTTTCATTAGCATTTATCACATTTTATTTCACAAAAGCATTCTGCATTGGTAATCTCTACTTTTGCTTCAGAGCCTTCTCCCATCACCCCTTCTAGTAGCCCCTGTCATGTCTACAGTAACTCTCTTCTGAGTAAGTGGGGGTCCCCTGGCACTTCAAGTCTCTGTGAAGCTAGGCACCACTTCTACCCCTGAGGCCAGACAAGGCAGCACAGTTAGAACATATTCCTCATTTTCTTAATTGTACTAGCTATACCCTGCCTTATAATCTTGTCTAGACTTTTTCAACAACAGATCCAAAAGATTTGCTATTATAGGATGACCAGCCCCTAGTGACAGAGCCAGAGGCCTACAACACCTGATTATATCCTGAAGGTGAAGATCAACCTTGCCCCCAAAATTTCAATGTCCTCATTCAACAGGAAGTAGCCTAATAATAATGTCACTCCCTTTCCCAATCCTTGATTGTTTATCAATAGGGAACAAAAAAGGGAGGAATGTAAGCCCCTCAGGTACATTGCTAGGCCCCATCAGAATTTGTCTATGTGTCGAAGGGGAAATACAATGGGAAAAAGACATGAAGATGACACTCTCCACATCAGCCTCTGGTTTGGCAGAGAAAATGTAGAAAGCTATATTTTACAGCTGGCAAAAAAATAAGGGAAAGACAGTACAAGTGAAGGCTTTGGTACAGAGCCTTGGCTGGGTCCAAACCCTTGGGGTTCACAGTAAGAATCAAACAGTAAAAAAAAGCATGTAACAGAGACAGAAGACAGTCCTCATTTCTAATAATTAGTAATAAGGGAAGCAAAGTCCATAACTTAGCTAGCACATGGGGGGCTCAATATGTACTACTACAAGAAACTATCATAATTTAAGAATCCTCTGTAACTGTATTGCTTGAATTGGGGAAAGAGACACTCACAACCTGGCTTATGACTATGCAATATGGGGTAAATGGAATAAATGAATGCCTTCGAAACAAAGTGATTAATATACTACTCATTCTTCCATTAAACAAAGGCTACATAGCCTGAGGCAGTATGAAGTTAGCAGTTTCTGCCTGAGTGGTTCATATGAGCCAGTAGGAACACTTTATTATTATAGGCTGAAGTCTTCATTAATATCAAGGCCTAGAAGACCTCAGAAAATAGACAAGCATTGCTGAGAAAACAGAATGTGGGAGAAAGTGTTCGCTGCCCAGTTCATGAGGCCAAATAGAAATGTGTTCACTGGAGAGTTAAGAAAGAGGTTGATTCACTAGGGATGTCTGGACCACTATGGAGCTTTGGATGTGATCTTTGAGGCAGGATGGCTAGATCTAAGTAAATAAGACCCAGCTGTGCTGTGGTTTGAATGTTAAAAGGTCCCCTGTATGTTCATGTGTTTGAGCCCCTGCCTTCCTCCTGGTGGTACTGTTGGGAAGGGCTGTGAACCTTTAGGAGGTGGAGCTGTGCTGGAAGAAGCAGGTCACTGGGGGTGGGGGGCGGGGTGGACGGATGCTAAAGCTTTATAGTCCAGCCTCTGCTTCCTGACTCATGGATATAACTGGACTGGCAGTCCTCTGCTCCTGGGACTATGCTTTCCCAACATAACACATTACCCAGCCTCAAAGTATAAACCAAAATAAACCCTTCCCCACTTAAGTTGCTTTTCATTAGCTATTGGCTCTGCAACAAGAAAGTAACTAACAAACGCCAAAATATAAACTGTGTTCCTAAAACATTAAAGGAATCAAGATGTGCTAAGAAAAGGAGAAGGCAAATAAAAAAGGCACTCGAAGGCAAAGGCAGCATGATTGGGAAAGTGAAATACGGGGCTGTTAGGAGTCTGGAAAACGTAGCTCATGTCTATCCAGCAAATGTCAACAAAAAAGGCTTTCTTATAGACAAGCTAAATAATCCAGTGTGATTTTTAGAGGAAATAAAATAATTGAGATAATAGTTTTCTGAAACACTTAGTAAAATTGATTCCAACATATGAACTACAAAAAAAAAAAATCCTGCTTTTTGTTGTTGTTTTCTTGAAACAAGGTCTCACTATTCACTATGTAGTCCTGACTGGCCTGATCTCACTATATAGACAAGGCTGGTCTCAAAATCAAAGAGATCCACCTGCTTCCTGAGTGCCACCATGCCCTGCCCCAACTTCTTAACAGATCAGAATAGAAAATATGTTAGCTCAAATGGAATATGCTATAAAGTTAAATCCATCTGTACATAGCATAATAAATAACATATGAGGAAAATGACATTACAAATAGTAACCTGCCAAGAAACATTAAAAGAAACTGTAAAATGGTTCCATTTCACAGGATTCATTCTGAGAGTTAATTATAATGTGTCTTTTTTTATAAATTCTCTGGATCAATGGGCAAATTTCTTTGAAAAAATTGAATTAACTTTCTTACTAATTTCACTTTCAAATTATTAAAGAAATACAGTATTTTTTTAAAAAAGATACCTGTATCTGTTTTTCTGGAAGTTACTTCGAATGAAAGGACTACTTAAATAACAACCTGAAGACAAATGTATCATATAAAATTGCTAATTATAACACATTGAAATACAAGTTTTAAATATAAAAATATTTCACTAGAAGATAATTTTACATAAACATATTTCTTCTATTTAAACAATTATACAACATATTTAAAAACATTTAACTAAAAATAAAGAGAAAACATTACCTTTCCTTCAAAAATCTCTTAAAATTTAAGGAAATATGACCTTCAAATAGAGTAAGCAATTCTGAATAAGTGATGAAGGTGAGTATATTCCAACACACAGTTACTAAACATGTCTTCTCTATATGATGGGTGTACTTTATACAGCATGTGAAATGAAATACCACTCACTGAACTTCTTCCACAGATCTGTCGAGTTCCCAGAAGGAAAGGTCACCCACTATTGTAGTCCCTGATACTCTCTAAGACAGCAAGCACATGCCTCTAATATGAAATAAGTTATAACCCATCAACCATCCTTCCTACTCCAGAAGATGCTGGGAACTAACTGAGAATGACAGCAGTAAGTTGGTAAGGCAGCTGAGCAGAGCAAGTGTTTACTAGCAAGTCTACAGACCTGAATCCAATTCCCTATCCCATATAATGGGAGAGAAGTCACACCTCAGGTGTCCCCTAACTTCCTTCCAGACATGTGCAATGGCACATGAATGCACATACACACCACATGTACACACAAAAAATAAGTAGCTGTAATATTTTAAGTTTTTAAGTTCAAAAAAATGGAGGATTTCATTTCTTAGGTCTCAATAAGAATAAAATTTCAATTGTTTTTCTAACATTTTGTATAAAACTAACACATGGGCATAAACTAGACATTTTTCAATTGTTCCATCCAGAATTTATAAAATTAAAATGAACATAAATCACATTTAACAAGTAAGTACGTACCAGAGAGCAGGGAGTTTCAGACGCTTCCCATAAAGGGCAGTGCTGAAAGAGGGAATAACTGGCGCAGGTAAGCAGTAAGAGCCACTGTGATCCAAGCATGTCAGTCCTGCCTGAAAACCAAACACCTGGAAAACAGAACATGGCCAAGGCTCAGTGAGTGCCCAAGGGTGAGACGCCAGCGCACTGCAGTCACTGCCTGCCTGCCACATCTCATCACTTCCCAGTGAGACTCCTGGAAAACATGTCTTTTGGTTTGAGATGGTTTGACAACAGTTAAATTTCAATACTTTAAACTTAAACCAAAGAGATCTAAAATTATTGTCTTAAATGTTATATAAATATATAACTAAGGATTTTCAAGCCACCAATGAGAGCAGGGCTCTATCTGGGAAGTACTTTAATCTTTCTAATGAAGTCCTTCACATGAAATCCAGTGCTCTTTTAGAATAAAACACGGCTACTGAGACGACTTATCAGATTCTAGGTTTGTGCCACCAAGACTCAGGAGCTGAGCCCCGTGTTAGAACCCCACCGAGTGGGGTATCTCTCACAAGTTGTCCTCTCAGCACCACATACATAACAAGCTTGGTAGCAAGCACCTTTACCCAGAGAGCCATCTCACTGACCCTATAACTATTTCTAAACTATAATTTTTTTTTTAAGTTGGGGATGGAAGGACCAGGGAGGTAGATTGTCTCACAAGTGTAAAGACCTGAGTTTGGTCCCTTGTAGTGACAACTCTGGAGTTTTAGTTTCTTTAAAAAGCACAGAAATGTTATAAGAATATGTTTCTGTTTTAATCCCAAGTGTGTGATACGGGGCTTCTTCAGATTTTCCACATCAGTCATGATTTGCCTCATGCCAGGTGCAGATAGTTTCTGTGATTGTGTGACATTTGGAATTCTGGGGACTTTTCAGAGAGTATATAAATGCTAGGGTTCAGGGAAAATCCTGCAACAGGTTCCAAGAGGCAGGATGGTTTTTTGGTTGGGTTGTCAGTTGGCTGTTGTTGGTGGCTGTTGATCACAGTTTATTATGTAGTCATGCACAAAGAAGAAACAATTGAAATCACGTGGAGACATCTGATGCCAACCTCAGCTTCACAGACACATGGACAAGTGTGTGCACATGCACATATGTATGCATGACTGCACATGAACCCACTGGAAAAAATCAAGCATTTCCCTTTATATCAAGAAATTAATGTGACTCCAACAAGAGCAAAATGACTAAAAATTTATATTACAGCCTCCTTATAGAGTACTATGCCTATATTAATGTTTCTTTTCAAGTAAATCCTGAGCTTTTTAAAACACCTACATTAAACATTTTTCACACTACTTACAAAACTCACTTTTAGATCTTCAAAACTATGAAATAACAATTGCCAAACTACTAATTTCTAGGAAAAAAAAAGAAAATTTAAAAACATTTTAATTATACTGCAGTAGTGACTGAATATTATTTAAACCTTAATTTCTGAAATACTGATTTTCTAAAACTACAACTTTAAGCACAAAGAAACTTGCTTGATATTCCTAACGTGAACAGACACTAACAAACAAGAAAATTCTCTTTCCATACCTTAAGGTAGCAGTGGACATAACAATAATGAAGAAGATTATCAGAAGGCTGAGTAAGGCTGCTGACTACATGGACCAACTGTTCAGCATACATCGGGACAGAATGTTCCAAATTAATTTTATCCACTAATATCTGAATGGATGGCAAAGGCCGAAGTGACTGGAAGTTTGTGGCATTCGTTAAGTTACTTGAGTTCTGGAAAGTAATGGTATTAGTTTTACATTCTAGCAGAACAATGGCTGATCTACATACATCCCTCTACACCAACTTCAGACCCACATATTTTGCAGTAAGAAACCCAGCTAGAAATAACTGTTAGAGCACTCATGAAATAACCAAATACAATGTCTTCTAGATAATCCAAGTATGCCTCAGCTTCTAAAGAATGCATTTCTTTAAAAAAATTTTCTTGCTCCTTTAGCTAACGATTTTTATTTCTCAATCAACAGGAAGGAGCATTATCACTCCATAGTTTCTTAATCATTCAAAAACCTCAGAGGATTACGCCAAATGCTGTAAAGGATAATATAATAAAGTATACAGAAAATGAAAATATGATCCAAAACATATTTACTTATCTTAAAGGCACAGAAGTCCTACATCTTGAGAGGGTTTTGGTAATGGCAGTGTTACATGAACCTTTCTCAGTTCCCGAATTGGTATGGGTAAGCTGCAAGATACCTAGAAAAAGTATCCTAATTGGTAAGTACCCCTACCTTTCCTAGAACTAACTCTCAAAATGTCCTAGCCCTGGCTTTTAATGAAGAAAACCAAGATCCTCTTTGTCTTGAGACAACCTATCTTACAAACGGTTTCTCTAATCCAAAAGCCAGTAAGTAATATTACAGAGAAACGCCGTGATAGCACTGCCTGACTGAACATCCCAATCCCCACTGTTGTTCTATCATCAGTAATCTGAAACTGTTTTCAACTGTTTAGCTTTCTAAATAACTTTGGATTCCTGTGAAAAATTACCATAATCTGAAGTGTGAAGCAGTGAGTCAGAATAACACCGGCTGTCGGAAGAACTCCAAACTCTGCTTCCCTTTCCAGCAAGACTGGAGGAAAGGACAGTCTCACTTCAGTCATCAGAGCTCTCTCTTTGAAGTTCTCATGATAGAATCATACAGAATATCCCCTTAGACTAAACATCTGTGGCACGTATGTATGATTCTCATTTAAACAGACATATGTAACATTCTGGAGTAGTTCTATTGATTTCTGATAATACTCTTGTTTATTTTCCTTTTTGAGTTTTTGGAAACAGAGTTTCTCTATGTAGTTCTGGCTGTCCTGGAATTTGAGATGTAGACCAGGCTGGTTTCAAACTCACCAAGTCATGCCTGCCTCTACTAGGATTAAAGGCGAGCAACCAGCACACCCAACACAATTTCTAATAATATTCTTTACCTTGAATGTTTTCCTTGATGTTAATATGATTAAAATTCATATGTAAAAATTCTAATATCTTAATAAACTCTAAGAATTTACTAGCAAAAGCTGTTCTCAATTTTTTCCTTGGCTTCTAATTCATTTTTAGATTATACTCTTGTGATATATCCAGTTCTAGGTCACCCAAATAACAGTTTATTCCACTCCTCTTCTTGTTGCTTTCATGGTTTCGTAGTACAAATGGGTTGTGCATTCAATCTTTATACCTTTGTATGAAACATATTTCTTCTTTGGCTTTTGTTTTAAAAGACTATTTTAAGTTCTTATTTCATGCACATGAGTGTTTTGCCTCCATGTATATGTATATGGATGTGTGTCTGGTACCTATAGAGGTCAGAAGAAGGTACTGGACCCTGCATTTGGAATTACAAATGTATTAAGCTGCATGTGGGAAACTAAACATGTCTTCTCTATAAGAGCATCAATTGCTCTAAGCTATCTCTCCAGACTTTCTTTGGCTCTTTAAAAAGACTTATGTTTGAATTAAACTTATGTAGGTGTATTTCCTGTTCTATACTTTTAGTTGTTACAGTTTTGAGTGCTCTTTTCTGTTTGTAGGTCATTTTTTTCTGCTGTGCCTCTCACATTTGCTTGTTTTTGAGATATCCTCTAATCATTGGTTTGTTCCTCAACAATATCAATTTTCAAAGGGAAAATTGCTAGCAAGGAAACGTTACTGAGAGAGTGGTTCAAATCACCATGAAATTTTTGTATTCATATTGTCAGCTCACTCCTGAGCTGCCCTTGTGCAATGTAAATCTAGTATCAGAAAACAGCACTGAAAAGGCAAAGGAGAAACTTCACTGTGAAGTTTGGGGTTGGGGTTAACAATGAGAATTACACCTGTGAAGGAAATACTGGCTGCTTTTCTTTGAGCCCTTATAAAAGTAACATGTCTTCAATAAGTACAAATAAAAGTATACACGTACTAAAGCAGCCCAATTCTGGTTCTAAATAGGAACAAGTTGATTTGTTTAGATTATTGACTTCTCTGATTCCAGTAAGACATTAGAACTTTCTAAATACCACTACTGGAATATAGCTGGGGGAACCTATGAGAAAACTCAGTTGTAGTGTAGAATACATGTATGCTTTACCACATAATCTAAGTCACCTCGTCCTTTGATTGCAATGTCATCATGAAGGACAGAAGGTGATAGCAATAATGACCATGACTTTGTTGAATACTTAAGACATAAGGGCAGATGAACTGACTCAGCAGTTAAGGATCTGACACTAATCCTAAGGACAAGAGGTCAATCCCTTAGGACCTACAAGATGGAAAGAGAGAACCAGTCTCATAGGTTGTCCTCTGACCTCCAAAAGGGTGCTATGGCATATAAAGTGCACATGCACCGCACACACACACACACACAGAAGAGGGGAGGAATAGATGTAACATTTGAAAAAAATAAAGTTAATTCAGCAAGGCTTTTGATTTCTTAATCACTAAACTTACAATTGCTTGAAAACTAAGAATAAAGATATGAAGCAACTACCTGAGGTAATACAGCAGCATACAATCTAACTTCTAGAAGCCACATGCTTCAACATTTCTTTATACAGACTTAGTTTATCTTATTAAAAGTTGTATTTAATATTACCTTCTAAAAATCAGGAACTATAATTACTCTATCAGGGGAAATACATAAACAGATACACCTTAATTTAATAACCAAAATTATACATGCACCACTGAAAACATGTTACTGAACAAGAAATATACCTTTCCTCCCATGATGACAGGAAGTAAACGATCAAGTAAATTGAATTCTGCCATAAAAATTGTGCAAGTACATTTGAGCAGAGTAACACTTGTGTGCCGAGTAGGAATATATTCCTCCAAAGAAGACACTTCCTCAGGATTCAGTACTGTTTCCTTTTCATCCTGGATTTCTAAAGTGAAAAGGATGAAAATTCAGTAAAGAAGATTTTAAATAAGTTAATCTTCTTACCCAACTAATTAATCCATTCCTCAAATTTTTCGGGCAATTCTTCAACAATGAAATAGTCATAAGTTACTCTAAATTGTAATACAAGTTACTGGATGAAATAAATGTATAAATCTTTGCTACATAGAAATTAAATATTTTTAATAAATCTTTTCAGGGATTCCTAATTTCTTTTGTTAAAAGAGTATCAATTTTCTGCACACTAATAGATCACTAAAATTAAATGTATAAAGACAAGACACAAACTAGAGAAAACAATTTACCACAAATACACAGATAAAGATATGTACAGATGGAAACAGAGATCCCAACAAACATAGACTTACTTTTGGATTTATTTATTCTACGTATGTGTGTTTTCTCTGCATGTAAGTCTGTGCACCACATATGGGCCTGGTGCCCACAGAGGTCAGAAGAGGTCGTCAAACCCCCTGGTTGCTGGTTGGAAGCTGCAAGTGGGTGCTGGATAGAGAATCTGAGTTCTACGCATCTCCAGCTCCAAAATGTTATTTGTTAAAAAATTTAAAACCACCTAAGATAATTAAGTAAAATGTAGTTGGAGTAACTTACCCAAAATATGAATTCTTCGAACAGCCAAACATTATATAAAAGCTAGAAAATGTGATTAGGTATCATGTGACCACCAAAGACGTGGCAGTACAATAGAGCTGCACAACCACGAGAATGTTTAAATTTAAAAATCAAAATTACTAAGTTTTGACAGGTGTATGAGGAGGGAGTCAGCAAACACTTTCTGCAGACTCACACTGTAAATAAGTATTAGGCTTTGTGGGTCAGTCTGCCACCATTACTCACAAAAGCAGCTAAAGACAATGAACAGCCAAAGAGCTCCAACAAATCTGTATTTATGGGACTTGATGTAGCTAAGAAGTTGTCTAGCATGTATGAGGTCTTAAGTTCAAAATACACATACACATTAAAGATATTCACATGTAAATTTCATATAACTTCAGTATTTACAAAATGAAATTCTTTAATTATTTAAGATATAAAACCGTGTCTGCCTAAGGACCATAGTCATCTGGTAGCAGACTATAGCCTGATCAAAAGCTTCATAGTCAGCTTATAGGAGTAAATGGCAGCCACTGATAAATGCAGTTTGGAAGTATCTCCTGAGAGTGAAAATGTATAATCATGTAAGCTACCACTTTCTATGAAAAAAGTCAAAAGAACTAATAACTAACCAAAATATTAACTGGAAGTAAAATGGATTATACTCATTTTATTTATTATATCTACTTTATTTTATTATAGATAAATAAAATTGTATTTATATATTTATATTATAATTCATATTTTAACTTATATTTTATAATATTTTGTAATAATTTTTATTTTATATAATATTTATAATATTTGTAATATCTACATTTGTATTTAATATAGTAAGTTTTATTTATTATACCCATTTTATTTATTATATCCATTTACTTATTATTATAATCCATTTTATTATTTATTATATTCATTTTACTTATTTATCCAAATTATATCTAACCAAAATAAGCCTACACAGTAGTAAGAACACATATCTCACAAAAGAACATATACCACAAATATAAAAAGAGAGCAAATGATGCATAATTCCATTTATAGGAATTCAAGCCAAGGTTGATAGCACATGCATTTAACACCAGCACTCGGGGAGGCATAGGCAGATAGATCTCTATGAGTTCAAGGGCAGTCAGGTCTACATAGTATTGAGGTTTGATACTTTGCTATATATTGTAATGCTAAGTGCAGGCCCCCAAGACCAGATTGCCCCAGATACCAGATTGCCCCAGATACCAGAGAGTCTGCACAAAGACCAAAGTAAAGCTATGTGACTTTGCAACCAAGTTATTTCTGACTGCTGAATAAAGATGCCGGGAGCCAATAGTTGGGCAGAAGAGATAGAGGCAGGGTTTAGGATTCCTGAGCTTAGGATCAGAGGAGAACCACCAGGGGAGAAGAAGGTGTAGAAGGAAGAAGACCATGGGTTAGGAGTCAAGAAAGCATAAAAGCAAGGCCCAAATCTTCATGAGGGCTGGCCAATCGGAGTTAAGACCAGCCCAGATGAAACATAGTAAAGAGTAACTCAAGGTTTTCAATAGGAAATAAATTTTAATAGCATAGAAGGTAGATATCTGCCCAAGTCTAATGTTGATTAAGGCTTATTGTAAATATAAAGGTTGTATGTATCTTTTATCCGAGACCTAAATGATCAAAGGCTGGTTAGAAACTCTAGATTGAGTTTAAAAATTTCTACAACAGCAAATCCCAATCTATGTTAGGCTACATGGTGATATCTTATCTTAGAAAGCTCAGAGAGAAGGAGGGAGGAAGGAAGGGAGGGAGGGAGGGAAGAAAAGAGCATGGAAGGATGGATGGATGGATGGATGGATGGACGGACGGATGGACAGACAGAGAGATGAAACATTCAAAAACTCCAAGTACTCTCAGATAATAGTTATCCTTGAAAACTGTAGATGTGGCTCAGCAATTCTTCCTGTTCTTCCAGACTATCAAAATTTGGTTCTCAGCACCATACTTCACAAACATGTACTGGAAATACCATTTCTAAGCATAGCAGTGAGACCCTGACCAATGTGGAATATCAAGGTCTCATGCTAAAACTTCCAAGTCTCACTTTCAACACTTTCTACAAGTTCAGTCTCTTTCAAGTACACACACAAAAGCACATGCTAACAGGCAAATATAACATATAAAAAGTGAACAGCACAGGAAAACTGAGTTACACAATCAGTAAAATAGCTGGGCAGTTAAGAATTAGGCCAAAGACAAACCTGGTTTTAGCCTGCTGTATGGTTCATATTCATGTTCTAGAGCACAAACAATCATCTTCAAAATCCGATGTACCGCACTACTGTCCAGGCGGCAATCTAGAGGGCCTATGACAAGACTCTTGGTAGACTTTTCTTGGACTATTCCCAAATCCTCATTTTTCCCTGAAGGAAAGTCTTGTTGATTTGCTGGACCTAGAAGAAATCAATTTTATACTAACATTTTAAACTCCAAGCAGACATAAAAAGTGAATGCATAAACGCAGTATTTAATTCTGACTAACAAAAACTACACTTACAAAACAATGCAAAAAAAGATAACCCAGAGAGTTAATGATATGTTCCTTTCTTTTTATAAAAAAAAGACCCGATCTTCAAGATCAACTCTGAAGTTTTTTAACCCTTCAAACAAGCTGTCATTTTCTGACCTGGACCTCTCCTAGTCCTTATTTAGACTACTGTTCTTAACGTGACTTGTAATTATCATGTACTTAAATGACTATTTAAACCTGTGTTCAGCACTGAAAGAACTTATTTCTATTTTTATGCTCAAAATAAACTCTTTTTAATAAAAATATCTGTATAGTTTTCAAAATGTATTAAGTATAGAAAAGGAAGTATTTTTCTGACATACTAAAAGTATAATTTTATATATATAATTTTTATATTTAATATGAATGAATACTAATATTAGTTGGCTATTATAAATTTATTTTCAAACAACTATACAAAAAATGCATTTAAAATGCCAGAATCTATTACAAAATTCAATTACAACACTAAAACTCTATTACAACGCTAAAATTAAACCATTCCCCACAAAATACACACACAAAAGCACACGCTAACAGGCAAATATAATATATAAAAAGTAAACAGCATAGGAAAACTGAGTTACACAATCGGTAAAATAGCTGGGTAGTTAAGAATTAGGCCAAAGACAAACCTGGTTTAAGCCTGCTGTATGGTTCATACAGGTAAATGTAACAATACAGCCTGCTAAGGGCCAATACACTCTAAAGACACCTTTACTTTCTGCTGCTTAAGGAAAGGTACATACAAATCCAAGAGAACTCAATACCTTTGCCACTGCTGTGCTCCATTGTATACAGGTAATCCATGTAAAACGCACCAAACCTTTGCATGCCAGCTATGTCAGTGTGTGTCTCCTGCCAACAGGGAAATAGAAACAGAACATTGGACAGAACAAAGTGTTAACACAGAATACATCTGATTCAATACCCTCTGAGGACTGCATCAATCAAAGGATTGCTAACGCAAAGGAAGAGAGGCAAGCCAAAGAATTCACTCCTAAAGAAAAGTAATGCTCCTTTAGTGCTGACCTCACCGGTGGCCAGCCATACTTCTTCTAGACATTTTGAACACTGTATCAATAATGTCTGATTAATGAAAAGCTTTAATAGAGTAGATAGTACACACTCCTGTCACTTTGTGTGTCCCTTTATCACTAGCACAAAACTGTCCAATAATGTATTCTCTCAAACAGAGTTAGTCCATAATTACTTCAATTATACTGACATGAAAGGTTTCAAACACTTAAGGAAGACTGAAATGTGTGTTCATCAAACCAGAAACATTAAATTCTTTAGTTTAATGATGAAAACCAATATTAATGAAAAATTAAAATATAAATTATAAGTTTTTATCATATAAATACAGGATAACTTTTAAATTTATGTGAAAATACACTAATGTTCAATAAGCATATTAATACCTGTTACATGAAAAAATTGAAAAAAAGACTAAGAAGTATGGAATGAAAAGTCATGTTCATTTTCACCAATCTTACATTTTAAAGAACAAAAATTAATAGAAGTAACTCTATATGTTTCCTCCAAACTAATTAACTGGTGTAAAGTATAAATGATGTTGTTGTAGTATAACCAGAGTTATACTACAAAAAGCTAAGCATTTCTCTACATCTCTTATTCCTATCTAGATCCAAAACTAGACAAAAACATTCTAAATGTTTCAATAAACAATCAGTGCTTAAAAGAAACTGAGAAGAAAACAGTAATCACAAGTATTCACACAAGGTGTTCACCTAACCACACAAGAATTTAGCTTAAGTATCTATTCCCTGACCTTATGGTGAGCTGCATCCAAGATAAACTCCGCACGGGTGCCATTGTTCTCTGGACTCCGGTAATCAAACAACGAATTTGTAAGGTATGTCAAACCTTTTGTACTCAAATTTTCACCACAAATGAAGAAGCAGGCTTCCTAAAAGATTAATGTATAAATCAGAACAGGAGGAAAGTCACTAAACTATTAAAGTTTTTTTATATTCCACTCATTTAGCACTCGGCAGAAATGACTAACACTTGAGGAATGGGAGCTACATGCTATTGCTTATTTTCACAAACAACATTAAATAAACAAAAAAAGAAATTCCAACCAACTGCCATAAAAACAAAGAAGCATTTGTGAATGGAATATGTTTCCAATGATATCCAAGGGTTACATGCTATCAACTTTTTCAGGTCTTCTGAGACATATAACTTCTTGCAAGGGAAATACAGAAGGAACAAGCGACTGACAAAGGTAGTCAAGGAGATCTCACATGGTCATTTTTATACTTCATCACCATTGCAGCCATCTCAAATGAGGGGGAAATCTTGACTTACAGTTTCACTCCTATTCATATGCTCCTCAAAATCTTTAACACCCAGAATTCCTTTAAGACACATGGCTCTGCAACCTACAAATCCAATCTGACAATCAAAGAAAGGTTCTCCCATCATAAGAGCCTGCAAAAAGAAAGGATCATCAGAACTAAGAACTTGTAGTTAATAAAGGTATTACAAGCTTTCCTTATAGACTTTCTACAGAAAACACTCTCAAGATTGTTGCCTTTCAAATGCATCCGAGATGTATATACTCTATGACACAAACAGCTTGACTGTCTCCTCAAACCTCAATGGTTAGCACTCTGTGAACATCAAGCCTCCCACACCCACATAGTCATGCTATGAAACAAATTCACATGGCATATTAAAGGAATCGTTATCCAACTAATAACACTAAGAATGATTTGTAAGACTATAAATCTAAATATTTTAAATAAAAAACTATGACAAAGGTCCATGTTACCAGGTTTAATGGTGAAAGGTTACCTCAATTGTAGTTCCTTCTTGTTCCCAACACAAAACTTCCTTAGATTTTACTTTCTGTGGGCTATAATAGCTATTTTCAGCTTGCATCTCAGTGAGCTAAGAAATAGAAGAATATTAAGTAAATCAAAACTAGTCGTAAAGAGCAATGCACTGTCATTTTTCACTATGAATCATGAAAATAAGGCCAAATTTAAGATTCAGGAAATTTAATGATTAAGCAGAAAAGCAGGTACAATAAATAAATAAACAAACAAACAAACAAACCAGCTGTTACAGATTATCCACGGACTACAGAATGGTCAAAACACATGAGTCTGAACATAAATACCACATTTTAATTCCTTTATTGCACTTAAAAAGTGAAAGCTACATATTTTCACAGTCCCACTAATAAAATGGTTCAAAAATCTACCAAAAATTTATTGTATATACTATGACTTTAATTTTATTCTCTCATATTTTCAAGTGTTTAATTTCTATCATTTCCAGGAGTCTTCATTATTAATTTCTTTTTTTATTTTTTATTGAATATAGTCTTCATTTACATTTCAAATGTTATACCCTTTCCCCGTTCCCCGCTCCCAGAAAACCCCCAACCCATCCTCCCACCCCCTGCCTCCAAGAAGATGCCCCTCCACCCAACCCACTCCCACCTACCATCCCTCAATTTCCCCACGTTGGGGCATCTATCTAGCCTTCATAGGACCAAGGCATCCCAATGATGCCCAACAAGGCATTCCTCCACCACACTTGCAGCTGGCACCATGTGTACCCCTTGGTTGATGGCTTAGTCCCTGGAAACCCTGGGGGGCGTCTGGGTGGTCGAGATCGTTGTTCTTCCCATAGGGCTGCAAACCCCTTCAGTTTCCCCCAGTCTTCCCTCCACTCATCCATTGGGGACACCGCGCTTAGTCCAATGGTTGGCTGCTAGCATCTGCTTCTATATCTATAGGGCTCTGGCAGGGCCCCTCCGGAGACAACCATAACAGGATCTTTAGGTAGGCATTTCTAGTCATCCATAATAGTGTCGGGGTTTGGTGACTGTTTATAGGGATGAATCCCCAGGTAGGACAGTCTCTGGGTGGCCTTTCTTTCAGTCTCTGCTCCACACTTTGTCTCCATAATTGCTCCTGTGAGTATTTTGTTCCGTTTCTCAGAGGAAGCAAAGCACCCCTACTTCAGTCTTCCTTTTTCTTGAGCTTCCTGTGGTTTGTGAATTGTAACTTGTTTGTTCTGAGCTTCTGGGCTAACATCCACTTATCAGTGAGTACATAACATGTGTGTTCTTTTGTGATTGGGCTACCTCACTCAGGATGACACTTTCTAGTTCCATCCATTTGCCTAAGAATTTCATGAATTCATTGTTTTTAATAGTGGAGTAGTACTCCATTGTGTAAATGTACCACATCTTCTGAATCCATTCCTCCGTTGAGGGACATCTGGGTTCTTTCCAGCTTCTGGCTATCATAAGTAAGGCTGCTATGAGCATAGTGGAGCATGTGTCCTTAATACATGTTGAAGCATCTTCTGGGTAAATGCCCAGGAGTGGTATAGCTGGGTCCTCAGGTATGTCTAATTTTCTGAGGAACCGCCAAACTGATTTCCAGAGAGGTTGTACCAGCTTGCAATCCCACCAGCAGTGGAGGAGTGTTCCTCTTTCTCCACATCCTCGCCAGCACCTGCTGTCCCCTGAGTTTTTCATTTTAGCCATTCTGCCTGCTGTGAGGTAGAATCTCAGGGATGTTTTGATTTGCATTTCCCTGATGAGTAAGGATACTGAACATTTCTTTAGGTGCTTCTCGGCCATTTGAGTTCACAAGGCGCTCTGGATCCAGGGGGAGGGGGATAGCAGGTGTTCATTCCCTCTGCCCCACATGATCCCTCCAGATCTACTCAGGCAGCCACACGTCCCACCTGCTGGAAACAGGCACCAGTACGGGCAGTGACACAATACAGACAGAGCTGTTTCCCTGCAGCTTGTACTGTGTGACTTTATGCATCAAATTTTATATACTTAATTTTAAATTGCTTCCCTTTTTGGATGTTACTGCTTGTTTGATTGGTTTTGTGAGATACTGTCTCCCTATGTAACCTTGGCTCACTGTGCACACCACACTGGCCTGGAATCTGCAGCAAGCCCCTGCCTTTGAAGCCCAAGTGTTGGAAGTAGGTGAGCGCACCTAACTTTAAACTCCTTTTCTCTGAACACAAGGGGCTATCTAGTTTCATCACAGAACGAAAAGATAAAATTACACGACTGAATTACAGACTAGAATTTCTCTGTATTGCATCAGTTGTGGGTTATGGTTTGGCTAACATAGCAGGATGGCACAAACTGGTAACCAACAGAGGAAACGGGGGAATAGGGGTACTCCACACTACTGCAGCAGCTTCTCTGCAACTGTGACATTTCCTCCCAGGATGAAAGGGTTATTTCTTTAACATGTACTTCTTGGGTTTGGCAATGATTTAGTTATTGTTATTCCTGCAAGATGGATATATAATATTCTTCAAATTGAAATGCAAAGACAAAGATCACATTTTAAAATTTTTAATTTAAGACAAATAAAAGTTTTTGAACTGAAAATTGCTTTCTATTGAGAACCAACTAAGCATTATCATTTACTCTAATAATTCTATATTTTTTCTCTGACAGCATAAGCCTTTATTTTTTATGTTTCTAGCAGTGGTATTCTCAAAGTTGTTACTTTTAAACATAATTTGGAAAGCTAAAATATTAAAGTAAAATTGAATTTTTAAAACTCGATCAACCTTCAGCTGTCTACAATTACTCTATAGAAAAAGCAATTAATTGATTAAAAGGACTTAAACATCACAAGAGCAACTTAAATATTACTACAAAAATGCTACATTTAATTTGGCATGATTTTTATTGGATTAATATCAATTGTTCAAAATGCTAATAGAGAAACATGACCTTATTTTCTAACCAAAACGTAAACCACAAATTAAATCCATATATTCTTCAGATCCAAGCAGAACCCTGAATCCCAATGCTTTCCTCCTACACATCAGCACATTTTCCATAGAAAAGCACAAATGATTTTTTACATTTTTAAAAATAGTTACTGACCGGTAACAAACACAGTACAATGCTCCAAAGACACTCTGCATATAAATGCTGATACTGAGTCTATGAAATATAATTTTTATCAATAAGTTATTAGAAATATAATATAGTAATCTCAATTTTAAAAGTGAATGAGCAAAAATCATTTAAAAAGCTCTGAATCACTGATTTTTCTCACAACATAAAGTTTTAAAAAAATACAACCTGAAGTACAGTTTAAGAACTCATAGTATGTGGGTATCTTACAAGAAATGTCGGTAATGAGAACTAACTTGACATAGTGAGTTAGTAACAATATTCATAAAGTCTGAGCAGTTCAGTGGATAACCTGGAATTTAACATCACATAAAGCAGTACGGAAGGCAGGGCAGCACAGGAAAACTAAATGCAAAAAGTACGAGCTGTGCAAATGATAGCCAACTGCCATCTGACCCTAAAGCCCAGTGCAGAATGGGTTACAAATCAGATCCTCCACCATGTCCATACAGCCATCCAACACAACACTCAGAATGATCCAGCTTAGAAGATAATTCAAATCATCATACAAAGTTTCTGTTAAAAAATGTTCTAATTCTCTCAAAATAAAGACAAGTTTAACATGACCTAAGGAGTTTTCAAACTACACTGCTGCAAACTGCAAACCTCCACTGCCTCTGACAGTTTTAAACTATTTGCACACTAGCTCACTGTGTTCTAAATTAGCTGTCTCCTTGATCATTCCTGAACGCTTGCGTTATATATACTAGCTAGTCCAGAAATGCTCAGGACTGGGTTTTCTTTTTCACACACATATGCTTAAATGCTTCCTATACAAGACAACCTTCCTTAGTCAACCAAGTTTAAAATGCATAATCTTCTCATTTTTAATGCAACACTAATACTTTCCTCAATTTTCTACTTAACACTTAATAAACATACTTTACATCTCATTAATTATAATTACAATATAAGTTCTAATAGTCTACATGGGTGACCACTAATATATTTATGGGGACAAAAATAACACCTGAAACACAGCAGGCATTAATGAATTAACATTGATATTAATTATAATATAATTATACTGATAAGTATTAATTATATTAATAAATAATATTAACAAATATATTATAGCAGTGGGTGACTGTAATCCTAGCACTTAAGAAGGAAAGGTAGCAGGATCAAAAATACGAGGTTACCCCTCAGCTATTAATTAAGAAGTTTGAGTCCAGCCTGGGCTACATAAAACTCTGAGTCAAAAAAAAAAAAAAAACTCAAGTGAATATTTGTTGCAAAAATTAAGAATTGCATATATATGCTAAGTGTATGTTAATGATATTAGAAAAAGCTAGGGAACAAATAACTCAAAATTCATGCTGAGTTATGGAAGGGAAGGCAAAATATTATCAAAGAACATATTAAGGGGTACCCCAAAGCACTAGTTACTACACTTATCCAAAAGAATGTTCCCTTTTCCACACTGTAATAATACATGTTTCTGTCATACTATATTTGAATGTATATTTTACTTTCATTTTTAATAAAGGAGTAAAATATATTGAGTACTGTTGAAAATAGGAAAGTACCTAAAATTTGAACTATTTTAAACAAAGAGAGGAAAGACAAAAATAGAGTTCTTTAAAAATCAAAGAACAGATTTCCCTGATCACTAAGGACATTGAACATTATGCTTCCCAGCCCTTCGAGACTCCTCTGCTGTGAATTCTCAGTTTAGCTCTTAAACCTATTTTTTGATCAGGTTGTTTTTTGGTTTTTTTTTTTCCTCTTCTTTTCTATACTCTTTATTTACATTCCAAATGATTTCCCCTTTCCCGGTTCCCCCCTCCCCAAAATTCCCATAAGCCCTCTTCCCTCCCCCTGTTCCCCATTTGCCTAAGAATTTCATGAATTCGTTGTTTTACATTGCTGAGTAGTATTCCATTGTATAAATATACATGGAAAGTATCTCTGATAAAATTGAAGAAATATATAGAAAAACACGTTAAGATTGACTAGTTCATTGAAAAATTATACAGATAAAATGGTAGGCATAAAAATATTCCTAAGATGATTGAAAGTGGAATTATAAACATATTCTGATAAAATAGAAGATCTACAAGGAAAATATTTCTGATAAAACTCAAGAAATATATAGAAAAACATGTTAAAACTGACTATTTCATGAAAAATTATACAGATAAGAAGGTAGGCATAAAAATATTCCTAAATTGATTGGAAGTAGAATTAAAAACATTTTCTGATAAAACTGAAGATTTACATGGAAAATATCTCTGATAAAATTGAAGAAATTTATACAGATAAATTAGTAGGAATAAAAATATTCCTAAGTTGATTGAAAGTAGAATTATAAACAATTTCTGATAAAGTGGAAGATTTACATGGAAACTATTTCTGATAAAATTGAAAAAAATATATGGAAAAACAATAAAATTGAAGATTATCATGGAAAATTGTAAAAAGACAATGGTAGGCATAAAAATATTTCTAAGTTGATTGAAAGTGAAATTATAAACATTTTCTGATAAAATTGAAGATTTACCTGGAAAATATCTCTAATAAAATTGAAGAAATATATAAAAAACACATTAAGATAGAGTATTTCATGGAAAAATTATACAGATAAAATGGTAGGCATAAAAATATTCCTAAGTTTTTTGAAAGTGGAATTATAAATATTTTCTGATAAAATTGAAGATCTACAAGGAAAATATTTCTGATAAAATTCAAGAAATATATAGAAAAACATGTTAAAACTATTTCATGGAAAATAATACAGAAAAAATGGAAGGTATAAAAATGTTCCTCAGGCGGTGGTGGCGCACGCCTTTAATCCCAGCACTTGGGAGGCAGAGGCAGGAGGATTTCTGAGTTCAAGGCCAGCCTGGTCTACAAAGTGAGTTCCAGGACAGCCAGGGCTACACAGAGAAACCCTGTCTCAAAAAAAAAAAAAAATGTTCCTAAGTTGATTGAAAGTAAAATTATAGACATTGTCTGATAAAATTGAAGATTTATATGGAAAATGTTTCTGATAAAATTGAAAAAAATATAGAAAAACATTAAAATTGAAGATTATCATGAACAATTATACCGATAAAATGGTAGGCATAAAAACATTCCTAAACTGATTGAAAGTGGAATTATAAACATTTTCTGACGAAATTGAAGAATTACATGGAAAATATTTCTGATAAAATTGAAGAAATATATAAAAAATGTTAAAATTAAAGATTACCATGGAAAATACAACAGCTAAAATGGTAGACATAAAAAAATTTCTAAATTGAGAGAGGAATCACAAACATTTTCTGATAAAATTGAAGATTGACATGAAAAATATTTTTTGTTGGAGAATTGAGTCCATTGATGTTATAAGATATTAAGGAATAGTGATTGTTGCTTCCTGTTATTTTTGATGTTCTTTTTATGTTTGTGTGGTTACTTTCTTTAGGGTTTGTTGGAAAAAGATTACTTTCTTGCTTTTTCCAGGGTGTAGTTTTCCTCGTGTTGGCGTTTTCCATCTATTATCCTTTGTAGGGCTGGATTTGTGGAATGATATTGTGTAAATTTGGTTTTATCATGGAATATCTTGGTTTCTCCATCTATGGTAATTGAGAGTTTTGCTGGGTATAGTAGTTTGGGCTGGCATTTGTGTTCTCTTAGGGTCTGTATGAGATCTGCCCAGGATCTTCTGGCTTTCATCGTCTCAGGTGAGAAGTCTGGTGTAATTCTGATAGGCCTGCCTTTATAGGTTACTTGACCTTTTTCCCTTACTGCTTTTAATATTCTTTCTTTGTTTAGTACATTTGGTGTTTTGATTATTATGTGCCAGGAGGACTTTCTGGTCTGGTCCAGTCTGTTTGGAGTTCTATAGGCTTCTTGTATGTACATGGACATCTCTTTCTTTAGGTTAGGGAAGTTTTCTTCTATAATTTTGTTGAAGATATTTACTGGCCCTTTAAGTTGGAAATCTTCACTCTCTTCTATACCTATAATCCTTAGGTTTGGTCTTCTCATTGTGTCCTGGATTTCCTGGATGTTTTGGCTCAGGAGCTTTTTGCATTTTGCATTTTCTTTAACTGTTGAGTCAATGTTTTCTATGGTATCTTTAGCCCCTGAGATTCTTTCTTCTATCTCTTGTATTCTGTTGTTGATGCTTGCATCTATGACTCCTGAATTCTTTCCAAGATTTTCTATCTCCAGAGATGTCTCACTTTGTGATTTCTTCATTGTTTCTACTTCCATTTTTAGATCCTGGATGGTTTTGTTCAGTTCCTTCACTTGTTTGTTTGTGTTCTCCTGTAATTCTTTAAGAGATTTTTGTGTTTCCTCTTTAAGGGCCTCTACCTGTTCACCCATGCTCTCCTGTACTTCTTTCAGCGATTTTTGTGTTTCCTATTTAAGGGCTTTTACCATTTGACCCATGTCCTCTTGTATTTCCTTAAGGGAGTTATTTATGTCCTTCTTGATGTCCTCTAACAGCATCGTGAGAAGAGACTTTAAATCCAACTCTTGCTTTTCCAGTGTGTTGGGGTATCTGGGACTTGCTGTGGTGGGAGAACTGGGCTCTTGATGTTGCCAAGTAGCCTTGGTTTCTGTTGGTAGGGTTCTTGTGCTTGCCTTTCGCCATCTGGTTATCTCTGGTGTTAGTTGGTCTTGTTGTCTCTGGCTGGAGCTTGCCCCTACTGGGGGCCTGTAAGCCTGTGTCTGTACTCCTGGGAGACCAACTCTCTTCTGGCAGGGTCTGTGGACAGAAGGCTATGGAACTATCTGGTTCCCTGAAGCAAATGGCGGCCGGAAGGGAAGACTCCTGTCCCAGCAGCTCCAGTGATCGTATGCCCTGTGCCCTCCTAGCTGTACCCCTCCAGAGAGAAGGTGGAGATCTCACCTCCATACTCAGAAGTGAAATCGCTGCTGAGAGATCACTCTCTCCTGGCAGGCTAAGCACCCAGGCTGTTTGGGGGGGGGGGGTTGTTGTTGTTGTTGTTTAGTTTCTTGAGTTCTTTATATATTTTAGATATTAGCCCTCTATCAGATATGGGGTTAGTAAAGAATTTTTTTCCCAATCTGTTGGTTGCCAGTTTGTCCAATTGACTATGTCCTTTGCCTTATAAAAGTTTTCCAGATTCATGAGGTCCCTTTTATCAGTTCTTGATCTTAGATCCTGAGCCATTGGAGTTCTGTTTAGGAAATTTCTCCCGTGCCAATGAATCCAATCACAATGGCTAAGATCAAAAACTCAGGTGACAGCAGATGCTGGCGAGGATGTGAAGAAAAAGGAACTCTCCTCCAATGCTGGTGGGATTGCAAGCTTGTAAAAACAATCTGGAAATCATTCTGGAGGTTCCACAGAAAATTGGAAATAGATCTACCTGAAGACCCAGCTATAACACTCCTGGGCATATACCCAAAAGAAGCACCACCATGCCATAGTGGCACATGTTCCACTATGTTCATAGCGGCCTTATTTGTGATAGCCAGATAGCCAGAAGCTGGAAACAACACTGATGCCCCAGGACAGAAGAATGGATATAGAAAATGTGGTTCATTTACACAATGAAATACTATTCAGCTATTAAGAAAGAAGACATCATAAGTTTTGCAGGCCAATGGACGGAACTAGAAAATATCATCCTGAATGAGGTAACTCAGACCCAAAAGGACATGCACAGTATGTACTCACTAATAAGTGGATATTAGCCAAAAAAGTACAGAATACCCAGGACACAACCCACAGGACTCAAGAAGGTTAACAAGCCAAAGGACCCACGTGAGGATGCCTCAATCCCAATTGGAAGGGAGAAGAAAACAGTCCCTGCGGGGGTGGGGGGTGGGGGGGGAGAAGGAAGGGAGGGACCGGGACCTTAGTGGGAGAGGGGACAGAGAGGGCAAAGGGAGTAACATGATCATGTACTGAGGGTAGAAACAGGACTGAAGGCTGGAGAGATGGCTCAGTGGATAAGAGCATCGACTGCTCTTCCAAAGGTCACAAGTTCAAATCCCAGCACCCACATGGTTGCTCACAACCATCCGAAAAGAGATCTGACACCCTCTTCTGGTGTCTGAAGACAGCTACAGTGTATTTACATATAATAAATAAATAAATCTTTAAAAAAAAAAAAAGAAACAGGACTGAAGCCCTGAGGGACAGCAGAAAGAATGAAAACAAGCAACCTCAAAAGGTAGGAGGTAGAGGGACCCTCTAGAATGTACCAAAGACCTGGGAGGTGGGTGAGAGACTCTCAGAACTCAAAGGGAGGGAGGAACCTTGGATGAAGTGCTCTACATCAGGGAGGGGGAACTTATAGAGCTCACCTCCAGTGGAGGGACAGGACATCAAGTGGAGGGATGGAGTTCTATCCCACAGTCAAAAGCTCTGACCCAGAATTGTTCCTGTCTGAAGGAACGACAGGGACAAAAATGGAGAAGAGCATGAGAGAAAGAAGGTCCAGTGACAGGTCCAAATTGGGATCCAGCCCAAGGGGAGGCCCCGGGCCCTGACACTGTTACTGATGCTGTGGTGTACTTGCAGACAGGAGCCTAACATGGTTGCCCTCCGAGAAGCCCAACAAGCAGCTGAAAAGAGACAGATGCAGATACTAGCACCCAACCAATGGACAGAAACTGGGGACCTCTGTGATTGAATTGGGGAAAAGCTGGAAGAAGCAGAGGAGGAGGGTGGCCCCATAGGGAGACCAGCAGTCTCAACTGATCTGGACCCCCAGGATCTCTCAGACCCTGGACCACCAACCAGGCAGCATACATCATCTGATATGAGGTCCCTGACATGCATACAGCAGAGGACTGCCAGGTCTGGCCTCAGTGAGAGAAGACGCACCTAACCCTTGAGAGACTTGAGGCCCCAAGCAGTGGGGAGGTCTGGTGGGGTGGGGGTAGGGAGGTAGGGACATCTACGTGGGGGGCAATTATGGGATGGGGATCGGTTGAAGGTGGGTAGACCGTGAGGGAGATGAAGTCTGGACTGTAAAAAAGGATTAAAGAATAAAAACAAATAAATTTTAAAAATAAATAAATAAGAGTATGTGCTAAAGAGATGGCTCAGGAGTTAAGAACATCTGCTGTTCTTGCAGAGGACATGGATTAAGTTCCCAATATCAATATGGTGGCTCACCATCATCCTAACTCTACTTCCAATGGATCCACTGACTTGTGATCTCAGAGGGCATCAGACACACATAGTACACATGCACACATGTAGGCAGAACACTCATAGAAATGAAGTAAAATAAATAAATCTAAAAGTAAAAAATAAAAAATATTAAAAGTGTTAGCAAGGCTGTAGAGAGAAAGAACTTCAAATATACTAATGACAAGAATGCAAATCAACATGGCCAAATAAACGTAATATTGTTTTTTTAAAAATGTATTTTTATGTGTCTATCTATGTTACATCACATGAATGCAGTGCCCCACAGGGGCCAGAAGAGAGCACAGGATCCCTGAGAGCTTGACATGATTGATGCTGGGAACCAAAAGTCAGCCCTCTGAAATGGGAGCTCTTCATCACCAAGACATCTCTCTAGAGCCAGCTATGAGATTTTGTTTTAATATGTACCTCTACATTAGAAATATTAAAGCAGGTCTATATAACAATCAAATGATCCAAGGCAGGGGAGTAGATATGACAAAGATAAGAAAGAAAAGTAGAAACAACTTTAATAAAACAAGAAGAAATCAAAATTCAAGAATTCAGTTAGAAGGATCATACAATTTTATGAAGAACTATGAGACTCTACCTTTTATCTGCTAAGCTGCCTGCCCCTCCCTGGTTAAAGTTACAATGCTGCTAAAATATAAACATTTCTTAAACTTAACAGAAACAACAAAAAAGAAAGAGAAACCTACTTTAAAAGTCACAGTCGCCTTTGTGCAGTAAAATCCTACAGAAACAATGGGATCCTTTAGCATTTGTGCTTTCTGTTGATGCATGGTTGATGCAGGATCAGTCCCAGGGTCCTCTTCCTCACCATCATCATAACTCACAATTGCAGGAACAAATGACCAGGCCCAGGACACCCAACCCTGAGTCTCCTCATAGTCCTGTGAATGTAACTCTTGGCCTTTGTATGGAGCAGGATACTGCATATCTATTCTACTTTCATCCTCAGTACCTGCCAATAAAAATAGAGTCGTTTTAACTAAATAAAGAGCATTTAAATAGAAAAAGTAGTTTCTGTTGTAATCCAATATATTTTCTCTAAGCACTTAAAATATCCAGGAAAATTTATCTTCCCAATCAAGTATATAATAAAGGTTTCCACACAATGGCTGTTAGACGATGAAGGCTACACTACGGTAGGATGGGAGGCAAGAATAATGAACTCTTTAAGCACCCCATCTTACTGCCTGGAATAAATTATAAGCCACATCCTGGAAAGGGGAGACTCAACCCAAGTTTAGGAGTCTTCCTTTGATGAGAAAACAGTGTAGCAGATGGAAGGAACTTGAACGGTTTGACAGCCACTCTGCTCCCATCTAGCAGAATTAAGCAAGACTGAAAGGAAACATTTCAAAGTAATGTCACTATCTGCTGAAACACAAACATATCTACAACTCCACAAGATAAATCTACAATGTCTAGCGTTCAATCAAAATCTACTAGGCAGTCAGATACAATGGGGCTACAGTTACATTATGGCTACACTAGAGGCTGAGCCAAGACTGCTGGACCCCAACAGTTTGAATCCAGACCAGGCAGCTAGTAAGACTGTCCTCACAAACAAATAAAAATAAATAAAATTTATTAAGGCAAATAAAAAATATAATGAGGGAAAAGTAAAACAACAGAAACAGGTCCAGAAATAATAAAGATCACAGTGTTAAAACAGGACACTAAACAGCTATATAGAGGGCATGGAGTCCACAACGCTGAAACAGGTTAAAAAGAAACATGAACCATGTGATTCTCCAACTGAACTTTCAAATACAAAAATATGGCAGATAAAGCTAAAAGCAGATGATTCATAGAAGAAAACTGCTGAGTTATTCTGGGACTATAAACTATATAAAATAAAACACACAAAGAAAGATAAGAAACTAACATATATAGAAAGCTCAAAAGAGCTCCAGCAGACAAGTCTCCTAAAATACATGTGACCGGAACTCTCTATGGTACATATGAAATACGTTCAAAATTTGTCCACATATACATGCAAGCTGAGAATGCACAGATCTAAATACTTCAGTGAGCCCCAAGTACAAATGACAAAAAGACAGGACCCAACAGGTGTCATTATCAAACAGCCCAAAACGTTCCAAGAGGTTTGCAAGTTTTTCCAAACACAGTATACAATAAAATGGAAAAAAGAAAAAAAGAAAACATCCTGGCTTTACAAAAAACAGGAAAACTAAACCAAACTCCTCCAGAAGCAAACAGCAGAGTTGTTTTCTTCCTCTGATAAAATACATAAAAAATAAAAAAAATTAACCTAGCCACTACTCTCTTAGGTCCCAGAAAGCAGTAATATTTTCTTTCATGTATGTATGTGCATGTGCTGTGTCCAAGTGCTGTTTTCATGTGGAAGCACATGCGAGGTATGTAGAGACGCTCCATTGCTCTCCACCTCACTCCTTGAGGCAGGGTCTCTCGATTACTACAGAGCTGGCTGACACAGCTAGCCTGGCTACCCAGCTAACTCTGCAGATCCAACCTCAGCCTTCCAAGGACTGGAATTACAAGTGGGTGCCAAGGCCAGCTGACATTTATGTGGGTTCCAAGGACCCAACCTCCCATCATTAGGCTTGCAGAGCAGAGTCTTTTACCACTGAACCAACTCCTTAGCCCTGAGAGCAGCAATTATTAAAGAAGAACTTGTAGATTATATTTTATCAAAACTTAAAACTTGTATCCATTAACTATTAAAATTGAGAAGCTTGGGCTCACAAGATGATGCAGTAGGTAAAGCATTTCACCATAAGACTGACCATCTCTGTTCTGTCCCTGGAAAGCACATAAAAGTGAAAGACTCCACTAAATTCTCCTCTGACCTCCACACACTCACACACCATGTACACACATACACATATCATGAACACACACACCATTTACACACACACATACACAATAACGTTTTAATTAAAAATGAATAAGCAAGTTACAGGCTGACAAAGAAAACTCATATGACTTGAAGCCAGAATATTTAAAAACACAAATTTGTAATAAAATATAAAAAGCTCTAAAATGGGCAATATTTAACATATCTTTTATAAGGTTGGATAAGTTACTAAAGGCCAGTACCTATGAAAACACTCAAAATACTTAGGCATCAAAATTATGCAAATGAAAACCACGCGCTATGACAATCATCAGAATGGTGACAAATGAAAACATGCTGGCTTCAGCAAATGCTGTCAGGACGGACAGTGACTGGAACCGTCACTTACTGTTGATAGAACTCAGTTTTGCTATACTTTTAAAGTTTTAAGTAGCTTTTGTTGTTGTTTTGTTTTTATCATTATATATTTTCTTTATTTACATTTCAAATGTTATCTCGTTTCCTCATTTCCCCTCCGAAAACCCCCTATCCCATCCCCCCTCCCCCTGCTCACCAATCCACCCACTCCCACTTTCTCACCCTGGCATTCCCCTACACTGGAGCATCAAGCCTTCACAGAACCAAGGGCCTCTCCTCCCATTGATGCCTGACAAGGTCATCCTCTGCTACATATGCGGCTGGAGCCATGAGTCCCTCCGTGTGTACTCTTTGGTTGGTGGTTTAGTCCCTGGGAGCTCTGGGGTACTGGTTAATTCATATTGTTGTTCCTCCTATGGGGCTGCAAATCCCTTTAGCTCCTTGGGTCCTTTCTCTAGTTCCTCCATTGGGGACCCTGTGCTCAGTCCATTGGTTGGCTATGAGCATCAACTTCTGTAAAAAATCAATAATTCAAATTAAGTTTCTGCTATACCTACCTGTAAGGTTTCCTAATGTATCTTTACTGAAACAGGGGGGGTCTTCTGTTTCACCATCTTTACAATTGCCTATTTCTCCATAATACAGAGCAATCCCAAGCTGCATTATGCGGATAAACATAGGGAGCTGTTGATCTGTGATAGAAAGCTTCAGACTCTCCACCAAGGTATGAATCTGTAATGTGAAAAAGAAAAGCATCATCAAGATGTTTGAAGAAGATGTCTTTTAAAGTAAGTAGATCAATGTCAAGTCCTACAAGACATTATGTAAAAACCAACAATGTCTCAAGCATTTCTAATAGTAAAAAAATAATATTTATATTAAAATTTTAGGAATTAAAAAATATTTACTGTGATGAATATGCCTTAGAAGTAAGCCAGATTAAGACAAATACTGGGGAAACAACTAATAATCAAGATACAATCATATGAGGTTTCTGGATTATTCTAGAAGAGAAATTATTATATAACTAGGTAACTGAAAATATGACTATTTCCTCCCTTTACCCTTTTTTAAAAAATGGTCAAATCTAATTTCATGATGTCATTTTAGTAAAATTTCAATCACTCTTTTCAATTTTATTAATCACAGGTATCCTAAAACCATATGTTAAAATTGGCTAAAAGACTCACATTATAAATATATAAGTATGGAAATAATTAAAGTGTTATTATCAACTACATAAAATCAAGTAACTTTATGTTCAAGGAATTTTCTGGTAATTTTTAAAGAAATTAAAACATGACACAAAAAAAATTTTTTTTTTTTTTTAAAGATTTATTTATTTATTAAGTACACTGTAGCTGTCTTCAGACATTCCAGAAGAGGGAGTCAGATCTCATTATGGATGGTTGTGAACCACCATGTGGTTGCTGGGATTTGAACTCAGGACCTTTGGAAGAGCAGTCAGTGCTCTTACCCGCTGAGCCATCTCTCCAGCCCCGACACAAAAATTTTAAAAACTAAGATTATTACCAAATAGGACATAACAATCAAAGTTCTCCTTAATAAGAAAGAGACAACTATGGAATGTCAACATAGCTTAACTATAATAGTTTCCTGCTGTTAGATAAATACGAAGAAAAATAATTAAGCCAAGTCTCTTGAAAAGTTTATTGTGAATAACTAAAATCAAGTCTAAAATCAAGTCTTAGGTTTACTGTATACTGGCATTAGAGTTATCTATGAAACATGAAAAAGAATCATAATAATCATTATTGGAGATCAAGGCATCAAAGTAACAGTACTTTCCAGGGGAGAGCGATCTATGTTGGGGGGACAGAAAACTTTCAAATACAATCACGGGTTCCTTAAAAGCTACCTAAGAATCCAACAGTGACTAAGCTGTGAAACGCTAAGAAAATGAGGGGGACGGGAAAATATATAAAACTGCTGCTAAATTTGTGTGAGAGAAGAAATAGGCTGGCTGGCTGGCTGGAAAGCTTGCTGGTTGGTTAAACTGGCTCTTGCTATGCAACCCAACCTGGCCTTAAATGTGTAACCCTCCCACATTAGTATCCAGAAAGCCAGGATAACAGATACAAATGCACCACAACACTGGCCTAACCTTTTCTTGAGTTATGTCTGTCACATTATTTTAGACTATCTTTGGTTCCCGGCTTCTTATAGCCCCGTGGCTAATAACCACATCATGGCAGCCACCCACAGCCTTACACCTGTTACAACCTTGAAGCAGGTGCATTGTGACAGCAGCATCAGTAGAAACAATCTGGCAAAACAAGCAATAAGGAAGGAAACTATCATATCTATATCGAGTAACTTAAAAACCAATCTGTAAAGGCTTCCTCACCAGCAAAATAAAAACTTGAATGGATATATCAACAATCAAATGCCCAGTGATTTACTTAATAATTCTAAAAAATATATACCAGTTAAACTATCATTCCTTGCCTAACAAATTGGGCATATTTTTAAATATGTACAGCTAACAAAAGAGTGATATTTCCCTTAACAATAATAGGTATATACCCTGGTATATACTCTGGTTAAACCTCTTTCTTCAATATAGATTCATAAGCCTTAAAAAATTTAAACACATTAATAAGATATTTACAACTATAAAATTATAGAAATCTTTTCTAAGGAATTAATCATATATGACTAAAAATTTATATTGAAACTTCATTCTTTAAAAAAAAATACAGACAAGAGCAGGTACATTCAGGCAGAAGAATCAACGGGGGTGATCTCAGCTGTGACTCACTACACTGGGGATATAAAGGACCTGAAGAGGCCATCTCCTATAGACAGGAAGGAACCCCAGTGGAGCAATAGAGACACCAACCCACCCACAAAACTTAAAACACCAAATTTATCCTGTTTACAAATAATGCAGGCACAGGGCTGTGAGGGGGACAGAGACTGAGGGAATGGCCAACCAATAACCAGCCCAACCTGAGACCCATCCAGGGCTGGAGAGATGGCTCAGCCGTTAAAGGCTAGGCTCACAATCAAAAATATAAAAGACCCATCCCATAGGCAAGCACCAATCCCTAAAACTATAAATGATATTCTGTTATGCTTGCAGAAAGGAATGTGTTGTCCTCTGAGAGGCTCCACCCAGCAGCTGACTCAGAAAGATAGACACACACAGCTGAAAACTGGTTGGAGCATGGGGATTGTTACAGAAGAAAAGGAGGAAGGATTGTGGGTCCCAAAGAGGATAGGAATTCTACAAGAAGACCAAGAGTCAACTAACCTGAATCCTTGAGGATCTCAAAGTCTGACCCACCAACCAAAGAGCATACAGGGTTGGACCCAGGCCTCCCCACACATCAGATGTGCAGCTTGGCCTTCTTGTGGGTCCTGAACAACTAGAAGGGGCTATCCCACAAGCTGTTGCCTGTATAAGGGCTACCTTATCTGGTCTCAGTAGGAGAGGAAGCACCTAGCCTCCTAGAGAGCCAGGGTAGGTGGGACACCCATGGTGACTCCCACCTGCTCAGAGCAGAAGGGAAGGGGGGAAGGGGGAAAGGTTATGGGAGGGGGTGACTGGTAAGGAGGCAGTGAGTGGGATGTAAAGTGAATAAGTTAAAAAAATTAAATTAAATTAAAAAAATAGTGTAAACTCCAAAAATAGAGAAAATAAAATATATTAAGTTCCCATCTATTTCTTATGACACAATCTAAAAAACATGTTTCAGGTAAAATATAAAAAATTGTAACAGCATACACAAATTACAAATAGATTGAAAGGCTACTTAAGCCTATGAAAAAGGCCTACAAAATAAAAAATAAGAATTAATAATAATTAAGGGAAAACTATATTAAGTGATTGAAAGGTGAGCCACATCCTTTTAATAAAGGTTTCCAGAACCAGAACAATGGGCCTAACTCAAAACGGCAAATTTTCTATCATAATAATTCTAATAAAACACTCAAAAGCTGATTTCAGTTGAGTATAAGTTAACAGAATCTGATATGTGGTAATCAACAGAGACAAAAAAAAAAAAAAACAAAACTTGTAAGCAAACTTCTTTGCACTAAGGCACTTTTCAAAATAAAACATCAGCTAATCAATTTTTAAAACACAGAGGTTAATTACATGACAATAATAACCCTTCCTTCTGTGAGTTCATATGTTATTTGTCAATCCTGTTGATTCAGAGGGCCTTGTTTCATTGGTGTTGTTTATCCTCTCCAGGGCTTATACTCTTTCCATTTCCATTTATGCTTTTCTCTAATTTAGCCAAATCCTATACTAGACAATTAAATTTGCACTAATGAGCAAGATAACTTTATATAGTAAAGGTTCTACATGAGTAGAAATTTTGAGCCAGGCATGATGATATAAGTCTATATAATACAAAATATTATGGAGGATAAAATAGGAGAATCACAAAAGTATGTGTACACATGTGTCTTAACAGCCGCTCCAAAGCTTTGAAACATAGGTTTATTTCCTGAGAGAGAGATACCAAAACTATTAACACGTTCCCTTTTATGTATGTGTGTGTGTATTCACACACATATATAATACACACAGGAGTATATTATTATATATAAATTCAATATGTAATATATATTCAAATACAGAAAGACTAACAAATTTTGTTAAACCAATGTAGATTGAACATAGTGATAAATAAAAGTAAAATATAGGTGACTGATTCCTATCAAGAGAAACACAATTTTATATATGTTAATATAAAGGCAACATTATTGTTCTTTATTGGCAAAGCTCGATTGCACAAGACAACAACTACACCACTCATTGAACATGGAGAGGTCAAGCTGCTGCCTACATGGAACCTTCACCCCTGAGTTCTAGCATTTCTAGTATAGTAGAGTACTCTGGATTCTACCCAAGGAAAATGTAAACAGCAACACAGCTAAAATCCCTTTGATCTACCAATGGCTATCTGCCTGGAAGATATGCTAGTACAATGATGGCACAAAGCTTGTGGGAGTAACCAAACAATATCTGATTTTACCTAAGGCCCACTCCACAGGAAGGAACCCATACACAACATTGCTAAGGTGACCAAGAGCCCAAAACTAGATAGCCCAGGGACCTAAGGGAAAACAAAATACTATTGCTCTCCTAAAAGAACAGCAATAAAATGACTCCTAATGTCACTATGCTATACTTATAGATCACTGGCTAGCTCAGCCATCAACAGAGAAGATTCCTACTGTGGCAGCTGGAACAAATACAAAGAACCACAATCAAACATTGTGCAGAAAGAGACCTGCCTGGAAACACTCAATCCTAAACATAATGTCTGCATCAAATCCCTCTCCTCAGGGCTCCCTGCAGAAGAGGCAATGGAAAAAGTATAAGCACTGGAGAGGATAAACAACACCAATGAAACAAGGCCCTCTGAATCAACAGGATTGACAAATAACATATGAACTCACAGAGACTGGGACAGGATTCACAAGGAAAGTGCAGGCTCTTTAGGTGTATATCATGGCTTCCAATTAGTGTCTGTATAGGATTCCTAAGTATGCAAATGATTGGATCTCTGCATCTGTATCTGTTTCTTATGCCTTTCCTTGGGCTGTTTTTCTTCTGTTTTGTCCTAATTTGTTAGTTTTTGTTTTATCTTATTTCATTTTATTTTATCTTATTATTATCTCTTAAAAGCCTGTTTTCTAATAAGAGACAGAAAAGGCATGGAAAGGGGTAGATTTGGATGGGAGGGAAATTAAGAAGGAATTAGGAGTAGAGAAAGGGAAAACCCCAATCAGAATATATTAAATGAGAAGACAACAATTTTCAGTAAAAGGGAAAATAATAGCAATTCCCATATAATGATGAAAGAAAGATTTATGGTTGTGTTCTCAGAAATATATTTCATAATATTCTACCAGCAAAGTGTAGTGTCCTGTTTGAAGTTGGAACAGCCCTGAACCAGGCAGGAATCAGGCATCCAGCACTCTTGTTCAGTGCTACCACTAACTTATTATACGATATCAACCTAATTATTTATCTGGGCCCTGGTTTCCACATCCGGAGAATTAAAATGTTCCTTAAGGCCTTTTCAAGTTGAAAATTCCAAGGTTCTTAGAAATCTGTTTTCAAAGATTCAAAAAGATATGTTTGTATATTTTTTACAAGTATACTTTATTAAAATGTGGTATAAAAAAGATAATTTTTATATAGGCATATTCATAAAAAGTGATAATGTTCAGAAAACTAGTAGGTAATAAAACAAGATTTATCTTTACATATACACAATGTATATAGTATTACATACATTGAAAAGACATAGCACCTTAGAGAACAACAAATATTTACATGAATCAAAAGGCATATGCTGGAAAACTCCAGTATGCTAAAACTTTATTTAGATATTGAAACTATAGGTCAAAAGCTAATACTTGCCCTGGCATGGTAGCTCATAGTGGGTCAGTACACAGAAAGCTAGGCCAGGAAAATTGCCACTAACTTGGGGCCAGTCTGAGATACAAAGTGAGTTGCAGGATGGCCAGGGCTACAGAGTTAGACCCAGTTTCAACAGCAGCAGTAAAAATTTTGAGCCAACAGACTAAAGTATTGGGTTAGGTTATCATAATGTACCTTATAAAACAGCTTAAGAAAATGACTAGTCTTCATAACACGTCAAGCAACTTATAAGGACTAAAATATAGATTGCTGCTATGCCGAAGTTCCTGAGTAGTACTGGATCTCGGTGCCTTTTGCTACTTTTTTATCTGACGCCCTCAGTACTTAAATAAAGACTAATAATAGACAGCAAGACTAAAAAGGAAATTTATAGTTGCAGAAAAGGTTGCCTCCAAAATATCTCTATCAGAACACATTATATGAAAAGTTAAAAATCTAAAAACTAATCCTTAACCTTTTGTAAAAACAAATAGCACATATATTTATGAAGTTAATTTTTCCCTCTGATTATTTTCATTATAATTACGATGCACAAAAAACAATAAACAAAATAAAGGTATGTCAGCAGACTACTAAAAGCAGATACTCACTTTAATAACAGATGGCATCTTGGAATTTAGGTTATCATATGTAAAATGCAGACGAGTTCTGAAAGAACATTTATACAATAAAGGATCCTGGTAAAATTCAATTTTACCACTAGCATTTCGTTTATCAAGACAAACTGTACAGTCAGAAAAATTGATAGCCTTCCTCAGTACCAGATCAGTTGCTTTAAAAAAAGAAACAAAAAAGAGAAAACCACTGTAAGCCAAAAGGGAAATTAGAATGCATTTCTGAATGTATCAAACACATACGATGTTACTATTTATTAAAGACTCTCCTACAGATGAATGAAAGCAGTGCATCGTCTGCCTGCATAGAAAGCACAAGCATAATCCCAGCACTCGGCAGTTATTAAACTGTGTTAGCTCTATATAGCTCTCTCAAGAGAAACACAAGAATGAAGCAAGTCATAGCTAAGAGCTTCAAGATAATCAACTTCCAAATGTTCTTACAAAGATATGTGAAGCAATACACTCACTTTCCTTCAGTAAAAAGCACTGAATTCTGAAAGCAAATGTATTTTTACTGTTACAACTCATTTCACTGTAAAACATTGTGCATCAGAGATGAAACAACTGGGTAGGTAAAAGGGAAGAAAAAGTTTAAATTATTTCATGGTTTCTTAAACTGCTACTAACCTCCTGTAGTTATATATGAATTTTTGTATACATGCACTTTTCCCACATCAGATGCATAAAGCTTATATACAGCTACCAAAAAGGCCCCCAAAAAAGATTAAGAAATAAATGGTATTTTATCATTTGTGAAAAACTATACACTAACACTATTTTCTTAACATTCACTCACCAGAAATATCCATGAATGCACGATCCCATAATTCACCCACGGTATAGCATTCAGCAGAAGTGATGTTGACAGAAAGAACAATGTCATCTTCAACATATTTTAGTATGAGATTATTTATAACAATGTTTACATTATTTACAACTCGTCTAATCAGACTCTGCACATATCCTACAAAGTAAAGAGAGCTCAATTAGCTAGAAGTCTACTCTTGGAATGCTACTAAACAATGTTTATGAAAAGTGAGTATTACTTTAGAATATTCTGTAAAGAGGAAACTAAAGTTTAAATAAATTAGACTAGCAGACAGCCAAACATACACTTTCATTAAAAGATGGTATAAAAAGACATGACCCACTATACTAAACCAGAGATCATATTTAATAATGATAACCTAGATACCACACAATATACGAAACCAGGTATCATATTTAATAATGCTAACCTAGATCCCGCACAATATACGAAACCAGATATCATATTTAATAATGCTAACCTAGATCCCACACAATATACAAAACCAGATATCATATTTAATAATGCTAACCTAGATCCCACACAATATACGAAACCAGATATCATATTTAATAATGCTAACCTAGATCCCACACAATGATCACTGTTTTCTATAGCATACTTTGTCTGGATTCTGACTGTTTCATGTACAGTTGGCATGGTGTTGCATTCCTATATTCCTAGTACTCTAGAGCTGGTCCAGGAGGAAGAAGTGGTCCAGACAAGCCAAGGCTTCATAACAAGAAATGATCTCAAGAAATAATTGAGTAATTAACTGAAATGCAGCAATGTTACTACATGCTGTCTGTGCCATGCATCCAAAGAAGAAAGCTTCTTTTTTAAATAACTCCCATCTCCGTAGTCCTCCTTTGTGGAAAAAAAAAAAATCAAAGATGCATGTCAGAACAGAAAGCTAGGACAAATGCAGCCAACTGAAGGATCTGACTGCCCTCACTAACACAGAACCTGACATAACATAGAAGAGAAACATGAGTGCAGTAAGAAAACAGAGAGACTGAAAGAAAGCAGTAAGGAATACAGGGCTGCGGCAACAGGTTCCAGGCCAATCAGTGCTATATGGTGGGGGGGAAAACCAACTACAGGACTGGAGAGACGCTCAGTGAAGAAAGTGCCTGCCACTCAGTATAGGAACCTGAATCCCACGGAAAAAGAGTCAGGTACTATGGCACACATCTGTAACCCAGAGATGGGGAAACATAAGCAGGTGGATCCTAGACCTCCACAGGCAGCCAGTTTGGCTGGACTGATGCACAGCAGTCTCAGTGACAGACCCTGTCTCAAAAGATAAAGTGGAAAGCATGAGAAAAACAATACTAACAATGTTAACCTCTGGCTACTATGCATATACATACATGTACTTCACACATGCATGCACATATCTGTACTGCAGAGAAGTGAAAGAAAGAAAATAAAGGACACTGGGATAGGGATAGCAAGATGACTCCGAAAGTAAAAGAACTTGCCTCAGAAGCCTAGTGACCTGAACTTGACCCTGTGACCTACATCATGGGGGGGAAGACAATTTCTCCAAGTTGTCCTCCACACATGACACAAGTATAATATACATGCATACACAAAACAAGCAAGCAAGCAAAGAAATGTAATAAAAATGTTAATTTTAAGTTTTTTTACACAAAGTAACAAAACAAAAATAAGATAGAAAAATATTGACCCCAATTATTTATAAAATATATGGGATAGCAGTTGTTCACCTAAAATTTCAAGGACAGACTTTTTTAAAAATAAACAGCAATGCACCAAAACTTTGTTGGAACAAAGAATCATCACACAATAATTTTGTCACCTCTGCTGAAAACATTAAAATTACTCATACATTTTAATTCTATAAATTAGTAAAAGTTTCTTTAAGGAAATAAAGACATGTATGCAAGGATTTATCTACCTATATGTCAAATATTTTACAAAACTGAAAATAAAAACATACTAAAGAAAAACAGATACTCAAATGGCTACACTAATTTTAAAAACTGTAAAATATAATAATGTCCTGAAATCATGTTATTAGTAAGCCAAAATAAATTTCCAGGTAACAAAACAAAGCGTGCGTGCGTGCGTGCGTGCGTGCGCGTGTGTGTGTGTGTGTGTGTGTGTGTGTGTGTGTGTGTGTGTACAGTAAGATGCAGTTCCAACTGTAGGTAAGTACCCTACCCATCTTTCCTATCAAGTACAGCTATAAAACCTAGAGAAAGTACATGGAGGGAGCAGCTACTTTAGCACTCTGAGAACAGTAAGCAGGGGTGGGGTAAGAATAAAAGCAGAGCTTAGAAAAGATAAAACCAAAAAAAAGTAAATGTAAACCGAAACATCAATAATTACATTCTAATCGTTTGTATGGTAGTCAGAGAGGATGGTATGGGCTGCACAAAATTTGTCAAAACTCAAAATTACTGGTACACAGTCACATTCATTACTTTATTAATCATTTATGGCTTGTTTCACAATATTATCAGAAGACTGGCAAAAACATACAGCTACCATGTTTTAAGTGGCCCTTCACAGAACATGGTTGCTTACTATTATGCTACTGAAGATAACTAAATTATAGTTTCTGGCCCAATGAGTACATAGTTTTGAGCTTAACCAAATTTTAAATAATTGCATCAAAGTGCCTGCATGCATATATGTGCATGTACATGTGTATGTGTGTGCGTGCGTGCATGTGTGTGTGTGTGTTGCAATACATCTGTACTACATCTACACAGCAAAACACAAATTTACCTCTAAGCTTCCTAACATACAATTTAAAAGAGAAAATATTTCATAAAGAAAAATATAATTCAATTATTCTGGCTGTAAACAAAGCAATACCCTTCCAGTCAGTTAGAATCAATCTCTTCTGACCTTCATCCAGTCAGAAATATGACATCAATCACAGCACAAGCACATGCACGCACACAAGTTTCCTAAGATCTTACTTTTACTACATCTTGAGGTTTTTCTATCCTGAGGTATTTATTTAAAAAAAAAAATGCTTACTGTTACCCACTGAATTGTTTTAACAAGTACTAACTGGTCAAGACACACAATCTGAAAGACTGTTCTTGATACAGCTCCTGCTTTTTTCCTGTTAGAAAGCTATTTATCCAACAAAACAGTAAAACAAATGCCTGTTTGACAACAGCAATACTTTTCTTAAAACTCGTTTCTGGAGAAGCTGGTAAGATGATTCCATTGTTAAGAGCACTAGCCACACCCTGTAACTCCAGCACTTGGGGCCTCTTCTGGCCTCTGCAGGCAGCAGGAACACAAGCAGTGCACAGACACATGTAGGCAAAACGCCCATACACATTAAAAAATGTAAATGTTAACATTTTAGATCATTTTCAGATGCATACAAATGTTCCAACTTCAAAACTATAACCAAAAAGACATAACTCTGCCCTAGGAAAGCTAAAAACAGGAGTTTGCCTCTATCATGAAAGAAATCAAGGCAGAATAATAGATCATCCTTAAAACAAATGATCACTATTTATCCAATCTGATTCTCAATTTTTCCTTTTTTCCTCTTTAGCAAAAATTAACTGATCTGCTTCCCAGTATTTAGCCAACAGATCCAGGTGCTTAACAACTTCCTAACTTTACAGTCAGGGTAAAAAGCACATATTAACCTCAAACCACCCAGGCAGAACATAGCTCCGTTTTATGGCACTAAAAATAGCCACTGTCTTAATTCTAGTGGTGTAAATCCTAATGCTGGTTCTGAAGAGTTAGTTGTTAAATGTCTAGAATCCCAGTTCACAATAAGTCAGCCTTAGAAAGGTTCTATCTGAAGTTAATAAGTAACACCTTGAGGTCTTTTTTTCTTTTCTTTGGTTTTGTTGTTGTTGTTGTTGTTTTGCTATTTTGTTTTTTGAGACAGGGTGTCTCTGTGTAGCCGTGGCTGTCCTGGCACTCGCTCTGTAGATGAGGCTGTCCTGAAACTCAGAAATCAGCCTGCCTCTGTCTCCCAAGTGCTGGGATTAAAGGGCATGTGCCACCACTGCCCGGCTTTTTTTTTTTAAGATGTATTTAATTTATTTATATGAGTACATTGTGCTGTCTTCAGACACACCTGAGGACGTCAGACCCCATTACAGATGGTTGTGAGTCACCATGTGGTTGCTGGGAATTGAACTCAGCAATTCTTTGGAAGAACAGTCAGTGCTCTTAACCGCTAAACTGAGCTATCTCACTAGGCTAGAGGTCTTTCTTAAGAAAAACAAAATACTGAACAAATCTCAGTTAACCTAAAACTGACAGAGGGAAGAAAGATACAAAAGAAGACACAAGAGAAACTAGAGCAAAAGACAAGTTTTATACACCATGAGTGATGCTGGAAATTTTAAGGAGACACATGGTCAAATTTGAGGAAATTAGGAAGCTACATATTTAATAAAATAGAATAAACTACAGTTTAAATTACAGTTTAATTTTTTTCCAAAGGAGTAATTAGTAAGTAGTTAGAGAAACTTCTGAAAATATATTAAGCAAATTTGGAAACATTTAGAAATATCTTGTGGCACTTTCTTCAGCTCAAAGGAACTAAAAGCCAGATAGATTGCCACCTTTGTAGACAGTTATAATCCATCAGCACTAAGCTGCCCAGAGCACCTGCTAAGAATGCTAACCTCGAGGGCAACAGTAACTCTGAATGTTTGAATATTCTGAGAGTGACAGGCTGCAAACTGTGTGCCTAAGTCTAACTTCTGACATTGCCTACAAACCTAGGCACAACAACACAGGCACCAATCTCCACTACAATGCACAAAAACAGTGACCAATAAAAATTTTAAAAACCTAAAAAGTGACTAACAGTTGACTGAGAAGGCAGCAATGCATTTGGCCACAATGCTAGCTTGAAATAACCTTTTTTTCATGAAATATTTGCCAAGGAAGTGTTTGTTTGCAATATACAACCATCTCAGGTAAATTAGGACATTAGAAGGTTTTAAAAAAAAAAAGGTAGCAGCAAAGATCTTTCAGCTACAGCTACAACATGCTCTCATTTCCCTGGTGACTTTTGGAGCATCCAGTCAGCTCTCAGAACAAAGCAGAAACTGAGTCATTGCTAAGAGCAGCTCAGCCTAATTGGCTGCAAAGAATGGACCAAGATCTGACTGGAAGCTATCTGTGAGGGCTCTGGACCTGACATGTCCTGAAGCACATGTGCACATGGCCTAAACATTTTATGACAGCAAATAAGACTGGAAACATATATTCTACAAGCACTACCACATGGTCAGTAATAACAGTATTGTCAACATTAGAATTACCTGGTGGTAAATCCGGGTCTGTAGGAGCAGCCTGCTGAATTCTTCGGGGTTTTATGGATGATTTTATGTTCTCAGCAGAGCTACGGTTGGTAGAATTAGAACCACAGCTTTCATGGTCATCCTATTTTTATTTTAAGGGAAAAAGAAACACTGATCACATTCAAGGACTAGGACATTTTGGTCAGCAATGAATTTATGATTACTAAAAGTGAGACTTAATACTACTTTAGCTCTGACAGTCTATATAACCAATTTTCAAATTTTACATTTGCAAACAGCACTTACTAATTTCAGGTCTGAGAAGACGCGCAGCAGTTAACAGCATTTGATGTACAACATGATGACTGCGTGTCCCAGCCTACACCTAACAGGCCAAACATGGGCTGCAATACCGGAAACCGCAGCACGGAGAAGAGAAGAGACTGTAGGGTCGATGGTGCTTCATGACAGCCAAACCTACAAGCACCAGGCTCAGCAAGAAACCATCAAAGGCTGGGCAGTGGTGGCGCACGCCTTTAATTCCAGCACTTGGGAGGCAGAGGCAGGCAGATTTTTGAGTTCAAGGCCAGACAGAGCTATACAGAGAAACCCTGTATCAAAGGAATAAGGTGGAGTGAGGTAAAGAACATGCAATTACACTCCAATGTATACACCACACACGCACACTAATTTAAAGCTTCTTTCTTTAGCTGGTACTAAAACAAATTATCTGACAATAGCCAAAATATTCTTATTTATAGCTTTACAAAACTACATGACTATTAATAGAAAATGTTCAATGATTTCCATAACCAAAGCAAAATAAATGGAATTATGTCCAGCTCTTTGGCTTATATGTTGAAATTCTAATTACTAAGAATCAAGTAGTCATTTTCTTTATCTTTATTATCAATATCATAATTCTTACAATTTTTGAATCTGACTTAAAAATACTTACTAAATTATTATTGGTATTACGTATAAAATTTATACCGTTTTCATATGGATACTGTTAAAACATAATTTGCATATTTATATTTACATCCCTATTTATAAAATGCAAATGAGTATTAATTTTATGTCCTACATTAACACTTATATAACTGTCATGTCTTAATTAGAGGACCCATTTCCTAAGATAAATTAGTTATAATGCCTATAATGCCTGAAGGATTTCAAAAATCTATCAAAACACACATAACTAGTTCCATGCAGTATTTTTTCCTTTATTTTTTTAATTAACAGAAAGGAGGCAGAATAATTCCATTTGAGAAAATATGGTAAACTGGACCTTACAATTCACTACACACACACATATACCTATTAATTAATTGGAAAGGAAACAGGTATAAGAAAAAGAAAATAGCTAAATAAAGTATCCTCAACTCATTATTCTTTTTTTAAGAATGAAAGACACGACTCGGCCATCTTTGTTCTGGCAACAAAGCAGTTGGGACCTCCAGGCACTGGGATAACCGAGCATAACATCGCTTGGGACTCAGCCAGCATGTATGCTCCCTGCACCCAAGAGCTGGGCAGTTCTGTGGTCACCTACACGCCAGCTCTGCTGTGGAACATCTGCCTTGCAGAGCGAAACCCCCTTGGCGACTGCTGCTCCAAGGATTGACTACTCTGAGTCTCCAGGTATGCAGGGATGCCCCAAGTGTAACATCACTTGGGGCAAGGCACATCAGGACCCCAAAGTCACTCAGAAGCAGGGCAGCACCTCAGAAATCGGAGCCAGGGGAATCCCGGTCATGCGGGGGGGGGGGGGGGAGCAGAAATAGCCTTGCAAGCTCACAGGAGGTCCAAGCAACAGCCAGTGACAGCAGGACCAACTAACACCAGAGGTAACCAGATGGCAAAAGGCAAAGATAGGAACGTTACTAACAGAAATCAAAGTAATATGCCACCATCCGAACCCAACTCTCCAACAGCAGCAAGTCGTGGATACCCCATCACGCCTGAAAGGCAAGATCTGGATTTAAAATCACTTCTCATGATACTATTATAGGATTTCAAGAAGGACACAAATAAATCTCATAAAGAAATACAGGAGAACATGAATCAACGGGTAGAAGCCCATACAAAGGAAACACAAAAATCACTTAAAGAAATGCCGAAGAATATGGGTCAAGAGATGGAGGGGCATAAGGAGGAAACACAAAAATCGCTTAAAGAAATACAGGAGAACTTGGGTCAACAGGCAGAAATCCTGAAAGAGGAAATAAAAAAATATCTTAAAGAAATACAAGAAAGCACAAACAAACAAGTGAAAGATCTGAGCAAATCCATCCAGGATCTAAAAAAGGAAGCAGAAATACCTAAGAAATGCAAAGGGAGACAACTTTGGAGATAGAAAACCTTGGGAAGAAATAAGGAGTCATAGATGCAAACATCAATAATAGAATACAAGAGATGGAAGAAAGAATCTCAGGTGCTGAAGATACCATAGAAAGCATCGACTCAACAGTCAAAGAAAATGCAAAATGCAAAAAACGTGTAACCCAAAACATCCAGGAAATACAGGACACAATGAGAAGACCAAACCTAAGGATTACAGGTATAAATGAGAGTGAAGATTTCCAACTTAAAGGGCCAGTAAATATCTTCAACAAAATTATGGAGGAAAATTTCCCTAACATAAAGACAAAGATACTGATGAACGTTCAAGAAGCCTACAGAACTCCAAACAGACTGGACCAGAACAGAAATACACATAATAATCCCGTCACATAATAATCAAAACACCAAATGTACTAAACAAAGAAAGAATATTAAAAGCAGTAAGAGAAAAAGGCCAAGTAACATATAAAGGAAGACCTATCCGAATCACATCAGACTTCTCACCAGAGACTATGAAAGCCAGAAGATCCTGGGCAGATCTCATGCAGACTCTAAGAAAACAAAAATGCCAGCCTAGACTACTATACCCAGCAAAACTCTCAATCACCATAGATGGAGAGACCAAGATATTCCATGATAAAACCAAACTTACACAATATCTATCCACAAACCAAGCCCTGCAAAGGATAATAGGTGGAAATCGCCAATACAAGAAGAGAAACTACACCCTGGAAAAAACGAGGTAGTAACCTTCTTACATCAAACCCAAAAGTAGATAACCACTCAAACATAAAGATAGCATCAAGAATAGCAGGTGGCAATAACCACTATTCCTTAATCGCTCTTAATATCAATGGTCTCAATTCCCCAATAAAAAGACATAGACTAACAGACTGGATACCTAAACAGGACCCAGCATTTTGCTGCATGTAGGAAACGCACCTCAGTGTCAAAGACAAACACTACGTCAGAGTAAAAGGCTGGAAAACAATCTTACAAGCAAATGGTCCCAGGAAACGAGCCGGAGTAGCCATTCTAATATCAGTTAAAATTGACTTTCAACCTGAAGTCATCAAAAAAGACACAAAAGGATACTACATACTGGTCAAAGGAAAAATCCACCAAGAACTCTCAATTCTGAACATCTATGCTCCAAATGCAAGGGCACCCTCATTCGTAAAAGAAACTTTACTAAAGCTCAAAGCACACATTGCACGTCACACAATGATAGTGGGTGACATCAACACCCCGCTCTCTGAAATGGATCATTCAGGAAAGCAAAAACTAAACAGGGACACAGTGAAATAATTGAAGCCTTGGACCAAATGGAACTAACAGATATATATAGAACATTTCATCCTAAAGAAAAAGAATATACCTTCTTCTCAGCACCTCATGGCACCTTCTCCAAAATCGACCATATAATTGGTTACAAATCAGACCTCAACAGATATAAGAAGATCGAACCAATCCCATGCCTCCTATCAGATCACTATGGAATAAGGGTGGTCTTCAATAACAACAAAAACAACAGAAAGCCCAAATACACGTGGAAGCTGAACAATGCTCTACTCAATGATACCTTGATCAAGGAAGAAATAAAGAAAGAAATCAAAGATTTTTTAAAATTTAATGAAACTGAAGGCACAACATACCCTAATTGATAGGACACAATGAAAGCGGTGCTAAGAGGAAAATTCATAGCCCTGAGTGCCTCCAAAAAGAAACAGGAGACAGCATACACTAGCAGCTTAATGGCACACCTGAAAGCCATGGAACAAAAAGAAGCAAATACATCCAAGAGGAGTAGAAGGCAAGAAATCATCAAACTCAGGACTGAAATCAATCAAGTAGAAACAAATAAAACAATACAAAGAATCAACAAAACTAGGAGTTGGTTCTTTGAGAAAATCAACAAGATAGATAAGCCCTTAGCCAAACTAGTCAGAGGGCACAGAGACAGTATCCAAATTAACAAAATCAGAAACGAAATGGGAGAAATAACAACAGTAACAGAGGAAATTCAAAAAATCATCAGATCCTACTACAAAAGCCTGTATTCAACACAACTAGAAAATCTGGAGGAAAAGGACAATTTCCTAGACAGATACCAAATACCAAAATTAAATCAGGATCAAATAGACCATCTGAACTGTCCTATAACCCCTGAAGAAATAGAAGTGGTCATTGGAAGTTTTCCAACCAAAAAAAAGCACAGGTCCAGACGGTTTTAGTGGAAAATTCTATCAGACCTTCAAAGAAGACCTAACACCAATACTCTTCAAACTATTCCACAAAATAGAAATGGAAGGAACATTACCCAACTTATTCTATGCAGTCACAATTATGCTGATACCAAAATCACACAAAGATCCGACAAAGAAAGATAATCTCAGGCCAATTTTTCTTATGAATATCGATGCAAAAATACTCAATAAAATTCTTGCCAACCGAATCCAAGAACACATCAAAACGATCATTCACCACGATCAAGTAGGCTTCATCCCAGGGATGCAGGGATGGATCAATATAAGGAAATTCATCAATGTAATCCACTACATAAACAATCTCAAAAAAAAAAAAAACACAGGGTCATTTCATTAAATGCTGAAAAAGCATTTGACAAAATTCAACATCCTTTCATGTTAAAGGTCTTGGAAAGATCAGGAATTCAAGGCCCATATCTAAACAGAGTAAAAGCAATTTATAGCAAACCGGTAGCCAACATCAATCTAAATGGAGAGAAACTTGAAGCAATCCCACTAAAAACAGGGACTGGACAAGGCTACCCTCTCTCTCCATATCTTTTCAATATAGTACTTGAAGTTCTAGCTAGAGCAATTAGACAACAAAAAGAGGTCAAAGGGATACAAGTTGAAAAGGAAGAAGTCAAACTATCACTATTTGCAGACGATATGATAGTATACTTAAGCGACCCAAAGAACTCCACCAGAGAACTCCTACAGCTGATAAACAACTTCAGCAAAATGGCCAGATACAAAATCAACTCAAGCAAATCAGTAGCCTTCCTATACTCAAAGGATAAGCAGGCTGAGAAAGAAATAAGAGAAATGATACCCTTCACGATAGCCACAAACAATATAAAGTATCTTGGTGTGACTCTAACGAAACAAGTGAAAGATCTGTATGAAGAGAACTTCAAGTCTGTGAAGAAAGAAATTGAAGAAGACCTCAGAAGATGGAAAAATCTGCCATGCTCGTGGATTGACATGATTGATTTAGTCAAAATGACCATCTTGCCAAAAGCAATATACAGATTCAATGCAATCCCCATCAAAATCCCAACTCCATTCTTCATAGTGTTAGAAAGAGCAATTTAAAAATTCATCTGGAATAACAGAAAACCCAGGATAGCTAAAACTATTCTCAAGAGTAAAAGAACTTCTGGGGGAATCAGTATCCTGGACCTCAAGCTGTACTACAGAGCTATAGTGTTAAAAACTGCATGGTATTGGTATAGTGACAAGCATGTAGATGAATGGAACAGAATTGAAGATCCAGAAATGAATCCACACTCCTATAGTCACTTGATCTTTGACAAAGGAGCTAAAACCATCCAGTGGAAAGAAGATAGCCTTTTCAACAAATGGTGCTGGTTCACCTGGAGGTCAAAATGCAGAAGAATGCAAATCAATCCATTCTTATCTCCTTGCACTAAGCTCAATTCCAAGTGGATCAAGGACCTCCACATAAAACCAGACACACTGAAACTAATAGAAAGGAAACTAGGGAAGAACCTTGAACATATGTGCACAGGGGAGAATTTCCTCAACAGAACACCAATAGCTTATACTCTATGATCAAGAATTGACAAATGGGACCTCATAAAATTACAAAGTTTCTGTAAGGCAAAGGACACTGTCAAAAGGACAAAGAGGGAGCCAACAAACTGGGAAAAGATCTTTACCAACCCTACATCTGACAGAGGGCTAATATCCAATATATACAAAGTACTTAAGAAGTTAGACCCCAGAGAACCAAATAATCCTATTTAAAAATGGGGTATAGAGTTAAACAAAGAGTTCTCACCTGAAGAATATCTAATGGCTGAGAAGCACCTAAAGAAATGTTCAACATCCTTAGTCATTAGGGAAATGCAAATCAAAACAACCCTGAGATTCCATCTCACACCAGTCAGAATGGCTAAGATCAAAAACACAGGAGACAGCAGTTGTTGGAGAGGATGTATAGAAAGAGGAACACTCCTCCACTGCTGGTGGGATTGCAAGCTGGTACAACCACTCTGGAAAGCAGTTTGGCGGTTCCTCAGAAAACTGGGCATGACACTCCCAGAGGATCCTGCTATACCACTCCTGGGCATATACCCAGAGGCTTTATCTGCATGCAATAAGGACACATGCTCCACTATGTTCATAGCAGCCTTATTTATAATAGCCAGAAGCTGGAAAGAACCCAGATGTCCCTCAATGGAGGAATGGATTCAGAAGATGTGGTATATTTACACAATGGAATACTACTCTGCAATGAAAAACAATGAATTCACGAAATTCCTAGGCAAATGGTCAGAACTGGAAAATATCATCCTTAGTGAGGTAACCCAATCACAAAAGAACACACTTGGTATGCAGTCACTGATAAGGGGATATTAACCCAGAATCTCGGAATTCCCAAGAAGCAATTCACATATCAATAGATTTCCAAGAAGATGGAAGGAGAGACCCCTGGTCCTGGAAAGACTGGATGTAGGGGAATGCCAGGACAGAGTAACGAGAGGGGGTTGAATGGGGAACAGGGGGAGGGAAGAGGGCTTATGGTACTTTGGGCAGGGAGGAAACGGGAAAAGGGAAATCATTTGGAATGTAAATAAAAAAAATACAGAAAAAAAAAGAATAAAAGACACGCTTTTAACCTACAACATGCAAACATGCTGTAAGAAAAGTACCCACACAAAGATTAAATGATAATGCCCTGCCTTCACTTCTCTACTCAATAATTACTATGACATTCATAATAATAATTGGGAGAACATTACTTTTTATTTCACACACAATAAAGAATTAAGCCAAAAAACAATTGCTAAATTTGCTCATCTAATTGTACTAGGAGCAAATAAAAAGTATGAAAAGACCTTTCAACAAGAAAAAAAAAAAAATCAAGGGCTGGAAAGATGACTCAGCAATTTACAGCATTGGGCTGTTAGGTTGGTACCCCTGATCATCCCCAGCATAAGCTGGAAAACCCTCTTTGCCCTCCTTCCCCCTACTCAGCCCACACAGAGATAACTCCGGGCTAACAAGTCATCACTCCCCATCTCCACATTTCTGGCAATCTACCCCCAAGAATGCCCCCCAGGGGCTCAGTTCTTGACCATGTATGGTCACAGTTCCAGCTCCTAGCTGGCACTTCGTCACTCCTCACCTAACCTCTATAGACCCGGTGTGACTTCAGTGACCTCCACTTGTGAGATCAGGGAACCCACCAGAGAGCAGCCTTCTGAAAAACCTGCATTTATCTACTTTTAATCTAGTCTAATCTGGCCTACATCTGCAACACCAAGGGAGAGAAAATGTCTATCAGGCTGCTTTTGCAGAGAACCTGGGTTTGTTTGATTCCCAGCACCCACATGTCTGCTCACAACTGTCTGTAATTCCAGGTTCAGGGGTCCAACACCCTATTTTGACCTCTAGGGCACCAAGCATAGATGTGGTACGCAATATACATGCAGGAAAAACATCCATACACATAAAATTAAAATAAGTAAATCTCAAAAATATATATAAAACAAAGTTTCAGGGCTGGATATATGGCTCTATCATCAAACACTTGCCACACAAGTGTGAAGAAAAGAGTTTGCATCCCCAGCACCTACCAAAACGCCAGACATGGCAGTCCACGTATTCCCAGTCCTCAAGAAGCAGAGACAGAATCACCAGGACAAGGTGGCTGTCAAGACTCACAGCAAGCCCCAGGTTTAGCAGAGACCATGCCTCAGTAAATAAACACTAGAGCAGCAAGGGACATACTTAGCATTAACATCTGGACTCCACACACGCACACACACACACAAATATAACACAGCACCTGGCCACACATGCACACGCGCGCGCACAAATCACAGCACCCATCCACACATGAGCCACACATACTATACAAATATTCATAACACAAACAGACATTCAAAAAAACTAGAGAAAATCCTTTTTCAATAACACAAGAGAAATAAACCCCAATAAAAGGTGAGACTTTTACAACACAGAGTAACCTCAGATACTAGTAACACATTAGGGAAAATATTGTCTGAAACTTCATATACACAAAAGCTAAAATACTGGACATCACACACAAAGACGATCTGCTGAAGCTTTTGTTCATTCTAAGATAATGTATAATAATTCCACAGTGTTTCATTCTACCAAACAACTTCATAATTCAATCTTTACACTGGCATCTTCTGTTAGCTGGGGTTATACTTCAGACCTCAAATACTTGAAGACTACTACTATGACCAAACCCTTAGGTCAAAACTACTACTATAATTACCCTTAGTTGAAAGAATGAACTCAAAATGTCCAGTTAGATACTTCTGCACAATATTAACATTAAAAGCACATTATTAATTTTTGAATCATGTGTATGTCTCAAAAGCCCAGAAGTAAAACACGTTCATTAAAGAGATGTGAAAAAAAAATCTTATACGAGCTGCCAAAACTAGCATAATTATAAAAATATTTAATACTGAAACCATCTGAAATCACAACCTGCATCAGATTACAGTGATGTCATAATAAACATTCCAGCCAAAAGCCACTCAATGCTACCACAGTCCAATAAATCTGGTGTACAAGAGACAGCAAACATTTTAAAGCAAAAGAAAGAAGTTACTTTTATCTTCATAATGTTATTAGAAGCGAAAAGGATGATGGCAGACTAAATGAGTTCCCACTAAGTTTAAAACGCATGATACACATGCGCTAGCGCAAACGCGTGAACACACACACACACACCCCGTTAATAAAGCTTCTCTAGAGAACTACATTGGTATTACTGGAAAGACAAAAGCAAACTTAATTCACTTACAATAAAATTGAAATTTTAGTATGAATACAAGTGGGCATTTATCATGGTACTCAAAGAAATATATGCAATGAAACAAGCATTACCAAATGTGTGAATACTTCTTTCTTTACTGTAGTCAAGAAACTGTGATTATATACATATTATAATTAGGTAAGAATCATTTTGGTAATTTGAATTTGTTTTGACTTCAATTATATTTTTAAATGTCTCAGTTGAAAGTAGGCTTCTAGTCAAACCCTGCCCAATCTAATTAAATAAAAATAAAGCAAAATATAAAACTATGAAATAAATGTACTATATACTAAAAGTACACTTGCTTCCATCACTATTTTTAAATTCATTGTGTGGTTCCCACCCGTAGAACTCTCTCTGGAAATCACAAATCTTTATTCACTGAAAACCTCCAACTTCAGATGAAGGAAACCACACTCTCAGACACACTTGTCAGAGTATGTGAGATGACTTTTAACCCCAAAACATTACATTTCTTTGGGTTTCAATTTTTTCAAAATGTCGGGAAAGCATATTTCACTGCAAAAGAATGTTTTCTCTTGAGGATCACATATTTCTGTAAATACTGCTCTTTGCTCCTCATTAAAAAATCAAGAATGTATTTCTTCCCAACAGAGGGAAAAGAGGCCACTACTGAATGCAAATAGAGCATTATTCTCATCTGACAGAGATCATGGCTGTAAGTAGCAGGTTGTACCCTTGACCTTTACAGGTCAGGTCAATTAAAGCTTGAAACCATCAATTAGCAAATTCACAAAGCTGAGATAAAGTTGAAGACAGAACTTAAAATAGTTAACTGTAAAAACAGCAACAAATTAAAGTATGAGAAAGAGTTGAAGAGAAAACTGAATAGTGGGATGAAGAAGTGATGTGCGCTGTGCTTTCTTGCACCAGAATCGGTGAGCAGAAAAGGTTGGGGGCTCACCCAGCAGCTCTAATCCTGAGACACTGAAAAGATCTTGGAAATACAGTAAGACTCAAACATTCATCTCCATTCTCTCAGGTAATAAGTATTGTGGTAATTCTCAGATCATAAGGTATCTCAGTGAGCACTACTACCCTTCAGAGAGCCAGACAGCAGAAGGGAACTCCAGTATATGCTTAGGAGGACAAAACAGAATCAGGGAAAAGAATTTACTAAGCCTCATGACAAATATGGGAACCTTGGAACTGAGAGATAACTCTGAAGTTAAGAGCACTTGCAGCTCTTTCAGAGAACAAGAGTTCAGTTCCCAGCACCCACATCAGGCAGCTCTTTGGCAGCCTGTATAACTCTAGCCCTGAGTGATCGGACACTCCCTTCTGGCCTCCAGTTACCCATACATATACACAGACATAGACACACACACACACAAATAACAATTTTGAGAGTGGAAATCTCTGGCTTTCCCCTACATACTAAGAGCTATATCACACATCAATCATTAATCAGGAAAATGCCCCCAGAGAAACTCCCACAGGCCTGTCTGTTGGAGGCATTCCTCAACTGAATGCCTTTCCCAGGTGATGCTAGATGAGTTGACAAAAGCCACTACAACTGCTTGTTGTACAGAAGATGACCTGAGTTCAGATCCCCAGCACCCATAAAAAGCTTGACAATGGTACCAGTGCTGAGGGGCAAAGTCAGGCAGATCTCTGGCTGGACAGAATAGCCAAAATTGCCAAACTCCAGCTTCAGCAGAAAACTGTCTCTCATAAAATAAAGTAGAAAGCTATCTCCTGAGAGGCTCTGGCAGTGCCTGACAAATACAGAGGTGGATGCTCACAGCCAACCATTGGACTGAGCACATGGTCCCCAATGGAGGAGCTAGAGAAAGGACCCAAAGAGCTGAAGGAACTTGCACCCCTCTTATGAGGAACAACAATATGAACCAAATAGTACCCCCAGAGCTCCCAGGGGCTAAACCACCAACCAAAGAGTACACATGGAGGGACCCATGGTTCCAGCCATATATGTAGCAGAGGATGGTCTTGTTGGACATCAATGAAAGGAGAGGTCCTTTGTCCTGTGAAGGCTAGATGCCCCAGTGTAGGGGAATGTGAGGACAGGGAAGCAGGGGTTAGTGAGCAGGGGGAAGGGGGATGGGATGGGGGGGTTTCGGATGGGGGGCTTTCGGAGGGGAAACGAGGAAAGGGGATAACATTTGAAATGTAACTAAAGAAAATATCTGATTAAAAAAAGAGAGAGAAATTAAAAAAATAAATAAATAAATAAAGTGGAGAGCATTCCAGAAGAGACACAACTTCACCTCTGACCACAAAAACACAAGCACAAGTGAGTGCATCTATATACATATATACAATCATACATGAACACACACAAGGGATTATTAATATTAAAAACCATTTCTAAAACAAAATGTTTAAACTCTGAAACTGATTCAATTCCCTTTCCCATTATTCTTATGTCATTCCCTGACCCCAAAGGAACCATCTATTTTTAATTCAACCAACGACTCTCCTACATTCTCAAGATCCAAAAGACAGTAGACTATGATCTGACTTCATTATCCGTTCTAACTTGGAAAATGATGCTGATGAGGCCCACAAATTTCAAGCTTGAAAAACAGATGTGAAGTGAATTCTGTTTGTCAGGTGATGCAGACTTGTGATGTTTTGCTGAAACATACCAGTGAGAGGACACATGGTGTTTAGAGAGAGTGCAAGCAGGACTAACAATGACAGGCACTTGGATAGCTAATCTAGCAGTGTTTCTCTGGTCTCCTGTCTTAGCTGATCTTCACTTTGTTGAGAGAGGCACAACAGAACACTTCTCCTGGCTTTCTGGCTGGTTCTGGCCACTCCCATTGGCTCGTGTGGATTTGGTGGAGGCCTGGCTGTTTCGGATGGATTATGCCGGATTATGCCAACACTGCTGATTCATGTTTGGTGATGCTCTTTGGACTAGACTGTTGGTATCCTGACAACAGAGACTGAATCGCCCCAAGGAACTACTTCTAAACAGGTCCATATCTCCTTGTTCTATATACCACCTTTTCCCCCTACCTTTGGATGGTGGGCTAGAAAGGAGGCTAGAACCTTTATTAAAGTAGGTTTTAAAAAATCTAAGCCTACACAGATGCTTGGTTGTGAATTGGATATGAAAATATGTCTTCTTAAACTCGATACTTTCCTGGGTTTGGGGTGAGTTTTCCTAAAGAATGTAATTTTAAGTAAAATATTAAAAGTTAAAGGGCATTTCCAGAAGGTATATCTTACCACGAAATATAACTATATAGGAAAGGAGATCAGATAAAGATTCAGGATTTTGTCTAAATAAGTCCCAGTATTTTAAACTTTAGGTTTCCAATACAAAGAAAAGGATTTGCCTTTCTGGTAATATGGCTGAGTAACCAAAAGGAACACTGAAGGAAAAGAAATGCTAGCAACAAAGAACAAAGGGAATTTTGAGCGAGGCTCAAGTTGTGGGTAAGAACGAAGATGAAGCACAGCTCTACTCGGGACCCAGGTTACCAGAAATGAAGAGAGGACTCTAACAGTCATACAAACAGTGACATAGATGGAGGGACCCCGTTTTTCCTAAGGATACTTAGCTAGGGATTAAGTAACTGGGAATGTCAATTCCATGATTGATAGGCCTTCACTGTAAGGACCTTTCAATGTTTTTTTCTTTAGTCTAAGCCAGTGGTTCTCTGCCTGTCTCTCGACCCCTTTGGAGATAACATGATCCTTTCCCAAGGGTCATCTAAGACCACTGAAAAACACATTATAATTCATAACAGTAGAAATTACAGTTATAAAATAGCAATAAAAATAATTTTATGGTTGGGGGTCATCACAACATGAGGAACCTTATTAAAGAGTCGAAGCATTAGGAAGGTTGAGAGCCACTGGTCTACGCTGTTAGGAGGAGCCACTTAATTGACATCTGTACCCAGCCTGGTACAAGGAAGTATCTACCAATGAAGCAGTCCCTTCTCTGACAATCAGTTATTCTGAACACTCCACAATCATTCTGAGAAAAATCCTCTCCAGCCTCCAGGACCACTGAAATCAGGTGTCTACAGCAATGACTACTCTGAAGGTCTTGCTCTAGTCAACACATGAGCTTAAGAAGACACCAAGTATGACACGTCAGTGAAGTCTAGTCAACCCTGCTCAACCTTCAGTTTTTCTCCCTTAGGTCAGAAGCAGAAGCCCCTCATCAAAGACTAAGAAAAAAAGCTTGTGATGTAGGTGCCATGTGAGACTTATGACTCATTTATGATCAAAGCTTGTCAATGGTGAATATGTATAGCTTGTGATAAAACTGGAAACTATACACATGAGAAGGACATGCATAACTGTTAGAAATTAAAAGGGTAACATAAACCCCATTTGTCTCCATTTTGAGGACCAGGCCTGATTTAAAAAAAAAAAAGGCCATAAAACACCAGCTTCAGGAACAGATCGTAAGTCCCAGAAACTAAGTTTAAGGAACAGACCATAAAATCCAGAACAAGATCATAGAACTCTCTCCCAAAGAACAACCTGGGAATAACCACAAAAATGGGGAAATATCTTATCTCAGAACAGGCTATCTGCACTGGGCAGCCCTATCTCATCACATGGTTGAACACTCATGACATAGGAATGGAGACCACTGAACACCTGTTACCCCTTAGTACCAACTAATGAAATTTTAGATTACCTAATCCTTCTAGAGAGTTCCCCCCCTTCCCTATAAGAAGGCCTGTGTGCCTTTGTCTGGGTTGCCATTTCAAAGAATGGTTGATCCCCCATGCTGGTTGTTTCTGCAGAATAAATGTTCTTTGTTTCTGCATATTATCTAAGTCTGCGGTCTTCTTCAGTGATTTTCAGACCCTTACAAAATGAGATCTGAGAACAAGCATGGCACATCCTATTTTTAGCCATGTAAGCAAACTATTTCTGTCTTATCTGCAGGGTATTTCTCGGTCTCTTTGGAATAGTCAGGCTTCTCAAACAAGTTGCATGCTATCTCCACCCCCAAACACTGTACCTCCCAATCTTGACCTTATCCCCAGTGCTGCAACATGAGACCCAAATAAGGCTTCTCCTAAACAGTTGAATGCATTTTTATAATTTCCTTTAGCTTCCTCTCTTGCTCCTGCTCCCTGTGTGTGCACATGTGTGCATGAGTGCAGGTGCCTTCTGTAGAAGAGGGCAGCGGATCCTCTAAAGTCACAGGCACTCCATGAGTGCTGGGAACTGAACTCAGGTCCTCCACAAAAGTCGAACATGCTCTTAACTGCTTAGTCATCTTTCCAGCCCCACTAAACTTTATTTTTTCCTGTATCACAGGCAGAGGGGATGACCTAGTAACAGCAAGGAAAGACATGCCTGTTTTCAGCCTAGAGTTACAGCAGCATCAACAGTAAAGGACATGGCTGAGAACACAAGACACTGCAGAGGCTGACAACAAGCTAAAGAAAGTAGCAGTCCTGAAGAGACAAGATTGGAAACTCTGGTCACAGGAAAAAGTCCAGAGATGATATAAGTTAAGAGCCACTGTCTTGACAACCACAGCACAGGGGCCATAACACTAGCTACTGTTCCTGACACCCAAGCTAAGGACTGTAACACAAGCTGCTAGGTGCTGACATCTAAAGCCTAGCACAACACACCTGTAACATGAAACTTAAAAGTTATTAGTGTGTGGCTCAAAACCTCAGAATCATAAGCCTCTATACTTTTCAATACTAAGAACTATGAGACCCTGGGTATGTAAGGCCAGCCTATAAGTCTCTGACACTCAAGAGCTTGGAGAAGCCAACATAAAGAAAGGTGTTCCTTGCCAATTTGTGATTTCCACCTGAAAATGACAAAGGACTATAATCCAGCCATTTGTACAAGCAGAATACAGTTACCAAGCTCTATACATGAATGAATCCAATAAAAAAGAGCCCCAGTTCTTGAAAGAAATGAACAAAACTGAACAAAAAAAAAAGTCAGAGGAAAAGAAACGTCACATAATTTAGATGAGCACATCTGGCATCACCCAATATCAATACTGCAGGGGCTCTGCACTGTCAAGATACTTGTTATATCGACCTTCAGTGAAGTCAAGATGTATGCGCATGTGCGTGCATGTACAGAGATTCAAAACCTTAAAACCTTGTTTAGATGGATATCACAGTATCTGTTAATCTAACATTTACCTTTCTAAATCAAGTCTTACCATAATATTGATATAACATACAGAGTAACTTGTCAATAAAGTATCAACTCAAATATATATATATATATATATATATATAATATTTAATAATCATCAATACAGAAATTCCTATGGTATTTTATACTTATAACATATGGAATTAAGTGAAATTTTTAAATAATTATATAACTTTAAAACAAGACTTTTGCTGTAAAAAGGCACGAAATGCTCAGGGTTTGCAAATCATATATGCTCTGCCGCTTCTACTCATCTGTGCTGCTGAAGTGTGAGCTCATCCACACATAGCCGCAATCAAATAAACAAGGTTATGTCTTAAAACTCTAATTTACAAAACAACCCATGGGCTCAGGATCTGATATTGATGGTGACCAGTATTGTAAGCCATCTGTCTTCATTTCAAATGTACAAAATAGCTATAATTCAAGCTGAAGACATTTTGCAAAATACTGATTTGATTTTATTATCCAGGCAAAAACTTCAGAACATAAATAAACACACCTAACTTAAGAGAATCTGTAAGAGCAGATGAGAGGGGTCAAACTTCCTGACTGACAAAAGCAGTACCAATGAAACACACACTCCTTCTCTTCCCTCAGCTGTGCTCTAGCAAGAGCAAAGGCAGAGTCAGCTAAATACAAGCAGAGCCCACATCTGTAACAGCAATGGTTGGAGGCTGAATAGGAGGATGTAACCTTAAGTCAAGCCGGGGCTATATGGTGAATTCCAAACCAACCATGGTTCCTCAGTGAGACTAAGACTCAAAAGTAAATTAGCAATCAATAAAGACAGTAAAGATGTCTTACTCAAGAAAAAAAGCAATTTATAAATATTTCTAGAAAGAAATAATATATGCAATTGCCTATAATCTGAAACTCTGTGTTTTTATAAACATACAGGTAAGTAAAAGCAAAAACCTGTTCACCATCTGGCCAACAATCCTAAGATCAAAGAGTAACAGAGGAAAGAAATAAGAATGCAGACAACAAAATCATATGCATCTAGCAGTCATGCATAATTTCCAGAAGAGAAATGGAGAGACAGGAAGCTGGTGGGTGTCAGCATCTGCACAGCATCCTGAGGTCTGAGACTGAGTCTCAATACAACCATCAATCAATCTGTACACCACAGAGTGCTCAGCACAAAAAAGAAAAAGATGTATCTCAGGGAAACTTCAACAAAACTGTTCTCTCAACGGTATTAATGATCCAACTGTCCACTAAAGACTTTAAATAACTGAAGTAAAATCAGAAACATCAAATTATATATTATAGTACTATTAGCAGGCATAAAATTTATACGTTTTCAGATAATAATGATTCATTTCTTCTTCTTTTTTAATGAAGGGTACTTTGGCTCCTAAAGAAGAGTTCCTAAAAGCAGAAGCATAATTTTTACTAAGTTCTTTTTGATTCAATAAGGAATCCTTATTCAGCGGTTAGCAATTCTCTAACTATTCTCTAGACTATTCACATATATGCAGATATTTTAAGCAATGGTTAAGAAAAGGTCTAAATAACTTTTAACTCTTATAAAAGAAAATGTATATTAAAGAATAAAAATTAAATGCATAACTTATTTTTTGAGAGTCCATATTTTCCAATAGTTAAAAATTTATTTCTCTTGAATATAAGAAAAGGATAATATTAATTTATTGATTTTTCTTAAAGGTGTATTTACTCCTACTGTACTCCTACTGTTCCTTGATGTGTATGAAAATCAAAATCCTCTACTAATAGGAAGCAGCACATAAAGAAAACCCTAAGAATGGTTTTTCCTTTTGCCAAATTGGTATTTGTATTGCCAGTACTATAGTAATTCTATTTACATGATGGCATTTCTTATCTTCCCTAAACAAATGTGATTTATAGATAAATAACCGTTTTATTACAGAGGAATTGGTGCCAGCAAGATGGCTCAGTGAGTAAAAGCACTTCCTGCCAGGCCTGAGGACCTGAGTTCAATTCCCAGACCCGTGGTGAAAGAAGGAAAACAACCCACTCTAATGTCCCATATCTACACAAGTGCCATGGCATGAATGGACCCAAACACACACACACACACACACACACACACAGCCGTGTGTCAGACACAGTAACTAAGGTAGGGCAAGGAGATGGCTCACTGAGTGAAGTGTCTGCCAGGCAAGCATAAGGACCTTAGTCCTTGAATCCCCAGAACCCACATAAATCTAGACACTTATCACAAATCCATAATCATAGTGGGAGAAAGAGACTGGAAAATTCCCAAATCTTAGGGGAGACAGCCTAGCACCTGCAGAAGCAAAAGACAAAAGAAAAACTTTGTCTCAAATGAAGTCTGAAAGTGAGAAATGATACCCTAGGTCATCAAATGAATTCCACATGTGCATCACAGCACGAACACAATCATACATATACCCCAAACCAAGCAAGAAAACAGACACTAAAGTAGAAATAGGAATCTGTGACTGTTATTCTTGTCAATTAGATGGGATCTAGAATCACCATAGAAACAAATGTCTGCCTTGTATTTGAGAATGTTTTTGGATTGGTTAATTGAAGTGGGGATGCACATAGGTTCTGCCATTCCGAGGATTATGGTGAGGGAGTAAGGAGAAAGCATCTGAGCACAAGCACTCAATGCTCTCAGCTCTGACTGCAGACTCACTGTGCTCTGCTCTGACTGCAGACTCACTGTGCTCAGCTCTGACTGCAGACTCAGTGTGCTCAGCTCTGACTGCAGACTCACTGTGCTCAGCTCTGACTGCAGACTCACTGTGCTCAGCTCTGACTGCAGACTCACTGTGCTCAGCTCTGACTGCAGACTCACTGTGCTCAGCTCTGACTGCAGACTCACTGTGCTCTGCTCTGACTGCAGACTCACTGTGCTCTGCTCTGACTGCAGACTCACTGTGCACTGCTCTGACTGCAGACTCACTGTGCTCTGCTCTGACTGCAGACTCACTGTGCTCTGCTCTGACTGCAGACTCACTGTGCTCTGCTCTGACTGCAGACTCACTGTGCTCTGCTCTGACTGCAGACTCACTGTGCTCAGCTCTGACTGCAGACTCACTGTGCTCTGCTCTGACTGCAGACTCACTGTGCTCTGCTCTGACTGCAGACTCACTGTGCTCTGCTCTGACTGCAGACTCAGTGTGCTCAGCTCTGACTGCAGACTCACTGTGCTCTGCTCTGACTGCAGACTCACTGTGCACTGCTCTGACTACAGACTCACTGTGCACTGCTCTGACTGCAGACTCAGTGTGCTCAGCTCTGACTGCAGACTCACTGTGCTCTGCTCTGACTGCAGACTCACTGTGCACTGCTCTGACTACAGACTCACTGTGCACTGCTCTGACTGCAGACTCACTGTGCTCTGCTCTGACTGCAGACTCACTGTGCACTGCTCTGACTACAGACTCACTGTGCACTGCTCTGACTACAGACTCACTGTGCTCTGCTCTGACTGCAGACTCACTGTGCACTGCTCTGACTACAGACTCACTGTGCACTGCTCTGACTGCAGACTCACTGTGCACTGCTCTGACTGCAGACTCACTGTGCACTGCTCTGACTGCAGACTGACTGTGCTCTGACTGCAGACTCACTGTGCTCTGCTCTGACTGCAGACTCACTGTGCACTGCTCTGACTACAGACTCACTGTGCACTGCTCTGACTGCAGACTCACTGTGCTCTGCTCTGACTGCAGACTCACTGTGCACTGCTCTGACTACAGACTCACTGTGCTCAGCTCTAACTGCAGACTCACTGTGCTCTGCTCTGACTGCAGACTCACTGTGCTGAGCTCTGACTGCAGACTCACTGTGCACTGCTCTGACTGCAGACTGACTGTGCTCAGCATTGACTGCAGACTCACTGTGCACTGCTCTGACTACAGACTCAGTGTGCTCAGCTCTGACTGCAGACTCACTGTGCACTGCTCTGACTACAGACTCACTGTGCTCAGCTCTGACTGCAGACTCACTGTGCTCAGCTCTGACTGCAGACTCACTGTGCTCTGCTCTGACTGCAGACTCACTGTGCTCTGCTCTGACTGCAGACTGACTGTGCTCTGACTGCAGACTCACTGTGCTCAGCTCTGACTGCAGACTCACTGTGCTCAGCATTGACTGCAGACTCACTGTGCACTGCTCTGACTGCAGACTCACTGTGCTGAGCTCTGACTGCAGACTCACTGTGCTCTGCTCTGACTGCAGACTCACTGTGCTCAGCTCTGACTACAGACTCACTGTGCACTGCTCTGACTGCAGACTCACTGTGCTCTGCTCTGACTGCAGACTGACTGTGCTCAGCATTGACTGCAGACTCACTGTGCACTGCTCTGACTGCAGACTCAGTGTGCTCAGCTCTGACTGCAGACTCACTGTGCACTGCTCTGACTACAGACTCACTGTGCTCAGCTCTGACTACAGACTCACTGTGCTCAGCTCTGACTGCAGACTCACTGTGCTCTGCTCTGACTGCAGACTCACTGTGCTCTGCTCTGACTGCAGACTCACTGTGCTCTGACTGCAGACTCACTGTGCTCAGCTCTGACTGCAGACTCACTGTGCTCAGCATTGACTGCAGACTCACTGTGCACTGCTCTGACTGCAGACTCACTGTGCTGAGCTCTGACTGCAGACTCACTGTGCTCTGCTCTGACTGCAGACTCACTGTGCTCAGCTCTGACTACAGACTCACTGTGCTGAGCTCTGACTGCAGACTCACTGTGCTCTGCTCTGACTGCAGACTCACTGTGCTCAGCTCTGACTACAGACTCACTGTGCTCAGCTCTGACTACAGACTCACTGTGCTCAGCTCTGACTACAGACTCACTGTGCTGAGCTCTGACTGCAGACTCACTGTGCTCTGCTCTGACTGCAGACTCACTGTGCTCTGCTCTGACTGCAGACTCAGTGTGCTGAGCTCTGACTGCAGACTCACTGTGCTGAGCTCTGACTGCAGACTCAGTGTGCTCAGCTCTGACTGCAGACTCACTGTGCTGAGCTCTGACTGCAGACTCAGTGTGCTCAGCTCTGACTGCAGACTCAGTGTGCTGAGCTCTGACTGCAGACTCACTGTGCTCTGCTCTGACTGCAGACTCACTGTGCACTGCTCTGACTACAGACTCACTGTGCTCAGCTCTGACTGCAGACTCACTGTGCACTGCTCTGACTGCAGACTCACTGTGCTCAGCTCTGACTGCAGACTCACTGTGCACTGCTCTGACTGCAGACTCACTGTGCTCTGCTCTGACTGCAGACTCACTGTGCTCAGCTCTGACTGCAGACTCACTGTGCACTGCTCTGACTGCAGACTCACTGTGCTCAGCTCTGACTGCAGACTCACTGTGCTCAGCATTGACTGCAGACTCACTGTGCTCAGCTCTGACTGCAGACTCACTGTGCTCAGCATTGACTGCAGACTCACTGTGCTCAGCTCTGACTGCAGACTCACTGTGCTCAGCATTGACTGCAGACTCACTGTGCCCAGCCTGTTGGTTACCATTCCTCATCTTCCTCACCAAGACAGACTATGTTCTCTAAAATGGAAACCCTTCCTTACGCTGCTTTTTTTCAAGAATTTTGTTGCAGCAGTGAAATAAATACATATTTACAATGAAATTTAATTTGTAAAAATTTTAAAATAAGATTAAAAATAACTAATAATAACATGATGGCACATGCCTGTAATACCAATACTTGGTAGACTATAACAAGAAGTATAGGACTTAAAGATCATTCTCAGCCACATAGTCAAGAGTTTAGCTTACGCTAAATGAGACCCTGCATTTAAATATAAATTTGAATTATACCATATCAAAATTGCAAGTATCAACTGCTCTTTGGAGTTATTTTTAAGCAAAATGGGTCATCTAAATACAAACACTGCAGAACCATCAAAACTCACTAAATTATTACTAACAGTACATATTACATGGATATGCTGGGAAAACATATTCCACGTCCTACAGATTTCATGACCCTAACAAGAATATGTAATTTAAAACATGAATTGTTCATTTAGAATTTTTCCATTTAATATTTCCACACCGCAATTGGCTACTAACAGGCTTCAAAGAAATGTAAACCGGAATAAAGGAGAATGACTATATAACTCAATCCAAAAGAAAACAAGAAAAAAAGGTCAAATGCAATATAAAAGGCATTAGTTTAAACCTAAACATTTTAAAAAGCACATGAAATATAAGCAATCTGAATGGTGAGATTAGTAAGCCCAGCAGGGCCTGGGGCCACGGCCCAGTGTTTACAAACACTGCTGCTCTTCCTGAGGGTCCACACAGTGGCTAACAACCACCTAACTTCAGTTCCAGAGGATCTGACTTAATGCCCTCTCTGGCCTCTATGAACACACAGCACTCATACACAAAAATAATTTTAAATTAAAGAAAAAAACCTCTACTGAAACAAAATTCAGTCGAGATATAAAGACCCAGTACAATTTCTAAAAACTAAAAGGAAAGTCATGCCAAAATGAGTAAGCTCAGAACATGAAGACGACTCAGTAGTAAAGGCACTTGCCACCAAGCCCAAGAACCTAAACTCAACACCCAGAAACTACAGGATAGAAGAAGAGACGCAACTCCCACACACTGTCCTCTCACCTCCATATGTGGGCCACTGTCACACACATGCGCACACATATACACAAAGGATAAAAGCTAGTTTTTAAATTGGTACATTTAAAAAAAGAAATTAACAGGCATCTAGTCATCAGATCTAAATCAAGGAATTTTTGTATATTGAATTTGTGGAACAAACAGAAACAAACAAACAGAAGCTGCAATCTATGGCCTTGGTATCTTTAATGGCAAGTAACAATTAAAATGGCATAAAGTCAGCAGCAAAGAGAAAATCTGCAACCACCAACAAGCCATTAAGTCTCAAACTACAGTGCCTTTTTTGCTGAAGAGCACTTAGGCATATAAATTATAGTGTTCACAGCATAGGACACAGACACCATAATTAAAGTCACACTGGTCCCCCAAAGTTCACTCATTCATAACACTCTAAGAGAACCATCATGAAACTACAGCCTTCCTTGATTCTAGCCAAGTATTCTGTCTTCTTCAAAAAGCTATGAAAGAATAACATATACCTTTTCCAGATCAAAAAGGATCAGATAAACAAGTATAACACAACTCCATAGAGTTCTAATTACAGCCAACAGCAGTAAAAACTTCCTCAGCAAGTAAAGGGCAAGTAATTTTGTGGAACCAATGTAAGCCAAGTCTGATATTCATACAACATAACTTTCAGGCTTATATGTAACATAAAAGAGACAAGACAGATTATAGTTAAAACTGTTGTTGTTGCATGTACATACTATTTAAATCAGATATTTATAATAAATTATCACGGTCCAAATAGATAAATTAGAGTCTCCCTTCCACTATTTCTAGACTCCAGACACAGTAAAACATTCAGAAAACCATGATTTCTTCCATTCCCAAATTCTTACATTTTTCAAATTATGTTGTACGATCTACTTATATTTCACCCACCCAAAGGTTACTTACCTGCTTTGGTTTTTTAACTTATATCTTTATCTTAATAGGCTGTGAAAAGACACCGAGACCAAGACAACTCTTGCAAAAGAGCACTTTTAATTGTGAACTTGGTTACAGTTTCATAAAGTTAGCCCATTATCATCATGGTAGGAGCTTGGCAGCAGTCATGAAGCTAGAAGCGTTGCTGAGAACTACATATTGATCCACAGGAAGAAAGAACAACACTGGGCCTAGTGTGGGCTTGAAACCACAAAGCCCAATCCCCAGTGACACACTTCCTCCAACAAGGTCACACCTTTTAATCCTTCTCAAATAATGCCACTCTCTGATGACTAAGCATTCAAATAAAAAGGGACTATAGGGGCCATTCGCATTCAAACCATTACAACTAAACAATACTTAATGCTAAAATTAATCATTAAACAAATGTTAATTTTTCCTTAAAAACTTCAATGTACAATGCTGTGGTGGTTTGAATATGCTTGGCCCTGGGAGTGCCACCATTAGGTATGGCCTTGTTGGAGGAAGTGTAGTGACTGTCAGGGTAGGCTTTGAGGGCCTTGGCTTGTCCGCTCAGTGAGGGGGGAAGTCTTCCATTTGCCTTCAGAACTCTCAGCTCCTCCAGTGCCATGCCTGCCTGGATATTGCCATGATGATAATAAACTGAACCTCAGAACCTGTAAACAAGCCACAATTAAATGTTGTCCTTTATAAGAGTTGCCTTGGTCATGGTGTCTCTTCACAGCAGTAAAACCCTAAGACAAATACCTACTACAGGGGCTTAATAAAAATATCCTCCATAGGTCATATGTTTGAATACTTGGTCCCCAGTTCATGGCACTATTGGAGAGGTTGAAGAGATGTGGCCTCGAGTGTCATTCAAGGCAGACTTTGAGAGTTTAGAGATTCCACACTACTTTGAGTCCCCTCTCTCACTCTTCTTTATGCCTGCATTTGAAGACATGAGCTCTCCACTTGCCATGCCTCCATAACTGCTCCTGCCTGCCATGCATCCACTTTGCCATCATGGCCTCTTATCTATCCATCTGGAACTACAAGCTAAAATAAACTTGCTCTCCCTTAAAATGCTCTTGGTCATGGTATTTTATCACAGCAAAAGAAAGCAACTAACATACCTATCTTCTGTATTATTCTTCAGTGAGAGTAATTACTAATTATGTGTGCATGTGAACATAAGTCTTTTTTAACGCATTAAAAAAAAATCCCAGCTAACAATACCATAATTCACTCTAGAAGCACCCCCTTGAATTCCTGTGCTCACCTCTATAATCTGTTTCCACTTCTCTGGAGCCACTGGCTTAGTTCCATTGGCTCCCTATCATTTTTCTCTAGAATATAACAAAAGGAAAGTAACGTTCTCTGCAATCCTTCCTACTGTGAATAACCAGTTTACTTCCTACTTTAAAGATGTAATCAAGCTGCTTACCAACTTAAACTCAGTGAAAACGAATAGAAAAATGCATAGTGTCACTGTGATGGTTTGCATATGCTTGGCCCAGGGAGTGGCACTATTAGGAGGTGTGGCCTTGCTAGAGTAGGTGTCACTGCAGATGTGGTCTTAAGACCCTCACCATAGCTGCCTGGAAGTGAGTCTTCCACTAGCAGCCTTCAGATGAAGATGCAGAACTCTTAGCTCTGCCTGCACCATGCCTGCCTGGATGCTGCCATGCTCCCACCTTGATGATGATGGAATGAACCTCTGAACCTGTAAGCCAGCCCAATTAAATGTTATCCTTTATAAGACTTGTCTTGGTCATGGTATCTGTTTACAGCAGTAAAATCCTAACTGACTGTACATTTAAAAGTGGAATAGAAGCCAGCTTTTAATCCCTGCACTCAGGAGACAGAGGCAGGCAAATTTGTGGAGCTCAAGACCGCCCTGGTCTACACAGGTCATCTGGAGCTATAATGTGAAATCCTGTCTTAAAAAAAAAAAAAGGAGGAAGGGAGAGAGGGAGGAAAGGGAGGAAGGAAGGAGACAATAAGTAGTACTTTATGTATATCTTACTAAAATATAAAATAATCAAAAGACATTTTATAAAGATATAGGAATAGCCAAAAATAACATGAAAACATGTTAAACATTATTAGTTACTGTGAAAATACTAATCAAAAACACATACAATATCACTCATACTCAGCTGTTATAAAATAAAAGGAAAATAACTGGTTTCACAAATATAAGGAAACAGTAATGAACTCTTGAATATTACAAGTGGAAACATAAAATGGCAGGGTTATTACAGGAAAGAGTTTGGCAAGCCATCCAAATGTTAAGCAAATTATCACATGGACCCAGAAACACTTCCCATGGAGCTATACCAAAGAGAAATATAGGCTGATGTTCTTCAAAAGCTTGTATATAAAATTTGTAATCCCATCATTCTTCTTAACAGTCAGGAAGGGAAAAAAACCCATGAAAAAATGGATAAATACATTGTGTTGTATGTATGTTATACAATGTTATCCAACCATGAAAACAAAGTGCTCATATACTCGAAATTAACTAACTTCCTATTTTGGTGACAAACAAAGCAAATTATAAAACAGTGCATTTCATTGGACTTACAGTTTCAAAGGGTTAGAGTGCATAACCATCATATTGGTGAATGTGACAGCAGGCAAACAGGCAGGCACAGAAGCAGCAGATGAGAGCTCACACCTGGATCCGTCCCCCCCCAAATGGGAGGCAAAGAGCACACAGGAATGGCAAGAGGTTTCTGAAGCCTCAAAGTCCACCCCGTTGACATATCTCCTCCAACAAGACCACTTTTCCTAATCCTTCCCAAAAAGTTCCACCAACTAGGAACCAAGTATTCAAAGACATGGCTCTACAGAAACCATTCTCATTTAAACTTCCACATACTCTACAACTTAAGTGAACCTCTCAAAAATTTTTTACTAAGCAAAAGATACTAGACATGAATATAACATATATTACTTTTATGTAACATACTAGATTATACAAACCCACAGAGATAGAAAGCAGACTAGAACAAGTATCAGTAGGTACAAAGTATTTTATTGAAGTTATAAAAGGTTCTGAAACTGGACTGTGCTGGAGGTTGCAAAAGATTATGAATACAATAACCCTTATACTAAGTATAATACTTCTACTACTATCTATTGGGTTGTACATTTTTAATGGTTAATTGTATATTAATTTCACATTTCACTTTTATGCTACTTGGAACACTTGTGTGAAACTACATAGAAAAAGAAATTAGCACTCTAAACATTACAGCAAAGCATCAATTAAGCCAATAAAAGTGAAAGATTGAAAGATAGCTATTCAGAGAGATCTGCAGCAAAGGGAAGAGGATAAGGTCAATACCACAGCCATAGACTAGTGAGAACAGAATAAAGATTGTACTGCTAAGGAAAAAGAATGTGTTGCTGAAGCGTTTCATAATGATACTGCTGGTCAATGAAATAACCCAAGATGAATAACCAAAAGACTGTGAAACAAAAGTTTTCAACCAGGATAAGAGAGAAACCACAAATTAACACCTAGTAGCAACAGCAACAAGATAAGCACAAAAGGACCTAGTTAGGGGGTGGTCAGTTGCTTGTCCCCCACAAGAATAAGGGCCTGAGTTCAGATTCCAGCATTCCTGTAAAAAGGCTGGGGACTATGGTGTAGAGAGCAGAGAAAAGAGGATCTGTGGGACCTGTTGGCCATTCTAGTAAAATCAGTGAGTTGCAAATAGGTTCACTTTTGTTGATACTTCATTCATATCCTTCAAATACCTATTCATTCCATTTACAACACCTGAAACAAGAACTCAAACCCCAGGGCCTGACATTTTCCAGCATCAGTTATGCAGCCAGTGTTTGGAAATTATTTAGTCACAGACCCCATTTAATGAATTTTTATAAATTTTATTAACAAGTGTGCCACTTTTGGAGCTCTTATAAAGGCCAAAATGTCAGACTACTCAGCCTATCACAAGAATCAAGAGCTCCCTTCCCTAAAGGCAGTAAAGAGGCTACCCATGGAATATACAAAACTCTTGCTTTTAAGACTTGAAATAAGTAAGCTACAGACAGAAACTAGACTGTGTTACTCTCATTACCAAGGTGATCATCAAACTACACTAGCTGAAATGAGAAAGCCAATAAAGTATGGTAATTCCACAACCCAATTTTGAGTCCATAAGGGATTCTCATAGCATCTAAAAATGCAATGAGAAAAACATTGTGTAACTCCAAATACTAAGACAGGTTTATAACTGCATCTATTAACAACAACAACAAAAAGTTTATTAGTTCTTTAGTGTACTATTTTGGGGCTTTGATGTAGGTTCAAATGATTTCTTCAATCTTATTAATAATAAAGTTAATTCTATAGACAGCCTTACAAATGATTGTATTTCTTAACTTTAAAGATTTTATTTTTGTGTGTGTGTTTCAGTGTTTATTTTTATCTTTTCTTTTTATTAGATATATTCTTTATTTACATTTGTGAGGAAGTCTAGTGGCATAAGCTGTTAATCCTAGCACTAGGAAGGCTGAGACAAGTGGATCTCTGAGAGTTCAAGACTGCTCTACATAGCAAGTTCTAAAGACAGATAGGGCTACATTGTAATACCCTATCTCAAACAAACAAAGATTTTAAATACTTACTTTGTAAGTGGTACAAAAACCAGAGTTAAGTTTTAGACAAAAACCATGTAAGCTTTTATATACTGTTTTAGTTCTTGAATTTTGTGTTCACGGAACTTTATTAGAACACACCCAAGTGTTCCTAATATGTCATAAATCAAATTCTTATATAATGCTCAAAAAGAGAAAAAAATAGATCAAAAGTAACAAGTCCAAAGGATTTAAAGGTAGGGACAATGACTGACACCGTGACTCAGAGTAAACAGGAAAGACTTAAATGCATTATTAATGAAGTTTCTAAATGTCAAAAATAGTTTTGAGGGATCATCAAGGTAGTCTTCATATTACCTAATACAATGTGTTTCCTTTCACATCCTACAAGTTTTGTAATTATGTCGGGTGGTGGCAGTGCACCCTGGCAGTGGTGATGCACGACTCGGATCCCAGCACTTGGGAGGAAGAGGCAGGCAGATCTAGGACAGCCAGGGCTACATAGAGAAACCCTGTCCTAAAAATCAAACAAAGAAGGTCTTGTAATTACAATGGATTACAAATACATGTCAGGGCAGTTTACAACCTGCCCTATTTGCTATGAATTACAACCCTGTTTGCTATGAGTCACTAGAAGTCTCTTTCCCTCAGTGGCCTTTGTGGCAAGCAAAATGCACTGAGTAAGGCTTTCAGGTCACTGCCCAGTAAGCAATCCACAGGTGTTAGAAAACTAGCCAAAACTAGTCAAACCTCCCTAGCAAAGCTTGTAACAATGTGTTTGTACATCAGCCTCAATTAAGGCTCAGCCAGTTCCTAGCTATACTTTAGGAGTAACATTTCCTTATGCATGCCATCCAGTACCTGCTAACTTTAATTTTCCCAGTCTTCTCTTGTATGAAGCTATGTTTGGGTGGAGCCCTTCAGTTGCACACACAGTTAGGATTTTTTAACTTTATTACAGACTATTAATCAAAGCTTAAAGTCTGAAAATAGTTTTAAATATCATGAAAAAGTCATTTCAATTATGATGATTTTTGTCAAACTTTAATTCCAATCATTAACATAAACCTGAGTATTACTCTCCAGAGGTGTATAATGCTAAATAATTTGTCCAAATGTCAAATGCTATTTTCAAAAATTCTTTCCCCCCCAAAATTTTAAACATCTGTAAGAAACACTTGTTTTAAGAGTGGTTTGCTCATGACCCTTTGTTGTACATACCACAAAATTCAAACCTCAAATACTGTGCAAGCAAGGAATCCGATCACTCCTGCAGAGGTCATCTGCATGGGCCAGTATCAAATACTAGGTAGACTGCACTAAGTCACCTACTACAGATCTGATGCCACAGCACCTGCAATTAGTTGTCATCTGTCTCGTTTAAAATGTGTGTCTTCCTCCACTGCTGGTGGGATTGCAAGCTGGTACAACCACTCTGGAAAGCTGTCTGGCAGTTCCTCAGAAAACTGGACATGACACTCCCGGAGGATCCTGCTATACCACTCCTGGGCATATACCCAGAGGCTTCCCCTGCATGCAATAAGGACACATGCTCCACTATGTTCATAGCAGCCTTATTTATAATAGCCAGAAGCTGGAAAGAACCCAGATGTCCCTCAACGGAGGAATGGATTCAGAAGATGTGGTATATTTACACAATGGAATACTACTCTGCAATTAAAAACAATGAATTCACGAAATTTCTAGGCAAATGGTCAGAACTGGAAAATATCATCCTTAGTGAGGTAACCCAATCACAAAAGAACACACATGGTATGCAGTCACTGATAAGGGGATATTAACCCAGAATCTCGGAATACCCAAGACGCAATTCACATATCAATTGATTTCCAAGAAAATGGAAGGAGAGACCCCTGGTCCTGGAAAGACTGGATGTAGGGGAATACCAGGACAGAGAAGCGAGAGGGGGTTGAATGGGGAACAGAGGGAGGGAATGGGGCTTATGGGACTTTCGGGGAGGGAAGAAATGGGAAAGGGGAAATCATTTGGAATGTAAATTAAAAAATATAGAAAATAATAAAAAAAGAAACAGTACATTTATGAAACAAAAAAAAATGTGTGTCTTATAGGACATCTGGCCTTGAAACTTCTACTTTCCCACTGAAAAAATACTTAGTGTCAGGGTAATTTTTTTTCTTTTAATGTAGAGCATCACATGGGTAGTCTAACCATGTTCAGATTTTTTTTTTAAAAAAAACCTAAATTCAAATAACAGATGATTAGTCAAGGACTATTAATTACAAAATATAACTATAAAAGGAAACTAGGTGGCAATATAACTAGCTACAGATTTATAAATAAATCTCAAATACTAGAAGTTCACAAAATAAATTTTTGTGAGAATGTAACATTGGCCTATTATTCCATTATTATTATTATTATCATTATTATTATTATTATTATTATTAAAGTGAGAGTGGACAATACAGATTTGAAATCAAAGATTAGATAGATAGATAGATAGATAGACAGACAGACAGACAGACAGATAAACAGATGGATGATAGGTAGATAGGTAGATAGAGATAGGAGTCCAATTAGTTACTCTAAAAAGTATCTACTTCAAATAGAAAATAATTTTAATAGTTCATAAATAACCCTAATTTCACAGAAATTAAAGTTCTAAGACACACTAAAATTGTCTTACAGCTCTGATAAAACGGCGTTTCAATCACACCTGTCAATTCTCTCAGACTAGAAAGCAATCAGGCAATGGTAGAGCAAGTAAAGTCCCAGCACAGAGGAGACTGAGGCAGGGGGTTAACTCAAGGCCAGTCACGCTTACAAAGCAAGCTCCTGTCTCAGAGAACCATATGAATACAGACCAAGTGTGCTGAGGAAGCAGCAACAAACCTGAATGGCACGTCCACCACGTTCATGCAGGGTTACGTGGGGAGAATCTTTTATTTTTTTTTTCACAAAAGTCTGGTATTCTAACCTATTTCCTCCCTAAATTCATAGATCTTAGGCTGGTACTGCTTAAAGCAAAGACTGTAACTTTGCAGAAATCTCTAACAGACACAATAAATAGAGCGATAGACTGACTGACTGACTGACTGACTGACTGACTGACTTTGAGTCACCCAGACAGCTCAGCCAGTAAGAGTCTCTGCTACCAGATCTAAATTTTGAGTCCAATCCCTGGGACTCAAGAGGCAGAAAGAGACCCAATTCCCACAAGTTGGCCTCTGAGCTCCATATGTGCATATGGCACACACATTCCCACAAACAAGTAAGTAAACTTAATCGAAAAACCTTAACTCACACAAAATATGACTCTGAAAATCAGCCTTCAAAAACAACAACAAAATCTGGTATAAAGATAGATGTTTCTTCATCTTCCCAAAAAAGATCAATCCTCTGATCTAGATATGTAAGTAAAAAATTCATATACGACCTCTGCAAAAATTTCAAAACACTTTTTTAGCTTTTACCAAGATAGACTAGAATTTGATCAACTAGTAAAAATCTCACTGAAAACTGGGGTTGATCAGGCCTCTCACTTATTCTCAATATAGGTAATGAGAAATTTACATGATCCCTAGTACAAAGGGCTATGACAAACTTATCAAAATTTACATAAAAACACCCTTTAGATACTTTATCCAAATTTTAAGAACATCTTTTTGTAAATCATGTTACTTTCATAGACATGTAGAAAATAAGTATTTATGTAAGAGTTGACATACCACCAAAGCTAAGATATGTCAAATTAGATTACTATGGAAAGTAATAATATTAACAACTAGGCTCTGCAGTTTCTTACCTGTATTCCATCTTTAAGTTTCAAGATGCATTCCATTGTATTGATGGTAATTACCACAGGTTCGGAGCCCAATTTTGTCCATGGTACATGAATTCTCAGTTCATGGATATGGCCACTTAAAAAAGTGAATGGTAATTTCAGTTCCTTAAAACACAAAATATTAAAAAGAAGTTAGTAAATACTTGTGTTTTTATTTTCATATAAAAGCTCATTTCTTAAAGAAAAAATATTTTAAAAAAAACAAGGATATTACTTCTACTCAAAATTACAATCAACTTGTTAATCTACATGTAATAAAGTATTTTTTTAAATGTGCTGTACAAGTCACATTTAAAAAGTTATCTAAATTCCCCAGGCTTCAGTTCCCTACTCTGCCTAATAAGAACAGCCCACCACCTGGGGTACATACTACAGGTTTATAAATGCTGGTGTAGCAGCAATTACAAAAGGAATTAACAGCAAGACTTGAGCTATCCATGACATTCTTCATAAATCTCTAACAATATACCTCAAAAAGTCTTCCTAAAACAAGTAGGAAAAGAGGCTTACCTGGAAATAGGAAACTCCAGACAGACTGACCTAACAAAACACAAACTTCACGAACTACTTCGTTGCACCTGCTTAAATATTCAACTGTGATATGATGTGGTCATCATTTGAAAAGCTTCCAATTACTGTTCACTATTATTAGGCAAAAGTTTAAAAAGGAAACAAACTTACCAAAATCACTTCATATTAATCTCACTTCTAGACAAGATTTTCTGACAATTCAAAAACTACATTTGCTATATCTGTATAATACTGCAGCTATTTGTAAATTTAATAACGAATTTTTCTGCCTGCATACTTGTTTCAGTAACATAATAAAAATAAACCTAAACATAGTACATGCAAGTGGTTGAAACCAGTAGCTGCGGAACCATCAGATGGACTCAAATCCTGTCTCTGTCAAATACTAAGCTAGTCTCACTGAACAAACTGTCTCACATGTCTTTAATTATCTGCAACTTTTGGATAAGAATAATAGTTTTAAGTATGAACCAATTCATTTCTTATAAAGTGATTAAACTCTGTCTTTCTTACACAGAATCCATTCTAAGGATGCTAAGAAATACTAACATTATGACTATTGCTATTATATAAGTGTAGTAAGACTACAACCAGTGGGGGTTTTTTTTGTTTGTTTTGGGGTTTGTTTTGTTTTGTTTGCCTAAAGCTAGACTACTAAAGTTTTGTTGTTGCAAGCCTTTACAAGTAAGTGCATCTCATTACAGTAAGCTTAAAGATGTAATAATTTCTTTAAATACAGTTCCACTAGCACAAAATTATATGCCAATCAGTATTTACAACACAAGATTACTAAACACTGCATAGTAAGCACAATTCTAAGCTAAACCCTGCATGTAATCATTTAATCACAAGATTAAAAGGTAAATATTCTCATCCATCTTTTAGAATGAAGAATCTGAGGCATGAAGAATTGGCTAATTGCACTAAATGAAACCTCAAGGCAAGACAATACAAATCAACCCAGATTCTAGAGTTCTTGCTATTAACCACATACACTGCTGGCCATCGACCTCCCTTTCTAACACTGACTTCAATCATTTCTTGGACAATGACCGTTTCCACCTCTCCTACCTCTTAACTTATGCAACACTGTATTTGCAAAATGTCTAACAAAGCTACAGTCTATGAACACAAACCAGAAGTTTTCAGAGAAAAGATACTTTGATTAAATTCAAGAATTTAGTGTCATTGGAATGCTAAGTCATCAGCTGAGCTACTAAGAACAGAAGCAGTTCTCTACATTAGCAAATGGAATTCTAAACCATACAAGTCATGTCAGTGGTACAAATCAAATTCAACATTTAGTAATCATCTGATTATCAGCAGACTGTTTAGACAAAGTATTGTGATAAACAAGAACACACGGACTTTGAAAAGGGGAAAATATAAATGTTAATTATTGTAACAACTAGACCTGGATGGAAGTAACCAAAACCAAATTACTTCCTGTTATTTCTACTTCTTGAAATATAAGCCTACATCTTAAAAGTGGTGCTGTTATAAGACTTTGCTGGAGTATTTCCACATTTCCTTAGAGCTGATGATGAAGTTGAGGTAGTATGCATGAGGCTCTGGGCTTGATCACCAGAGCTATAGGAAAGGAAAGGGGTGGGAGAGGCACTTACCTGAAAGAGGAGTGTCTATGGCTGGACAGAGGATATTACTAGCCAAGATTTAAGTTGGGGGCTGAATAGCTCTCAGAAATCTAGTTCTAACTAACTATAATCCAAGCTTTTCTGGAAACTGAGACAGGAGGAGCAAGTCTTACCACCAGCCTAGGAAACACATCTATAAGACCAGTTACTTTTAGATAAGCTATAGTCGGGGTAGAGGGGAGGTATTCTTTTTAAAAACACACACAAAAATAAATTTTAAATGTTAAATGAACATAAAAGGTAAGAAACATAAAAATAAGTAAGTTTACATCAAACTTAAAACCATTGGATAGCAAAAAACAAAAACAAAAACAAAAAAAAAAACCAACAGAGAAAATGAGCCACATTAACAATTACCAGATGTGAGAGAAAATATATGAAAACCATATATCTGGAAAGGTGTTAATATCTAATATATAAAGAGAATTTCTATAATCTAACAACTATCTAACAATCCTACTTTTAAAACTGCATAAGAGTCACACACAGTCGCCACACCTTTACTCTGAGCACTGGAGCAGAAAGCAGGCAGAGCTCTTGGAATTTGAGACAGCCAAGTCTACATAGTGAGATTTGGGATACATAGTAGGACATTTTCCCAAAAAAGCAAAAGTGAATAATAAACAACTTGAACAGAGACTTCTCCACAGAAGATATATAAATTCCAACAATCATGAAAAGATGGTCAGCGTTCAAATTACCAAGGATGCAAATCTAAGCCAGTGAACTATCATCCCTTATCTAGTAATATGTACACTATCAAAGATGTGATTGAAGACACACGAATTAATAAGGAACAAATAACAGATCCATTGTTAGCAGAATATGAAAGTGAGTTCTTCAAAGTAATACCAGATTTTAAAGCAAACTCATACACAGAAACAAAAAGGAAGCAGATGCTTATTAATGAAGCTGAAGTACTTTCCTTTCTCCTTCCAATGAAAAAGGCAATTACAAAAGGGAATGCTGTGTGGAGTTCCTGCTAAATTGAAACATACTCTCCTAGACATGCAGAGAAGTTCCTCAGCTTTCACAACTCAGGAGAATAGACACAAGGCTCCTCCACCCCAGTGGTCTCAACTGTGACTGTGTAGAGAGCTGCGAGGATACATCTTTGGGGAATGAGTCACCTATGCTGGAGTGAACATTTCAGAGATGCAGCTGTCTTCTATTGCCCATTATTCCCTAAGTCAGTGGCTGTCAACCTTCCTAACGTTGTGACAGTTCCTCATGTCATGGTAACCCTAATCAGAAAATTTTGTTGGTACTTCATAACTATTACTTTGGTGCTGTTATGAATCGTAATGCAAATATCTGATATGCAGGATATCTGATTTCACCCTTGTGAAAGAGTTGTTCTACCTAGGCCTTCACCTCCATCCCACCCCTACCCCTTAACCCCAGCAAAGGGGTCCTGATGCATAGGCTAAGAACCACTGCTCTAAATAAACCCTCACTCATCCATGTTCCTGTAAACTACAAGAAACTAGCTCACCAGGCAAGACTTGGATACAACCGTTTCTTTGATCAGCACCCTACCTCCCTACCTCAATTAAACTGATGTTGTTCATGCTTCCCCAGGAAAATAACAAAGCAGAGAAAAAGGTGTTTTTGAGGAGAACCTGTATTACAGTGACTTGCTTAGCTCTTTTTTTCAAGAGGAAACATTTCCTCCTAGACTTCTAAGTCTCAAAAAGCTAATGAAGCATACCTTGATTAGAAAGCTCTTAATGTTAGATGATTAATAAGACCCCTCCCCCAGGTTAGTAATAAAGAATTACTGGAGAGAGTGCAGAATTCTGAGTGGAACAGCTTACAAATTATGCACTGAGCTCCAGGGATGCAACACAGAGGAGCTGTCACCCATTCAAAGGTAAGTCTTTCAGTATGCCTGAGAGACACTCTCGCTCCTAGAAGTGATCCTAATGGACTCACTAGCACACCAAGCCAGACTCATAGCATTGATTCTTAGGTCTGCTGTCCATGTCTAGAGTAAATGGGGATTTGTTCCCATCTTCCCAGAAAGAATCACACAACAAAATGAAGTGATGGTTAGCATGAATCTCAGATTGTGGCAATCAACTATATATTGTAATCCTTAGAGCAACTACTAAGACAATAACTCAAAAATAATTTGGAATCAAAAGAAAAATATTCAACTAGAAAATCTCTACTACTTAATACAAAAGTACAAAGCAAAAGCACACTAGAAGAACAAAACTGACGTAAGACACAGAAAGCAATTTGAAAATAGATGAAAATCCAACCACATAAATATAAGCACTAATTATAAATGAATTAAATACTCCAACCAAAATGCAGACTGTCAATTTTAAAACATAACAGGACTCAAATATATACTATCTACAAAATAAATACTTCAGATATGAAAATATAGATAAAAAAATCAAAATATATATTGCCCTAGTTTTTTTTCTATTGCTGTGATAAAACACTGAACAAAACCAACTTGGAAAGGAAAGGTTTATTGGCTTATATGTTATAGGCCATTATGGAAAGAAACCAAGGCAGGAAATCAAGGCAGGAACCTGGAGATAGGAACTAAAGTAGAAACATTGGAGAAATGATACTTACTGGCTTTCTACCCCTGGTTTGCTGAGCTACTTTTCTTATATAACCACCTGCCTAAGGATGGGACTGCCCACAGTAGGCCAGGCCTTCATCTATCAGTTAGCAATTAAGAAAATGCCCCCAAAGGCATACCGACCAATCTGATGAAGGCAATTCCTGACTGAGCTTCCCTCCGCCCAAGTGTATAAAGTAGACAAAATAATCCATCACATATATCATGCAAATAGTAACTACAAAAAGCTAAAGTAAGTATACTACTATCAGGCAAGACATCATAAGAGAAGGAAAAATAATGTTACTAAAGATACAAATAGTTAGAAACCAGCCTGGACTACATAAAACCCTACCGAAAAACCCAATATGGATAGGCCTAAGTAACAGCTCTTACTAATAAAATCTATACACCTGAGCTCAGCTCCCTTAACTAATGTTTTTAAATAAATAAATAAATAAATAAATAAATAGGCAGGCATAGCCATGCCTGTAACTCTAGCACTAGGGGGCTGAGGAGAGCCAGAAGGATTGCTAGGATTTGTGTGTTATCAGTCTAGCTCCAGGTTCTGTAGAGATTCTGCATAAAAGATATGGTGGGAAATGATAGAACACTACTCAAGTCCACCATTATACATGGACACAAGTGTCCCTCTGGCCCCCACACACATACGGAAAGGCTCAAATGCACATATACCTTATACACATATGCCATTCTCACAGACACTACATACACACACACTCATTGCCACACCAAATAAACCAAAAAAGGTCAAACAGGACACTTAATAATGATTAAAAAGGCCGGGCAGTGGTGGCGCACGCCTTTAATCCCAGCACTTGGGAGGCGGAGGCAGGAGAATTTCTGAGTTCGAGGCCAGCCTGGTCTACAAAGTGAGTTCCAGGACAGCCAGGGCTACACAGAGAAACCCTGTCTCAAAAAACCAAAAAAAAAAATAATGATTAAAAAGATCAATTCATGAAGATCAGATAAAATATGCAAGAAGAGAGTCAGTCACAAAATACATAAAGCAAAAATCTAGCAAAACTAAAAAAAGAAAAAGACACTTCAAAAATAATAGCAGGAGCTAGAAAAATGGCGCAGTGATTAAGAACACTTGAACCTGGAGAACCAGGTTCAATTCCCAGCATCCACATGGCAGCTCACAATCATCTTTAACTCCAGGGATCTAACGCCTTCTTTGACTTCCAAGGACAAGAGGAACACATGTAGTACATAGACATACATGCAGATGAAACACTCATATGCCTAAAATAAATTTAAAAAATAAAAATAAAAAAATAATAGTGGATAGTAGGCAAGATGGCTCAGCAGGTAAGGGAAGTTGCCAACAACGTCAGATGACTCCAGGTCAATCCCCAGAATCCACTTAGTAAAGAAGAGAACCATCTCCTACAAATTGTCTGATAAAAAAGAAAGTCTATTCCCAACACATCTGCTCCACATTTTGTTAAGAGTTTCTAGCTAGTGCAATAATAAAACTAAATGTTATAAGCACTGATGGTATCTAACACAATATATATTCACTTAAAAAAAAACACTGGCTTAAAAGATTATAAAACCAGCATTATTTATAATATTAAACAGTGTACAGAGACAATCAATCTGAAGGAACCTACCAAAAAATGTTAAACAATTAAAAAAAAAACAACAATGATAAAGGTTTCTTAATCAAGATAGGAAGAGCCCTAAGCACAAAGGAAAATGGGGTTAGGGTATAGGTTAGTCACAGAATGTGGGCTTAGTTCGTGTGAGCTCCTGGGTTCAATACTCAGAGCCAAAAGCAGCATAAAAGAAATTCCCACACAGCAATTAGGAAAGGCAAATATTCACATTCTCAAAAAAAAAAAAAGAGAGAATTTACAAAAGATATCCACATGACCAGCCAATACATATTAGAAATATTCAAATAAAATACAATGGCACATCAATCGCTACACATCCATCAGAAAGCCAAAAATTTAAAGCAACAAATACACCAAAAAGGAGAAAAATTGGGAAATACTTAAAACCTTAAGTAAGACGGTAAATTAATACACTCTGTTAAACTATAAGCAATATATATTGAAATCAGACATGTGTCTACCTCCTAGATATACTTTAGGGAAACTAATGCTTATGTATATAAAAATGCACACAAGGGAATGTTCATAGCCAACAATACAAACAAGCAAAAGTTCTACTGATAGAACAGATAAACTGTGACATCTTATGCCCTAGAATACAACAGCAACACAAGGAACAAGCTGCTCCTGACTCAGCACTATGGGTTCATCAAAGCAGCAGCAGCATTAGGAGGAGGAGGAGGAGGAGGAGGAACGCACCAGCAGCTGCTAGGCAGAAAGCACTTTAGCTGGGGCTCAATAGGTTAAAAACAAACACCTCCTTCTTCACAGAGATCTAACTGCTGCAGCTTGTAACTCAGCAGCAGAACGCCAGCCAGCATGCATGCAGTCCTAAGTTCAGTTCTTCATCTGAGTAATACAAAAGTGCAGAAGACCAGCAGTGTCTTGGGAGTGTGGTGCAGTGGACACGCAGGTGCATCTTGTAGGGTGCTGCAGACACCCCCTGCCTTCATCCTGATGGTGAATTCACTGGCGCGTCCATACTAAAAGCTCAGTCATCATCTTAGGATTTGTTCTCATTTTTAAAAACTAAAATGAAAATATTAAAGACATCCAACAATGCCTGCAGAAAAGGAAAGAGCTGATTTTCTTAGTGCTTTGTCTGGATTATCCAATAACGAGACTACACTATGAAAAGTATTGATAACCATCACCATCAGCTCAAGCTTCCCTTTTCTCCTACAAAGCAGCTGCTCTCTGGCTCTTGAACTCCCGCAGATAATGTGTATCCTCAAGCATAACAGAAGTACTTGGTATATGTCACCGATAAATGTGGTAAGTGAATTAATGAGTATGTGAACTTTGAAGTCACAGTTATTTGCATCAGATCATTTCAATGCAGAAAACCTAAAAAGTGATTTATAAAGATGTTTCCAATTTTACCATCATTCTCAATCTATGTCTACTCAATCTCTGAGGATCCATGAGTAATGTCATTTTTCCTGGTAAAAGGAACAGAACTGTACATGTGTGTGCCCTTGCTGTCTTTCACACTCTTACACTGACCCAAAAGAAGAACAAGAATGTAATGTTTTCCAACTTCATATGACATTGTAAGAATGTGCATATTTTGGCAATGTTTGAGAACTGAATAAACAGGCTGAAAATTTCTACTAACAAAAACAACAGAAATGTTTTTCTATCAGCCGAAAAAAATGTTTGGAAATCCTAATAGAATAAGCCCTTAACGAGGCAGAAAGCCTTGTATTTTTTTTGCTATAAAATGAAGTCTCTAACTACACAGTAGACAAAACATGCAGGAATCTCATATCATTCAAAACATAGTAAACAGGCTATGTCTATCAAGACGAAGACGTTCCGATAACAGCTGTACAGCTTACCTGTTCCAGAACATCTAACTTTAACTCAAGTTTGCTGAGAACCACGTCCCCACCCCATAGTGAAAGCTGGAGATCCGAAGGCTTTAAGTTCTTGATATAACGATTCACATAACTCATTAAAATTGGAGTTACGTACGACTCCAGCATCTTCAAAATTAGGCGTCAAAATCAGATCCTGAAAAGGGTAAAGACGGATATTTTGTAAGTAACTGAATCGGCAGACAGCAACTGGAAAAGCACTTCTCAGGAAGCCTGGAAAGGCCGACAGGCGGCCGCAGGTTTCTTCTTCCGCGGGTCCTCCCTGTCCGACCGCGACCTCCCCGCTAACTGCGCGCCTCACCTGACCAGGAGTGGGCAGAGAGGCTGGAGGCGGCCGGTCCCGGGCGTGGGAGGAGAGCACGTCCCCCTTCACTCCTGCCCTAGCACAGCCCAGGCTGAGGCGGTCGACTCCCGGAAAGCAGGCGGATCTCGGGCCATAGAACCCGGGCTGGCTTCAGGCCCGCAACTGCTGCGCCTCACCCGCTCCAAGGTAAACACGCCACAGAGCGGCGGCGTGCGCTCCTCCTCCGGTACCTGGCGTCCGCCGCGGAAACGCCGCACGCGTTTCGCGCCACTTCCGGGTGTGCCTGCTTCGCCGTCCGTCAGCTTTCTACGGCGGGAACGACGATCCTACGCCTCTCCTGGGACGACTCCGGCTTGGCTAGGCCGGGATCCCCGCTGCCACCGCTCTGGATTAGGAATGACCTCTAGGAAGCGCTCGGTGCGGGCGGCGGACCGGTAAAGTGGAAGCACCGGGAATCCGGAAGTGGCGCTGTTGGGAGAGAGCGATGGCCGGGATGTGACCCAATGTCGCCCGGGAGGCTGTAGTAGCCGAAAGTCGGAGGCTGCAGGAATGCAGGGCGCCGTTGAAGCGAGAGAAGTAGCCTTCGTTCTTCAAGCCCAGAAAATTGAGAAGCGGTTGTTTCCCGTGGCTACTGGAGGAACTGGAAAGAGGAAGTGGGGTTCCTTAGGGTGGAGGTAAAAGACAGGTGGGAGGAGCTAAGAAAGGCGGAGGATTTAAATTTACTGCTGAACTTTATTTGCAAGGCCGGGAAGGTGGACGTGGGAACGCAGTTGAGATCAGAGGTGTACAACTTGAGAGAGTGCGCTTAAACCAGACTGTAAGTAATCTCGTTCTCAAAACAGAGGTGAAATAGTCCCTAGTTAGCGTGCTCAGATGCATGGAATGGAAAGGACTCACTTACCATCTAATATGGAGGTTCCCAAAAAGCTTAGGGAATGTGAAAATAAGAGCCCTGAGCCAAACGTGAAATAAGTGGTAAGGAATAAATTACGTTTTAAGGCCAGTGTGGATTATGTTACGATGAAATAGATGTATAAATGCTTAACAGTGGTCACTTGTGGCCTAACAGCAAAAACTCAAACACCTACCTTAGAAGATAATAGACTGGATGGAAACAGCACAGGATATGCTGCCGTTTTTTTAAAAAAACAGCTTCTCTTAACTTTGGGTAACTTTTGAAGAAAACACAGTGTCTTGAAAATAGTCTTCCTTTGTAGGTTATTCAGTGCCCACTCATGCCTAAAACTTAAAATTTAAAAAAAAAAAAACAACTATTTTTTGAGAGAATTGGGGATTGCTATGGAAAATGGTATTCATGAGAATGCCAAAGTTCATTTTAATACTGAAAATAATGTATTAGATTTCACATGCAGAAAAAGCAGCAAGCAATTGCTAATTCACAGCAGCTGCTTCCTCAAAAGACTTAATAAATGACCATGTAATGTGAGTGTTATGAAAGCCTAATTAGCAAAATAAACATTTTTCTTGTTACCCAAAGCACTCAAACAGCAACTAAACTGAGAAGTTTTAATATTAAAAAAAAAAATGGGCTGGAGAGATGGCACAACGGTTAAGAGCACTGACTGCTCTTCCAAAGGTCCTGAGTTCAATTCCCAGCAACCACATGGTGGCTCACAACCATCCATAATGAGATCTACTGCCCTCTTCTGGTGTGTCTGAAGACAGCTACAGTGTACTTACATATAATAAATAAGTAAAAAATTCCTATAAATATATACATATGTGATAATCTAACAAAACACTATCAGAATGTTACTCAGATTCTTAAAATAAGTAGCAATTATTGTTTTAACAAAAAACAATATGTAGTGTGCTAAACATGAAGTTTTTCTTTTATAACCAGAAAAAGGTGCCAAATCCCTAACCTAAAAACATTATCTGGACACGGTTTGTTCGTTGTATTAAAAATTAATCATTTTCAACCCGTGAGCGTCATTATATGATCAGTTAAAATAAGTTTAATTCCTTTGTATTATTATTGTTTGTCAAATGAGTAGGCTTTCCCAAAGAACCCTATTCTTTCTAATGCAATTCACATAAACACAAAATATTTTTGAAGTCTCTTCTGAATGACCATGAGGCAAATTGGGTAGATAGTAATTATATAGAAGTAGGTCTCAATCTAGCTCTGAACAAGATGCTTAGCAGAACTCTCACCATTAAACATACTATTAACTGTAGGATTTTTGTAGACGTATGTTAGCAAATAGAGAAACTTTGCTGTTGCAAGCGTGTGTGTGTGTGTGTGTGTTTCATGAGTTAGGTGGATTACCTCCAAAGAAGAGGAAATAAAATAAAACAAGAACATAATTCAGAGTACTATAATCATATCTGCGATATTTTATCTTAAAATACTTGATGCTAGAACAGTGTTTCTCAACCTCTACAGTATACTTCAGAAATTATGTCCAGGGCCAGTAAGATAGCTCAGCCAGTCAAGACACTTGCTGCCAAGCCTGACAATCTTAGCTGGAGGTCACATGGTTAGAAGAGAGAATTTGACTGCTACAACTCTTCTCTGGCTTCTGACATGCACTTACACACATAAGTGTAATAAAACAGTTTTAATTATGTTTCTCCATAAGGTTTATAAGCACTTAGTTATCTGAATCATTCACAGTGAAATTTAAAGAACAGTCAGCACTGCTCTCAACATTCTCATCTTCAGAAGTCCAGCAGAAAAGGCCAGTGAGCTCTCAACACTCAGTCACTCTTCTAGCCCAGACTCCCAAAGTCCTTCCACAATCCTCTCTGAAACACATAAATCCTTTCCTCCCCAAGTTGCTTTCGGTCATAGTGTTTTATCATAACAATAGTAACCCTAAGGAAGACACACATTAATTTAAAAAATAAAATACTTTCCTATAGAACTTAAAATATCTCCACAAATTTGCTTATAGCGCCCCATTCAGAAGATGGAGCTTGATTCTTATGTCTGGATATATTCGATGTATTTAATGACTCACTTCTAAAAAATACACTGTGGCAGAAATGACTGTGTGTGACTTCAAGTAAGATATAAGAGGTACTGTTCATATGGTAGGATTTGCTCTGAAGGAATCAGATGCCAATTGTGATACTCAGTCTACACAGTGGGAAAGGCGCCATGATAAGATAAAGCCTCTGTGATTGAATCGTTGTTCTTCGGATGCTGAGCCTCTAGCTGTGCTTGGCCACCTCAGAAAAAGGCCTAGCCAGAACTTCTCTTTATCATAGCCAGGGAGAGTGCCACCAATTCCCTCTCTGTCACAATCCCCCTATAACTGGCAGTCCCACGCTCAGTAACCAAATAGAACTGCCAACCTTGCAGTTGCATAACACAATACCCATTAACCTGGTAGAATCAAGACTCTTAAAGCTTAGTTAACCAATCAGATTTATGTATCAATAATATCACAATTTACAAGATGCCAATACAATAATTTCAGAGCCAATTGATAAAAGCTTTATCCCAATATTTCTAACCTTGTGAAATCATAGCTACTTGTGGCTAGAAAATGCCCCATGGGTACACATCAGCAGCCATCTTCCTTCCGGAGACACTCCTCTCTCTGCAACCCTTAGCTCCGCCTCCCTTTTCTCTGTCCAATCACAGGCCTCCCACTGCCATAATGTGATTGGACATTGAAAATCCTACAACATTAAACTGTTTATATGAATCTGGAGACAGTCAATCTTTTCAGTACGTTAATCCTCCAGAAACACTAAGAACAGCCAACCAACAGCAGCATCTCCCTTACTTTTTCACAAAATTATCAACAGTTTCATATACAGAGGCAATAAATCCACTGCCGCCCACAACTGGTGAATCAAGATAATCAAATGTATTTATCTCTTTGAGTTTGTATAACAGCTCACACTGTGGGCTATTAGTTCTCTCTGAGCTCCTAGAGGAGAGAGGGCTCAGTAACAGGACAAGGTATGGTACCAAGAGTGCTAGCAAAAAAAGCCTATTCTAGATACACTTCTCTCACTCTAGAACCACTCCTAGTACCATTTTGTGGTACGTTAAGATTCTCAAGGGTTTTTCTCCCCCAAGGAAGCAGTACCATTAGCCCCGCCCCTTAAAATATTGTATAAGAAATTATGCAAAAAAATTGTGTGTATATGACTTTCAAACCAGTTCATCTAATCCAACAATGACTGACTATGAGTGAAAAGTCCAAGAATCCAGTAGGTGCTCAGTCCATGAGGCTGGATGTCTCAGCTGGTCTTCAGTGTGTGCTAGAATTCCCAAGAAATGGCAGTGCAGGAATGGACTTGCCAGCAAGGTGAGAGCAAACAGGCAAAGAGCATGCTTCCTGCTTCCCTGTCCTTATATAGGCTGCCAGCAGAAGGTGTGGCCCAGATTCAAGATGTCTTCCCAATTTAATATCTAGTTTAAAGGTGTATCAAATTAACAACCAAGAATAGCCATCACAGACAGCAAAAGAAGAAAATATTCAACATAAGCCCCTGACTTCCATGTGTACCTGCATACATGTGTACATACCCACATAAGCACATAAGCATGCATAATACATACACATACACGCCTACTTTGAGAGTCCACCTAATCACAGTCAAAATTGCTAACAACAAGAAAACAAATAACAGTAAATACTAGCAAAAATGTAGCGAAAGAGAAACCCTTATCCACTGTTGGTAGAAATATAATTGATGCAACTACTATAGAAGTCAATATATAAGTTTCTAAAAAAACTAAAATTAGAACTATGGTACAACACAGTTTTATCACTTGGAGGTATAGATCTGAAGGAATCAAGCCAACATACGCAGGAAATACTCATCCCTTCATGCTTATTGCTGTGCTACTCACAAAGACTACGAAACAGAACTAGGCCAGCTGTCTATTAACATCAGATTGCTTTCTAAAATGCACTTAAACACAATAGGATTTTGGCAGCTATAAGCAAAAATGGTATAATATTTTCAGGAAAACAGACGTGGAGAACATTATGTTAGCTGAATTAAGCTAGACTCAGAAAGACAAATACCTGTTTTCTCTCATAAGTAGAATCTAGGAGGGAGAAGGATCTCAAAAGTAAAAAGGGGACCAAGACAGGAAGGAAGAAGTCATGGAAAGAGACTCAAAGGATAATAGAATACATGGGATATGAAAGTAAAAAGAAGAGCCATTTGGAGGATAGGAATGGAACCACGGGTGTCATCAGGGGAGCAGCAGGACGGAAGAGGGCAGTGGGAGGAGATTAAGAACAAAGCATAATTTATATGTGTGGAAATGCCATATTGAATCCCGTCAATGTGTGCTGAATGTTTTCAAAAATGAGAAAGAAATTGATGTGTTTGGTGCCATTTTAACCAGGGATGAACTTGTGATGCACACTTCCCTGTCTCCAACTTGATTTGATTAAGGAGCAACTCAGCTAAGGCATTAGGGAGTAAATCTTTGGGTGTGCCAACAGGCACAGATGCTCTTGACACACAATAAAGAAAGAAAGAAAGAAAGAAAGAAAGAAAGAAAGAAAGAAAGAAAGAAAGAAAGAAAGCTCTTGACACACAATAAATAAATAAACAAACAAACTAACTTTATTTTAAAAAAAGAAAGCAAAGCAAGTGTTCATGAATGGTAGGGCTTAATACTGTTAATATTTTTAAGGTGGCAATACAATGCAAAGCAATTCAGAAATATATTCATTGGGCATGGTAGTACAAGCTATAATGTCAGCGCCTGGGAGCCATTTTGTGAAACTCAGCCAGTTCCCAGCCATGCTGGGATACATAGCAAGACAGTTACCTCAGGACTGAAGAGAGGAAAGAAGAGGTTCACCTTAGTGGGAGAGTGCTCCAGGCTCTGACTTTTATCCCCACTCTGTAAAATAGACACACAAATCCTAAAGGTGCTTTTGTTGCTTACAAAACAGAACAGAGTTACCCTATGAGATCTCCAGATAGCTTCGGCCCAGAGGGTTCACACCACCTGTTTTCATTGCTTACAGTGTGGGGGAGGAGAGAAAGGTCTGAGTCAAGTCCTGTGTGAATGTGTGCTGTTGACATGAATGCCACCTCAGACCCATGGGGACATAGCAAAACCTCCTGCTACCTCACAGACTCACAGGGAAATGGCAAAGCCTTCCTTTGGTCCATATGTGGATGTCAATAATGTGTGCAGAAAATGCCTACCATAGTTTTCTCTCTGGGGGATACTTCAGATCTGAAAACTGCTTCCCTAAAGATATTGTTTCTACTGCGATTAGCTAAGCTCACCTCCTTGTTTAGCTGTATATAATAACTCTGCCTCCTGTTTATCTGTATGTAATAACCCCATTGCTTTGTTCAGCTGTATACAATAACCCAGACTCTCTGTTCCCCAGTATATAATAAACATGAGGAACTCCAGGGAGCTGCAGTTTCTCCACCAGCAAGACCAGTCCACCTGATCCCACCGTCTCTAGCCAGAGCAGGTCCCTGGAGCTATGCAGGATTCCACAAATTGACACCCAAACAGGGACAGGAACACAGACACTGACTTTGGTTAAATGAGGGGACCTCTGAGCGAAGGGAAGTAATAAGAATAAAGGATAAAAATGAAAGAAAGGGGAAATGAAATTTTGAGCATAAAGTGAGAAACTCGATAGATGGTTAGTTCTATGGTGCCTCCTTGGAGAGGTTTGGGGAAATATGGGAAGTGCAGCAAAGGCATTGGAGTTTGTTGGTTCTTGGGCTATGTTCCAGAGGCTCTTGCTTTGCAGGAAAGGGGCAACGAATTCAACCACTTTGGGGGAGAGGGGGTACCGAGGGGTAGACACATGGCCGAGTCCCAAACCCCACCCCAAAGTGTTCCCATTTTTGCCTTTATTTTAACTATTCTATGCTTATATTTGGCAAAAAAACAAAAACAAAAAAAAACAACAAGCATCTCTGGGCAGTGACTGGGAGACTTAGGGGAACGGGGACTGGGCACCACCCACTTAGCATGTGCCATCAAACCTGATTTATAAAATGCCTTGTCAGCACAGCTTCAGGACAAACCTGTCTGAGGCAGGAAGGAATAACAGAACTGATTCCCCTGAAAACCTAGGGAATCATTAGTATAAGCAGGTATTGGAGGATGTGACATGCTGCAGAATGAAAAAGCATGGGCCCAGTGACCTTTCCCTGACCAGTCTTATCTGCATGGATCAGTTACCAAATAACACTTAAAACTTTTTTTTTAAGTTTATTTTGTTTTATTTTATTTTATTTTGGCTTTTCAAGACAGAGTTTCTCTGTATAGCCCTGGCTGTCCTGGAACTCGCTGTGTAGACTAGGCTATCCTTGAACTCAGAAATCCTCCTGCCTCTGCCCACCAAGTGCTGGATTAAAGGCATGCACCACCACTGCCCGGTCACTTAAAACTTTAAAGCATTGGAAACAAACAAACAGTAAGCTCTTTGTCTCACAGCCTCCTCCCTCCACAGGTACACTTGGCTGCCTTCTCTGTTCATACTAACGAATTCCTAGGATTTCAGGGTCATTTCAATAACCACAAAGAATCCCAGTAGGAAACAATTTTTCTCTGTCATTTCTTCACTTCCTCCCTGTCCCAGACACATCCATCTCTGGAGCTGTGCTGGTCAATGCATTATAATAAGCCAGGTTCACATGCCTTTTCTTAGGAGTCTAATGCAAGAGGATTGCAAGTTCAAGACCAGCTTGGGCTACAAAGTGAAACTCTACCTCCTAAGATTAAAAAGTTACTATAGACTGTCAATAATCAAAATGATGATAGTCCCACAATTATGAACTGACATACAAAGTACAGAATAAAGATGGGAGTCAAAAACATCTGTGCTCAGTTGACTGTAGACATGCAGGCCAGTTGGGAAATAATTGTTACTAATAATTGAAAAATAAATGTTACTAAGAAAACTGGATATCTACTTGCAAAAGAATGGACTTCTACTCTTAAGATATTATAAGCAAAAATTAGTTCAAAATTAATCAAAGAATTCAATTCTTTATGAGCTAACCTATAAAGATCTTAGAATCAACAGAAGCCTAGCTGCAAAGTAAACTGATAAGAACTTAGTAACTGTACCACAGAATCTGCTTATTCATATTGTCCTTTGTTGATGTACTATTTTTCTATGTAGAATAACAAGATTTCCATATATTTTGAAAACCTATAACATAAGAGTTTTCTTAACCTCCTGATGTTAGAATTTTTTAGGATATCTTATTGTTTACTAAATGGTGCTGATTTTGCTAAAATAAAACCTTTTCGAGAGTGCACTCCGCCATCTTTGCTCCAGCATCGTGGCAGTTGGGACCTCCAGGCTCAGAGACAGACAGGCATAATATCGCTTGGGTCTCAGGCAGCTTGTGTGTACCCTGCTCACAAGAGCTGGGCAGGTCTGCAGTAACCAGCGCGCCAGCTCTGCTGTGGGACTTCTGCCTTGCAGAGGGACCCCCACACTGGACAGGAGCCTACCAGCTTCCCTTTGACGACCTCTGTTCCTGGACCGACTGCACTGAGGAGACAGGTACCCAGGTTCTCCCCAATATAACATTGCTTGGGATACAGCCTGTTGGGGCTTCCGCCTGCTCCCAAGAACGGGTCAGCGCTGTGGTCATCTGGGTGCCAGATCTGCTGTAGGCCAGCTCCCCTGCAGAGTGACTGGCACCTCCACCAAGAGAGTGCAGAATGCACTCCGCCATCTTTGCTCCAGCATTGGGGCAGTTGGGACAGCCAGGTTCTGAGACAGACAGGCATAATATCACTTGGGTCACGGGTGGCTTGTGTGTACCCTGCTCCCAAGAGCTGGGCAGATCTGCAGTAACCAGTGCGCCAGCTCTGCTGTGGGACTTCTGCCTTGTAGGGGGACGCCCTCTCCCCCCCACTCTGGGAGAGATCACACACCCCTGCACAGGGCAGGAGCCTACCAGCCTCCCTTTGGCAACCTCTGCTCCTGGAATCCACTACGCTGAGCCTTTGGATGTGCAGGGACTCCCCAATATAACATCACTTGAAGCAAGGCACATCAGGGCTCCAAAGTCACTCAGGAGCAGGACAGGCCCCAGAAATCGGTGCCAGGGGAATCCTGGTAATCCAGGGGGGACAGAAATAGCTTTGCAGGCTCACAGGAGGTCCAACCAACAGCCAGTGGCAGCAGGACCAACTAACATCAGAGGTAACCAGATAGCAAAAGGCAAAATAGGAACGTTACTAACAGAAATCAAAGTAATTTGGCACCATCCGAACCCAACTCTCCAACAGCAGCAAGTCCTGGATACCCCACCACACCCGAAAGACAAGATCTGGATTTAAAATCACTTCTCATGATGCTATTAGAGGATTTCAAGAAGGACACAAATAAATCTAATAAAGAATTACAGGAGATCATGAATCAACAGTTAGAAGCCCTTACAAAGGAAACAAAAAAATCGCTTAGAGAAATGCAGGAGAACATGGATCAATACATGGAAGCCCACAAGGAGGCAACACAAAAATTGCTTAAAGAAATGGATCAAGGGGTAGATGCACTTTCAAAGGAATCACAAAAATTGCATAAAGAAATGCAGAAGATTATCGGTCAACAGATGGATGCCCATAGGGAGGCAACACAAAAATTGCTTAAAGAAATGAATCAACAGATAGATGCCCTTACAAAGGAAACACGAAAATTGCTTAAAGAAATGCAGGAGACGATGGATCAACAGATGGAAGCCCATGAGGAGGAAACACAAAAATCACTTAGAGAAATACAGGAGAACTTGGGTCAACAGGCAGAAATCCTGAAAGAGGAAACACAAAAATACCTTAAAGAAATACAGGAAAATACGAACAAACAAGCGAAGGATCTCAGCAAATCCATCCAGGATCTAAAAAAGGAAGTAGAAACAACTAAGAAATCACAAAGGGAGACAACTTTGGAGATAGAAAACCTTGGGAAGAAATCAGGAGTCATAGATGCAAACATCAACAATAGAATACAAGAGATGGAAGAAAGAATCTCAGGTGCTGAAGATACCATAGAAAGCATTGACTCAACAGTCAAAGAAAATGCAAAATGCAAAAACCGTGAAACCCAAAACATCCAGGAAATCCAGGACACAATGAGAAGACCAAACCTAAGGATTATAGGTATAGATGAGAGTAAAGATTTACAACTTAAAGGGCCAGTAAACATCTTCAACAAAATTATGGAGGAAAACTTCCCTAACCTAAAGAGAGAGATACTGATGAATGTACAAGAAGAAGCCTACAGAACTCCAAACAGATTGGACGAGAACAGAAATACCTCCCGTCACATAATAATCAAAACATCAAATGTACTAAACAAAGAAAGAATATTAAAAGCAGTAAGAGAAAAGGGCCAAGTAACATACAAAGGAAGACCTATCCAAATCACATCAGACTTCTCACCAGAGACTATGAAAGCCAGAAGATCCTGGGCAGATCTCATGCAGACACTAAGAGAACACAAATGCCAGCCTAGACTACTATACCCAGCAAAACTCTCAATCACCATAGATGGAGAAACCAAGATATTCCATGATAAAACCAAATTTTCACAATATCTTTCCACAAACCCAGCCCTGCAAAGGATAATAGATGGAAACCGCCAATACAAGGAGAGAAACAACACCCTGGAAAAAATGAGATAGTAACTTTCTTGCATCAAACCCAAAAGTAGATAACCACTCAAACATAAAGATAGCGTCAAGAATGGCAGGTGGCAATAATCACTATTCCTTAATCTCTCTTAATATCAATGGTCTCAATTCCCCAATAAAAAGACATAGACTAACAGACTGGATACCTAAACAGGACCCAGCATTTTGCTGCGTGCAGGAAGCGCACCTCAGCGTCAAAGACAAACACTACCTCAGAGTAAAAAGCTGGAAAACAATATTACAAGCAAATGGTCCCAGGAAACGAGCTGGAGTAGCCATCCTAATATCAGATAAAATTGATTTTCAACAAAAGTCATCAAAAAAGACACAGAAAGACACTACAAATTGACCCATTCTTATCTCCTTGCACTAAGCTCAATTCCAAGTGGATCAAGGACCTCCACATAAAACCAGACACACTGAAACTAATAGAAAGGAAACTAGGGAAGAACCTTGAACATATGGGCACAGGGGAGAATTTCCTGAATAGAACTCCAATAGCTTATGCTCTAAGATCAAGAATTGACAAATGGGACCTCATTAAATTACAAAGTTTCTGTAAGGCAAAAGACACTGTCAAAAAGACAAAGCGGCAACCAACTAACTGGGAAATGATCTTTACCAACCCTACATCAGACAGAGGGCTAATATCCAATATATACAAAGAACTCAAGAAGTTAAACTCCAGAGAGGCAAGTAACCCTATTAAAAATGGGGTACAGAGCTAAACAAAGAGTTCTCACCTGAAGAATATCTAATGGCTAAGAAGCACCTAAAGAGATGTTCATCATCCTTAGTCATTAGGGAAATGCAAATCAAAACAACCCTGAGATTCCATCTCACACCAGTCAGAATGGCTAAGATCAAAAACACAGGAGACAGCAGTTGTTGGCAAGGTTGTGGAGAAAGAGGAACACTCCTCCACTGCTGGTGGAATTGCAAGCTGGTACAACCACTCTGGAAAGCAGTCTGGCGGTTCCTCAGAAAACTGGACATGACACTCCCGGAGGATCCGGCTATACCACTCCTGGGCATATACCCAGAGGCTTTACCTGCATGCAATAAAGACACATGCTCCACTATGTTCATAGCAGCCTTATTTATAATAGCCAGAAGCTGGAAAGAACCCAGATGTCCCTCAACGGAGGAATGGATTCAGAAGATGTGGTATATCTACACAATGGAATACTACTCTGCAATTAAAAACAATGAATTCACGAAATTCCTAGGCAAATGGTCAGAACTGGAAAATATCATCCTTAGTGAGGTAACCCAATCACAAAAGAACACAAGGTATGCAGTCACTGATAAGGGGATATTAACCCAGAATCTCAGAATACACTAGACACAATACTCATATCAATAGATTTCCAAGAAGATGGAAGGAGAGACCCCTGGTCCTGGAAAGACTGGATGTAGGGGAATGCCGAGACAGAGAAGTGAGAGGGGGTTGAATGGGGAAAAGAGAGAGGGAATGGGGCTTATGGGACTTTCGGGGAGGGAGGAAACGGGAAAGGGGAAATGATTTTAAATGTAAATAAAAATATAAAAAATAAAAAAAAAACCTTTTCTAAGTTTTGCACCCAAGAAAAGCATGTAATACAATAATACCATAAAGTGTATGTGGTAAAAGCCCTAAACTGGGGGACCCCATTGTTTTGTTCTGCTCAATGGTCAGGGTGCCAAGCTGCTTTCTGAGTATTTGTCTTTCTACCCATGGATTGTGCTTCATCTGACTTTGGTTAGAGATGCTGCTTTCTTCATTGGGCAGTGTTTGAAGCAGAAACTCCTAATCAGCCAAAGTGTGGGCTCTGATGAATTGTCTGTATCAGTCACCCTAATGTGTGGCTCGGAGAACATCTCTGAGAATGCAAAATGCTGGTTGGGGGAAACAGGGATGGATGGAGTGGAGAGGGGAAGCTGTGAATCCTGACTGTTGGATGTAACATAGCTGTTGCACACATCAACTCACAAGAGTTGTAGTTACCTGCACAAGATCCAAGCAAGACCTGGTCAATTAAAGTTCTAGCATGGTTAGGGGTGGGGCTCCTGAGTCCTCATCCTTGCCAGATACTATTGGTCTAGGGAGGGAAAGTCACTCTCCTTTGGGGTGTGGCCACTGGTAGGTTGCCATACACCCATGAAGGATTAACACCCAGTTACATAAGGACCATGAATTGGACTTGGGGTCATTTTTAAAAAGAAAAAAAGTTACAATAAAAAAATCAGGGTAATTTTCTTCCATAGTTGATTTTCTTCCATATGTAAGATTTTCTTCCATAGTTATTATGTATTTATAGGCATACCACAAATATTAGAATTTTTAAAGGAAAAACTGTCCACCCGATGCCATATTAGGATTGTCAAATTATCCTATAGTAACAAGTAAGTTCTAGAAGTTACAGTAGCTATCTCTTATAAATCTGGCCTGATGCCCACTGGTATATATTATATGAATATGTCTAATTTATTCTTCACTCTAAGAGCAATACCATCTTAAATAAACCTGAGACTTCCTTTGCTCTGAACAGTCAAGCTCATACTACCACTATAGTGTGCAGAATACAAAAATGTTTACCAGGTGATTTGTGTATATGTGTTTTTTTTTATGTGAAACGAGCACAAAATGACTTAGTTGTATTTGAAATAGCCATATCCAATAAAGTAAAATAACAAAGTAACCAAGGCTAACTATGTGTTCACAATTATCTCATCATTGCTAGAGTGGGGTTCTTTTAATTCAGAAAAGTTGCTTTTAATGTTAGTCTTTAAAACATTAGACCAGATGAACTAATTTCAGATGGCTTATTTACCTGCTCATGGGTTTATATACCACCTGTTTTCGCTTTCTTGTACAGATGCAAAGTCAACCTCTGGGGCAAAATTCCACCTTTCTCTTTCTGCCACACAAGTGGCATATAACATTACATTACCCAATAAATTTCAGCATTTCCGCAAATGTGTAAGGTACAAAAAATGTATTCATTTGTGTGAGATATAAAAATGTACACTCACACTTCTGAAATCAACAGCCAGCCATTTCACACTTGGGCCAAAGGCAAACAGACATAATTCTCACTGGCAGCTGGACAACATTCCAAGCTGCCACCACATTAATTAACTCAGTGAGACTCCACCTCAGCTCACACAGCTTGCTGCCAAGACACCTAGCAATAAATTGTTAGGTCACATGCTGAACAAGGTAGGAATACCATATGGTACCTGGTTGCAGAGTGGGATACTCCTGATGAAAACAAGTAGCAGACTTTTCCACTTGCTTTTTATTATGTCTTATGATTTGAGAAAAATTAGTGAATGTGCTTATTAAAAATGATTTTGTCTGTCTCGTTATAAAGAGTTAAGACAGTAACAACATAACAAAATATCTTTGTCTACAAGCTCCTTCCCAAATTTCCCCAAAGAAGCAGGTCACTTAGCGAGTGCTGGGAGCCCATTAAGGGGAAATTATTGGTATTAACTCAGTAAGGAGTATAAAGAAACAAAGAACTCAAATTCCTGTTTCATTGGGGTCTCTGGAGACTTAGAAATGAATACAAACTACTTATACTTGAAAATCTTCTAACCTGGGAACCAAGATTTGAGTCTAAGCCTGACTTCTGCCCCTCACTTGGCTATACCACTTTGACCAAATCGCTTGATTTCTCTTGTTAGGTCATTAGTGTCATATGAAGGAGCCTAACAAGATGTATTCCTAGTTCCCAAATGTAAATTTCATATCATGCACCCCAATCCCACTCATCTCCCGGCCCCTCCATATCTGCCCATGTAACCACCCCCACAAAAGAAAACAAACAAAAAAATCTCACCATAGAAGCTGTAGTGTATCAGTGTGCCCCCACAGTGTACCCTTTTGCCCAAACAGCTTTACTTGCAAATGTTCATTGCAGTGAGTCACTGATCTGGTTTAAAGCCTCTGGTTTCTGCTATCCTATCAATACTGGATCAACATTGGGGCTCCACTTGGATATTGGGGCTCCTCTGTTGCCCTGTGTCATGGAGATTTTGCAGCTTTGGTTTTGGAACACCAGCCCCTTCATGTGTTTCAGTAAATCATAGATGGGGTAGATGTTGGAATGTGCCAACTCAAAGCCCTAGATCTGGGCCTGAATGGTAGGTGAGCTGATCAACTTGACAGCTCTCCCATGTTCACACTGTTAGGGCAGCTCACCCATGCCTATGCCAACAGCTTTACTGTGCTACCCAGGTGAGGTGTAGGGCCCATTCTCCTGAGTGCTTCCACTGGTGAGGGACAGGGCCAGCTCAGCACAGTACTCAGACACCAACATAGCCCCAGGTAGCAGCCCAGATCAGAGACATCTGCATGGCATTTTCTGCTAACAGACCCCTCTCTGCTACAGGGCCATGGACTCAGATATGGCCCTTGGTGACAGCACAGCCAGGACCTCACCATGGCCTCAGGTGGCGTCACCAGCTACTCATATCAGGTGGTTCTTCACTACCCCAAAGTCTGTAGTTCCATCTCTATTCATCGTGCACATTCTGCTTCTCCTTTTCTTCCATCTTTCCACCACTTACTTGCTCATCTTAGTGATGCCCAGAACTTCTGGTTATCTTCCAAGTGACTCCAGGTGGGGGTCATATCGGGTATGCTCTGCCAGCCCGCCTGGTGCCAAGTGGCTACCTCCCAAATCTTAATGTGATTATCTATTTAAGGAACTTAAAATGTAGATTCTTCTATTCACCCTTAGAGTCTTAAATTGATTTAGCGTTGAGGTAAAGCCAATAGTGTATTTGTAATAAGTAAGAAATTCTTTAGTAGACATGACTGCACTTGGAGAAGTTTGGGGTTACGTAAGAACTAAGATTCCCTTACCTCTGCTATCATTCTTCTCACTATACCATTATTTTTATAACGTGTCATATTTGAACATATTATAGTTGGGAGACAGTTTTGACTCAAGTTGTAGTCTACATGCCAAATAAATAAATAAATAAATAAATAAATAAATAATGTCCCGTGCTGAGAGAATTTTCACTGTGAGGAACTAAACAGTATCTACCCCCTCATCCTAAGGTCTCAATGACAAACTCAAGTTCTATGATTCTACTAAAAGTCACCCTAGGGACAAATGAATTTGTTAGGCCCACAGAAGCACTATGAGGCAATTTCCTGGAAGGAGTGGCCTGAAGGCAACCCCATGGGAAGGTCTGCTTCCAGTACAGATGCTGGCTTCCCCATGCTGGTGTAGATAGAGCCTCTTTCCCTTAGTCTTTCTCAGCATGTATGTTCTAGCCAGTCCCTGAACCCTCAACTCCTCATGCAATTAGGCAGAACTACACAGGACTGGTTGGAAGAGGTGGCTGGATGCTCTGGGGGGTGCCCATGACTTTTCCCACCCTTCTCTGAGGAAGTATCAACCAACTCCAAGCCCACCTGTGATGGTCTTTTGAAGCTGAATTGAAGATGGTGGTGATTTGGTTTGAAAGACAGTGCTATACAGCAGTGTGAGCCTACAAGTTTATGTGCTTGTCACATGGGAGACACAAATCGATAGTGGCTTTCCCTAAAGATCCTGCACAAATGTATATGAAGACTTTAAATTCAGATTAACATACAGACCCTAAGAGAACATAAATGTCAGCCCAGACTACTATACCCAGCAAAACTCTCAATTACCATAGAGGGAGAAAACAAGACATTCCATGACAAAACCAAATTTACACAATATCTTTTCACAAATCCAACTCTACAAAGGATAATGGGTGGAAAATACCAACACAAGGTGAGAAACCACACCCTAGAAAAAGTAATAAAGTAATCTTCTTTCAACAAACCCAAAAGAAGATAGCCACACAAACAGAATTCCACCTTTAATAACGAAAATAACAGTAAGCAACAATCACTTTTCCTTAATATCTCTTAACATCAATGGTCTCAATTCCCCAATAAAAAGACATAGACTAACAGACTGGATACGTAAACAGGACCCAACATTTTGCTGCATACAAGAAACCCACCTCAGTGACAAAGACAGTCACTACTTCAGAGTCAAAGGTTGGAAAACAATTTTCCAAGCAAATGGTTCCAAGAAACAAGCTGGAGTGGCCATTTTTATATCAGATAAAATCAACTTTCAACCAAAAGTTGTCAAAAAAGATAAGGAGGGACACTTCATACTGGTCAAAGGAAAAGTCTACCAAGATAACTCTCAGTTCTGAACATCTATGCTCCAAATGCAAGGGCATCCAAACTCATAAAAGAAACTTTACTAAAGCTCAAAACACACATTGCACCCCACACAATAATAGTGGGAGACTTCAATGCCCCACTCTCAACATTGGACAAATCCTAGAAACAGAAACTAAACAGACACAGTGAAACTAACTGAAGTTATGGACCAAATGAATCTAACAGATACTTATAGAACATTCCATCATAAAACAAAAGATATACCTTCTCCTCAGCACCTCATGGTATCTTCTCCAGAATTGACCATATAACTGGTCACAAAACAGGCCTCAACAGATACAGAAATATTGAAATAATTCCATGCACCTTATCAGATCACCACAGCCTAAGGCTGGTCTTAAGTTCAAACAAAAACAACAGAAAACACACAAACACATGGATGTTGAACAATGCTCATCTCAATGATAGCTGGGTCAAGGAAGAAAGAAAGAAATTAACCACTTTTTAGAATTTAATGAAAATGAAGAGACAGCATACCAAAACTTATGAGAGACAATGAAAGTAGTGCTAAGAGGAAAACTGATAGCTCAAAGTGCCTCCAAAAAGAAAATGGAGAGAGCTTACACTAGCAGCTTGACAGTGCACCTGAAAGCTCTAGAACAAAAATAAGCAAATACACCCAAGAGGAGTAGACGACAGGAAATAATCAAACTCAGGGCCGAAATCAACCAAATAGAAACAAAAATAACTATAAAAAGAATCAACAAAACCAGGAGCTGGTTCATTGAGAAACCCAACAAACAAAAACAAAAACATGGAAAAACACACATACGCGTGGACGTTGAACAATGCTCTTCTCAATGATAGCTGGGTTAAGGAAGAAATAAAGAAAGAAATTAAGGACTTTAGAATTTAATAAAAATGAATTTATCTGGGTAAGATAAACCCTTACCCAGACTAACCAGAGGACACAGAGGTACTACCCAAATTAATAAAATCAGAAATGAAAAGGGAGACATAACAACAGAAACTGGAAATTCAAAAAATAATCAGATCCTACTACAAGAGCTTATACTCAACTAAATTTGAAAATCTGAATGAAATGGACTTTTTTCTAGATACATACCAGGTGCCAAGGTTAAAAAACAGGATCAGATAAACCATCTAAATAGTCCAATAAGTCCTGAGGAAATAGAACCAGTTGTTAATAGTTTCCCATCAAAAAAAAAAAAAAAAAAGAAAGAAAGCCCAAGACCAGATGGGTTTAGTGGGGAATTCTATCATATCTTCAAAGAAGAGCTAATCTCAATACTCTTCAAACTATTCCACGAAATAGGAACTCAAGGAACACTACCCAGCTCATTCTATGAAGCCACAATAATGCTTATACCTAAATCAAACAAAGATCAAACAAGGAAAGAGAATTTCAGACAAATCTCCCTTATGAACATTGATACAAAAATACTCAACAAAATTCTGGCCAACCAAATCCAAGAATGCATCAAAAATATAATTCGCCAAGATCTAGTAGGCTTCATCTGAGGGATGCAGGAATGGGTCAATATATGGAAACCCATCAATGTAATCCACTACATAAACAAACTCAAAGAAAAAAAAACCACATGATCATTACATTAGATGCTGAAAAGGCTTTTGACAAAATTCAGCATCCCTTCATGATAAAAGTCTTGGAGAAATCTGGAATTCAAGGCCCATACCTAAACATAGTGAAAGCAATATACAGCAAACCGGTAGCCAACATCAAACTAAATGGAGAGAAACTTGAATCAAACCTCACTAAAATAGGGGACCAAACAAGGCTGCCCACTCTCTCCCTGTCTATTCAATATAATACTTGAATTCCTAGCCAGAGCAATCAGACAACAAAAGGAGGTCAAAGGTATACAAATTGGAAAGGAAGAAGTCAAAATATCACTATTTGCAGGCAATATGATCATATACTTAAGCAATCCCAAAAATTTCACCAGAGAACTCCTAAAGCTGACAGACAACTTCAGCAAAGTGGCTGGATATAAAATTAACTCAAACAAATCAGTAGCCTCCCTCTACTCAAAGGATAAACAAGCTGAAAAAGAAATTACAGAAATGACACCCTTCACAATAGTCACAAATTATATCACATACCTTGGTGTGACTCTTACCAAGCAAATAAAAGTTCTGTATGACAAGAACTTCAAGTCTCTGAAGAAAGAAATCAAAGAAGATTTCAGAAGATGGAAAGATCTCCCATGCTCATGGATTGGCAGGATTAATATAGTAAAAATGGCCATCTTGCCAAAAGCAATCTACAGATTCAATGCAATCCCCATCAAAATTCCAAATCAATTCTTCATAGAGCTAGAAAGAGCAATCTGCAAATTCATCTGGAATAACAAAAAACACAGTATAGCAAAAACTATTCTCCACAACAAAGATCTCCTGGGGGAACATCCCTGACCTCAACCTCTACTACAGAACAGTAGTGATAAAAACTGTTTGGTATTGGTACAGAGACAGGCAGAAAGATCAATGAAATAGAATTGAAGACCCAGAAATGAACCTATACACCTATGGTCACTTTATATTTGACAAAGGAGCTAAAAACATCCAGTGGAAAAAAGACAGCATTTTTAACAAATGGTGCTAGATCAACTGGTGGTCAGCATGCAGAAAAATGCAAATCAACCCATTCTTCTCTCCTTGTACAAAGCTCAAGTCCAAGTGGATCAAGGCCCTCCACTTAAAACCAGATACACTGAAGCTTATACAGGAGAAAGTGGGGAAGAACCTTGAACCCATGGGCACAGGAGAAATTTTCCTGAATAGAACACCAATGATTTATGCTCTAAGAACAAGAATTGACAACTGGGACCTCATAAAACTGCAAAGCTTCTGTAAGGCGAAGGAAACGTTAGGACAAAACTGCAACCAACAGATTGGGAAAAGATCTTTACCAATCCTATATCCGATAGAAGGCTAATATCCAATGTATACAAAGAACTCAAGAAGTTAGACTCCAGAGAGTCAAATAACCCTCTTAAAAAATGGGATACAGAGCTAAATAGGGAATTCTCAACTGAGAAAACTCAAATGGCTCTGATGCACCTAAAGAAATGTTCAGCATCCTTAGTCATCAGGGAAATGCAAATCAAAATAACCCTGAGCTTCCACCTCACACCAGTCAGAATGGCTAACATGAAAAACTCAGGGGATAGCAGATGCTGGAGAGGATGTGGGGAAAGAGGAACACTTCTCCATTGTTGGTGGGATTGCAAGCTGGTAAAACCACTCTGGAAATCAGTTTGGCAGTTCCTCAGAAAATTAGGCATAGTACTACCTGAGGACCCAGCTATACCACTCCTGGGCATATACCCAGAAGATGTTCCAACAGGTAATAAGGACACATGCTCCACTATGTTCATAGCAGCCTTATTTATAATAGCCAGAAGCTGGAAAGAACCCAGATGTCTCTCAACAGAGGAATGGATACAGAAAATGTGGTACATTTACACAATGGAGTACTATTCAGCTATTAAAAACAATGAATTCATGAAATTCTTAGGCAAATGGATGGAACTAGAAAGTGTCATCCTGAGTGAGGTAACCCAATCACAAAAGAATGTACATGGTGTGTACTCACTGATAAGTAGATATTAGCCCAGAAGCTCAGAATAAGCAACTTACAATTCACAAACCACAGGAAGCTCAAGAAGAAGGAAGACTGAAGTGGGGGTGCTTGGGTTCCTCTGAGAAAGGGATCAAAATACTCACAGGAGCAATAATGGAGACAAAGGATGGAACAGAGACTGAAGGAAAGGCCACCAAGAGACTGTCCTACCTGGGGATTCATCCTATAAACAATCACCAAACCCTGACACTATTATGGACAACAAGAAATGCGTACCAAAAGGAACCTGTTATGGCTGCCTCCTGAGATGCCCTGCCAGAGCCCTACAGATACAGAGGCAGATGCTAGCAGTCAACCATTGGACTGAGCGTGGGGTCCCCAGTGGAGGAGTTGAAGGGGTTTGCAACCCCAGGGGAAGAACAACGATCTCGACCACCCAGATGCCCCAGGACTTGCCGGAACTAAACCATCAACCAAGGGGTACACATGGTTCCAGTCAAAAGTGTGGCAGAGGAATGCCTTGTTGGGCATTAATGGGTGGAGAGGTCCTTGGTCCTCTGAAGGCTCAATAGATGCCCCAGCATAGGGAAATCAGGGGGGGGTTGGTGGGAGTGGGTCAGGTAGAGGGGTATATACCCCATAGGGGATGGGAGGAGGGGTTGGGAGTTTTCAGGGGGAAACCAGGAAAGGTTTTAGCATTTAAATGTAAATGAAGAATATATTTGATAAAAAATTTATTCAAAAAAATTCAGATTAAAAATAAACAAACAAAAACCTACTCTCATGCTGTACAGGAATTTTAATCCAGCAATGTGGCTGTTCTTGCAAGGGATCACAAAATAAGACCTTCTAGGTCTGTGTAATCCAGCTGGAATTCAGACAGGCCACACACCTTTAATCTTTCTGTCTGGAGTACAGACATGCTTTTACTACAGACCTTTAATCCAAAACAATGAAGGCAAAGTTAGTTTGTAGAAGGAAGCAGCCATGTTTGAAGTAATGTCTAATTGAGGGGCAGACAAAGTGATGGATCAGAGAAAGATTTGACAGAGATAGGAAATTCCCAACTCTCATGAGAAAGTATAGGAATTGGTGGCTCCTAAGAGCAGTGCAAAGAGAGGGCAGTTTAGTCCATTCAGTGCAGTGGAGTAGAGTTCCTGTGAGTTCTGCAGTTCAGTGCAGGTCAGCAGAGGATGCTGAAGCCAGAGAATGAGGCAGAGACACAAACTGCCAGAGTTAGTTTGAAGCCAAGCAGGGTGCCAAGAGATTTTTGTTTGGCAGAGCCTTGCCTTGGGAAAGAACACCTTAGTTGGTCCACGTAAATTACTATGCAATACAGATTCTTTTCTATCATCTCACACACCTAATTTTTTATAGCCTCAAAAACAGAATTCATGTTTTCCTTCCTTAAAGCTGTGAAATCGCCTTTCTTCTTCATCCCTGGAAGATGTAAAGAGGGCGACACAACCACTGCAATACTGGCTACCAGCTCCAAAGAAGGCTGAGCCTCCTCCATTGAATCAGTTCCTAACTTTGCCTGTGGGGCAAGTGGACTATGCCACCAGACAGAAGAACTGTAAGGTTGAAACAGGTTCAAAACCCCTGATAAATCTCATAATTGAGAAGGGCAGGTGTTGGAACCAGCCCCTGGCCACACTCTACCTGTTCTGGACACATGACCATAATACCCCACTGAGAAGACATGACTACTGGTCACATAGCATAACAACCTAGAGTTCTCCATGCTAATGAGGTATCTAGAAAGGCCCTGAGTGTTCAGTCAATGAGCTTCTCTCCCTGGGCATCTTTTCCTGCAAAAGGTATTTACTTCCTGGTTCATCCTGAGTAAGACATATGTGTTCACATCTGCCATGAATTTGGGCAAGCAAGGACTGTCTCCATTGGTGACTGGAGAAGGGGGGGGGCTTCATAATAAAAAGTCCTGCCTAAATCTCTCGGAGAAGACCTTCTCTCTTTCAACCCCTCTGTACTCTCGGCCCTCACTGGGAAACAAACTGAACTCTGCCTAGTCCAAGGCCCTGCCATCCCCTAACTACCTGGTGCATAGAGGAAGTGAAGATTCTCAGACACCGTTCTCAACACCTCTGGGTCCCCAGTGGCGTCTGGGTACACAGGAGACTAAGAACCACAGCATCTGTCGCTGCCCTGGGGACCCCCCTTCCCCCTCTTCCCCCCCATCCCCCCCCCCGTCTTGGACTTTGTTCTGCCATCCCTAAGTGGCCTGCCGGCAGCACTTGTGCATCCCAGCAGCATGGCATACACCACAGACTGACATTTACCTATCACCTTAAAGTACTAAAAGTACTCCTCAGAGTATAGGTGAGATTGGCTAGGGGATGCTCACCAAAGGAATATTAATTATATCCTGGAGCCAATTATGAATTTTAATTCTAACGCTCCTGCCCTCAAGTTTTCAGAAGAAAGTCAGCAGGATGATCATTAAAAAAAGAGAGAGAAAGAAAAACGAAAAGTATTCCAGTATTTTGAAACCAACAGCAAGTCCCCCAACCTGAGTTTCTAGCAGCCCAGGTCTCTGGAGAGTATCACAGCATGTGCAGCCTCCCCACCCCTGCAGGTGGTGCTGGTACACAGGTTGTCTGGTCACATCTTTAATGATAGTAATCTCAGCTAGTAAAGCTGTTCTCAGTATTTGGTTTAAAGCTGTTGTAATGATCTAAATTACTCCTTCTCTTCACCCTAGTTATTGAGTCACAAAGAAAAACGAATACAGAAAAGGATGAGTTAGCTTGAGGTATCAGAGAGGTTATCTGACATCTGATGCTAAATCTACCAGGCCCAGCAATGTCAAGATGCAGCTGCAAAGGAAAGCTATTTTGTGTGTTAGCTGGGCATAGTGGCACACAACCATTAATCCCAGCACTCAGGAGGCAGAGGCAGAGGCAGGCAGATCTCTATGAGCTTGAGGTTAGCCTGGTCTACATAATAAGTTCCTGTCTCACCCCCACCCCTGCCACCAAAACTAAACAAAAACCCTGCCGGATTAACCCCAGAGCTGTGTCTCTTACTCTCTGTGCTCAGGTGTCACTGAATATTGGTAGTTGGGACTTCATTTAAAGATCTCTTGCTCCACCCACCAACCACCCACCTCATCCCCCTGGCATCATTAGTAGCTCTATCCTCGGTGGCCTTCCCGAATAGTTCATTCAATGCGAATGTGTTATGGTGGAATCTGCGACTCAGCAGAGAGCTCCGAGAAGCAGAAGGCTTGCCTTTCTCATCCTGTCACTAGAGCTTCTCCTGCTAGTTGGAACATGTAAACGCTAAATAAATTGAACGAATAAAGCAATCCATAAGAAAACTGCTAACTCCATAATTTTATAATAGCCTGGGACTAACAATTAATTTCAATTTTTTGTTCCTGCCACAAAGCTTTCAGAGTAGCCCAAGTAGATGTCAGTGAAGATGGTAAAGATCTCTTCAACGTGGAACCATGGCAATCTTTTCCAGTTACAATCACAACCTCTTGCTTCCCTCCCCCAACTCCTTTGCCACTTCTAAATTCTGTGTGGCATCCTTAACTTTTTTTTTTTAATTTACATTCCAAATCATTTCCCCTTTCCCGTTTCCTCCCTCCCCGAAAGTCCCATAAGCCCCCTTCCCTCCCTCTTTTCTCCATTCAACCCCCTCTCGTTACTCTGTCCTGGCGTTCCCCTACATCCAGTCTTTCCAGGACCAGGGGTCTCTCCTTCCATCTTTTTAGAAATCTATTGATATGCGGATTGTGTCTAGGGTATTCCGAGATTCTGGGTCAATATCCCCTTATCAGTGACTGCATACCATGTGTGTTCTTTTGTGATTGGGTTACCTCACTAAGGATGATATTTTCAAGTTTTGACCATTTGCCTAGGAATTTCGTGAATTCATTGTTTTTAATTGCAGAGTAGTATTCCATTGTGTAGATATACCACATCTTCTGAATCTGTTCCTCCGTTGAGGTCGACACAGTGTTTCTGGCACTAAGATCCTATCTGTCTTCTCATTCCATTCTCTTGAAATCTTAAAAAGTTGGTGCTCAGATGCTGTGTATCTTGTGATATTAAAAATGCAAGACGTAAGACTGGTAAAATCGCCTAGATGGTAAAGGTGCTTGCTGCCAGGCCTAACAACTTAAGTTCATATGCAGTCCCCAGAATCCACAGGGTGAAGAAGGTAAGAGCCAACTTCCACAAGTTGACATCTGACCTTGATATGTATGCACTGGTACTTATGTGTATGTCTGCACATGAGTACACACACACACACATACACACTTAAATTAATAATAAATGAAGGAAAAGTAAAGCAAAATGTAAAGTCATACATACCATTTTCCCAACTAAGTATTGTCATTTGGGAGGATACAATTGTCTTAGTCAGGGTTTCTATTCCTGCACAAACATCATGACCAAGAAGCAAGTTGGGGAGGAAGGGTTTATTCAGCTTACACTTCCACATTGCTGTTGATCACCAAAGGAAGTCAGGACTAGAACTCAGGCAGTCAGGAAGCAGGAGCTGATGCAGAGGTCATGGAGGGATGTTCCTTACTGGCTTGCTCAGCCTGCTCTCTTATAGAACCCAAGACTACCAGCCCAGAGATGGCACCACCCACAAGGGGCCCTCCCCTCTTGATCACTAATTGAGAAAATGCCCACAGCTGGATGTCATGGAGGCCCTTCCCCAACTGAAGCTTCTTTCTCTGTGATAACTCCAGCCTGTGCCAAGTTGACACACAAACCCAGCCAGTACAACAATTATATTTCATTAGAATATATTTTTATGTTATTGTTCATTTTTGTTGTTGTTGACCCTGCTGGGGATTAGATCCAGTACTTTGAGCATGCTAAGAATATACCTTTCCATGGGGCTATATCCTTAGCCCCAGGTTAATGAGTACTTTATTTTGAAGAAATGACTTCTTTAAATCTTTATTGGTTTTGTATCTAATAAGGTAAGTACAAATGGACAGATGCCAAATGAATATAAGCTATTTTGTCACCTCAATAATAGAAACCCTTATAAAGTGGTCCAGAGACCAGAGTGAACCAGTGTTTTATCTAAATCTTCAGCATCTTTTGAAGTCCAGATCAGCACCTTGCTATCTGATAAGCTGTGGCCCCTTCAGCCAGAGTGGATCCATCTTCCAATGTGGTTCTTGGTTAGTTTTTAGAAACGTTTGCATTTTTACATTTTGTATTTTATTTTATGTGCCTGGGTGTCATGTTTTGCTGCATGTATGCTTGTTCTCGATGTGCTTGTCTGGTGCCCAAGGTGGTCAGGAGAGGACACTGGGTCTTTTGAAATAGGAACAACAAATGGTTATGAGGCACCATGTGGGTGCTGGAAATCAAACTCAGGCCTTAACTGCAGTGTTCTTAACTGCTGAACTATCTCTCCATCCCCAGGCTTTATGTCATTATGACTTTATTCTCTATGACATTCACATACTGCAGAGCTTATGTCAAAAGGGAATTGACATTGATAAGCTTATTAAGAATGATAATGAGCGATTGGTGATAAATCATAAATAAGCCTTTTTATTGTAGTCACTGATTATACACTTTCTAACCTGAAAAGGGGGGAGCAGGGCTTCTTAAAGCTTCAACCTGTCCTTTTTTTAATAAGTCAAGTGGATGCTAGACATATGGGTGTTTACTTCATTACTTTTGTTTTCCCTTAAATACACATATGTAATTATCTAGAGTGGATGACAAATTTATAATACATTTTTAGTTTCATTATGTATTTTAATAAAAATATGCAAACATCTTCCATATCATTACATATTAATCTTACTAGCTTTGCAGTATCCCACCATATAAGACACAGTCTGGGACTGTTCAACTTATGTTTAACCCTATTGCTAGTTATTAAAATTATTCTAATTTTTCTATACTACCAATCATTCTTGGATTTTACTCCTTACATTTATACTTTGCATATATCTCTGACACTTTAAAAATTCCACATAATAAATTCCTGGAGAATTATGAAGGCAGACTGTGTATATAAGGCAGCAAACATTTTAATCTAAAAGGGTGACCATCTTTTGAAAATGCTTCTGCTTCATCCTAGAAGAAAACCAAAACTGTGACTTACAATAGCATGAGAAAACGTGAGAGTCAATGAGGAAGGTTCTGGCATCAGGTAGATGTGGACTTAAAATGCAGTCCATCCCCGCGCAGGGAGGGAGCCTGCCAGCTTCCCTTCCGCGACCTCTGTTCCCGCGGACTGCGCTGGAGAGACCGGTACCCAGGCTCTCCCCCCAATATAACATCACTTGGGACACGGCCTGTTGGGGCTTCCTTCTGTGCCCGAGGGCGGGTTGGCGCTGTGGTCGTCTGGGTGCCAGATCGGCGGGCCATCGTGACCACAGGGTGAGCAGCGCCACGGAGAGTGCCCTCCGCCATCTTTGCTCCAGTGACCAGGTAGTTGGGACCACCAGGCTCAGAGACAGACAGGCATAATATCGCTTCGGGTTCAGGCAGCTTGTGTGTAACCTGCTCCCAGGTGCTGGGCTGATCTGCAGTGACCAGCGCGCCAGATCTGCTGTGGGACTTCTGCCTGGCAGAGGGACGCCCCCTCCCCCCCCCAGGAGAGATCACACACCCCTGCACAGGGCAGGAGCCTGCCAGCCTCCCTTTGGCGACCTCTGCTCCAGGAATCCACTAGGCTGAGCCTTTAGATGTGCAAGGCCTCCCCAATATAAGATCACTTGGGGCAAAGCACATTAGGGCTCCAAAGTCACTCAGGAGCAGGCAGGCCCCAGAAATCGGTGCCAGGGGAATCCTGGTAATCCAGGGGGGGCAGAAATAGCTTTGCAGGCTCACAGGAGGTCCAACCAACAGCCAGTGGCAGCAGGACCAACTAACACCAGAGGTATCCAGATGGCAAAAGGCAAACGTAGGAATGTTACTAACAGTAATCAAAGTAATGTGGGACCATCCGAACCCAACTCTCCAACAGCAGCAAGTCCTGGATACCCCACCACACCCGAAAGACAAGATCTGGATTTAAAATCACTTCTCATGATGCTATTAGAGGATCACAAGAAGGACACAAATAAATCTCATAAAGAGTTACAGGAGACCATGAATCAACGGTTAGAAGCCCTTACAAAGGAAACACAAAAATCGCTTAGAGAAATGCGGGAGAACATGGATCAAAAGATGGAGGCGCACAAGGAGACAACACAAAAATCGCTTAACGAGATGAATCAACGGGTAGATGCACTCACAAAGGAATCACGAAATTTGCATAAAGAAATGCAGAAGAATATGGGTCAACAGACGGATGCCCATAAGGAGGCAACACAAAAATTGCTTAAAGAAATGAATCAACGGTTAGATGCCCTTACAAAGGAAACACGAGAACTGCTTAAAGAAATGCAGGAGACGATGGATCAACAGATGGAATCCCATGAGGAGGAAACACAAAAATCGCTCAGAGAAATGCAGGAGAACGTGGGTCATCAGGAAGAAATCCTGAAAGAGGTAATGCAAAGATACCTTAAAGAAATACAGGAAAATACAAACAAACAAGTGAAGGATCTCAGCAAATCCATCCAGGAACTAAAAAAGGAAGTAGAAACAACTAAGAAATCACAAAGGGAGACAACTTTGGAGATAGAAAACCTTGGGAAGAAATCAGGAGTCATAGATGCAAACATCAACAATAGAATACAAGAGATGGAAGAAAGAATCTCAGGTGCTGAAGATACCATAGAAAGCATTGACTCAACAGTCAAAGAAAATGCAAAATGCAAAAACCGTGAAACCCAAAACATCGAGGAAATCCAGGACACAATGAGAAGACCAAACCTAAGGATTATAGGTATAGATGAGAGTGAAGATTTGCAACTTAAAGGGCCAGTAAACATCTTCAACAAAATTATGGAGGAAAACTTCCCTAACTTAAAGAGAGAGATGCCGATGAACATACAAGAAGCCTACAGAACTCCAAACAGACTGGACCAGAACAGAAATACCTCCCGTCACATAATAATCAAAACACCGAATGTTCTAAACAAAGAAAGAATACTAAATGCAGTAAGAGAAAAGGGCCAAGTAACATACAAAGGAAGACCTATCCGAATCACATCAGACTTCTCACCAGAGACTATGAAAGCCAGAAGATCCTGGGCAGATCTCATGCAGACACTAAGACAGCACAAATGCCAGCCTAGACTACTATACCCAGCAAAACTCTCAATCACCATAGATGGAGAGACCAAGATATTCCATGATAAAACCAAATTTTCACAATATCTTTCCACAAACCCAGCCCTGCAACGGATAATAGGTGGAAACCTCCAATACAGGGAGAGAAACAACACCCTGGAAAAAATGAGATAATAACCTTCTTGAATCAAACCCAAAAGTAGATAACCACTCAAACATAAAGATAGCGTCAAGAATGGCAGATGGCAATAATCACTATGCCTTAATCTCTCTTAATATCAATGGTCTCAATTCCCCAATTAAAAGACATAGACTAGCAGACTGGATACGTAAACAGGACCCAGCATTTTGCTGCATGCAGGAAACGCACCTCAGTGTCAAAGACAAACACTACCTCAGAGTAAAAGGCTGGAAAACAATTTTACAAGCAAATGGCCCCAAGAAACGAGGTGGAGTAGCCATCCTAATATCGGATAAAATTGATTTTCAACCCAAAGTCATCAAAAAAGACACAGAAGGACACTACATACTGATCAAGGGAAAAATCCACCATCAAGAACTCTCAATCCTGAATATCTATGCTCCAAATGCAAGGGCACCCTCATTCGTAAAAGAAACTTTACTAAAACTCAAAGCACACATCGCACCGCACACAATAATAGTGGGTGACTTCAACACCCCGCTCTCTGAAATGGATCGTTCAGGAAAGCAGAAACTAAACAGGGACACAGTGAATCTAATTGAAGCCTTGGACCAAATGGAACTAACTGATATATATAGAACATTTCATCCTAGAGCTAAAGAATACACCTTCTTCTCAGCTCCTCATGGTACCTTCTCCAAAATTGACCATATAATTGGTCACAAATCAGACCTCAACAGATACAAGAAGATAGAAATAATCCCATGCCTCCTATCAGATCACTATGGAATAAGGGTGGTCTTCAATGGCAACAAAAACAAAAGAAAACCCACGTACACATGGAGGCTGAACAATGCTCTACTCAATGATAACTTGGTCAAGGTGGAAATAAAGAAAGAAATCAAAGACTTTTTGAAAGTTAATGAAAATGAAGGCACAACATACCCTAACTTATGGGACACAATGAAAGCAGTGCTAAGAGGAAAATTCATAGCCCTGAGTGCCGCCAAAAAGAAACGGGAGACAGCATACACTAACAGCTTAATGGCACACCTGAAAGCCCTGGAACAAAAAGAAGCAAATACACCAAAGAGGAGTAGAAGGCAGGAAATCATCAAACTCAGGGCTGAAATCAATCAAGTAGAAACAAATAAAACCATACAAAGAATCAACAAAACGAGGAGTTGGTTCTTTGAGAAAATCAACAAGATAGATAAGCCCTTAGCCAGACTAACCAGAGGGCACAGAGATAGTATCCAAATTAATAAAATCAGAAACGAAAAGGGAGAGATAACAACAGAAACTGAGGAAATTCAAAAAATCATCAGATCCTACTACAAAAACCTGTATTCAACACAACTAGAAAATCTTGAGGAAATGGACAATTTCCTTGACAAATACCAAGTACCAAAATTAAATCAGGATCAAATAGACCATCTAAACCGTCCTATAACCCCTGAAGAAATAGAAGTTGTCATTGGAAGTCTTCCAACCAAAAAAAGCACAGGTCCAGATGGTTTTAGTGCAGAATTCTATCAGACCTTCAAAGAAGACCTAACACCAATACTCTTCAAACTGTTCCACAAAATAGAAACAGAAGGAACACTACCCAACTCGTTCTATGAAGCCACAATTACACTAATACCAAAAGCACACAAAGATCCGACAAAGAAAGAGAATCTCAGGCCAATCTCTCTTATGAATATCGATGCAAAAATACTCAATAAAATTCTTGCCAACCGAATCCAAGAACACATCAAAACGATCATTCACCACGATCAAGTAGGCTTCATCCCAGGGATGCAGGGATGGTTCAATATAAGGAAATCCATCAATGTAATCCACTACATAAACAATCTCAAAGAAAAAAACCACATGGTCATCTCATTAGATGCTGAGAAAGCATTTGACAAAATTCAGCATCCTTTCATGCTAAAGGTCTTGGAAAGATCAGGAATTCAAGGCCCATATCTAAACATAGTAAAAGCAATTTACAGCAAACCAGTAGCCAGCATCAATCTAAACGGAGAGAAACTTGAAGCAATCCCACTAAAATCAGGGACTGGACAAGGCTGCCCTCTCTCTCCACATCTTTTCAATATAGTACTTGAAGTTCTAGCTAGAGCAATTAGACAAGAAAAAGAGGTCAAAGGGATACAAATTGGAAAGGAAGAAGTCAAACTATCACTATTTGCAGACGATATGATAGTATACATAAGCGACCCAAAGAACTCCACCAGAGAACTCCTACAGCTGATAAACGACTTCAGCAAAGTGGCCGGATATAAAATCAACTCAAGCAAGTCAGAAGCCTTCCTATACTCAAAGGATAAGCAGGCTGAGAAAGAAGTAAGAGAAATAATACCCTTTACGATAGCCACAAACCATATTAAGTATCTTGGCGTGACGCTAACCAAACAAGTGAAAGATCTGTATGACAAGAACTTCAAGTCTCTGAAGAAAGAAATTGAAGAAGACCTCGGAAGATGGAAAAATCTGCCATGCTCATGGATTGGCAGGATTAATATAGTAAAAATGAGCATCTTACCAAAAGTAATACACAGATTCAATGCAATCCCCATCAAAATCCCAACTCAATTCTTCATAGAGTTAGAAAGAGCAATTCAAAAATTCATCTGGAATAACAGAAAACCCAGAATAGCTAAAACTATTCTCAAGAGTAAAAGAACCTCTGGGGGAATCAGTATCCCGGACCTCAAGCTGTACTACAGAGCAATAGTGTTAAAAACTGCATGGTATTGGTACAGTAACAGACATGTAGATCAATGGAACAGAATTGAAGACCCAGAAATGAATCCACACTCCTATGGTCACTTGATCTTTGACAAAGGAGCTAAAACCATCCAGTGGAAAAAAGATAGCCTTTTCAACAAATGGTGCTGGCTCAGCTGGAGGTCAACATGCAGAAGAATGCAAATTGACCCATCCTTATCTCCTTGCACTAAGCTCAATTCTAAGTGGATCAAAGATCTCCACATAAAACCAGACACACTGAAACTAATAGAAGGGAAACTAGGGAAGAACCTTGAACATATGGGCACAGGGGAGAATTTCCTGAACAGAACTCCAATAGCTTATACTCTAAGATCAAGAATAGACAAATGGGACCTCATTAAATTACAAAGTTTTTGCAAGGCAAAAGACACCGTCAAAAAGACAAAGCGGCAACCAACTAACTGGGAAATGATCTTTACCAACCTTACATCCGACAGAGGGCTAATATCCAAGATATACAAAGAATTCAAGAAGTTAAACTCCAGAGAGGCAAGTAACCCTATTAAAAAATGGGGTACAGAGCTCCACAAAGAGTTCTCACCTGAAGAATATCTAATGGCTGAGAAGCACCTAAAGAGATGTTCATCATCCTTAGTCATTAGGGAAATGCAAATCAAAACAACCCTGAGATTCCATCTCACACCAGTCAGGATGGCTAAGATCAAAAACACAGGAGACAGCAGTTGTTGGCGAGGATGTGGAGAAAGAGGAACACTCCTCCACTGCTGGTGGAATTGCAGGCTGGTACAACCACTCTGGAAAGCAGTCTGGCGGCTCCTCAGAAAACTGGGCATGACACTTCCGGAGGATCCGGCTATACCACTCCTGGGCATATACCCAGAGACTTTACCTGCATGCAATAAGGACACATGCTCCACTATATTCATAGCAGCCTTATTTATAATAGCCAGAAGCTGGAAAGAACCCAGATGTCCCTCAACGGAGGAATGGATTCAGAAGATGTGGTATATTTACACAATGGAATACTACTCTGCAATTAAAAACAATGAATTCACGAAATTCCTAGGCAAATGGTCAGAACTTGAAAATATCATCCTTAGTGAGGTAACCCAATCACAAAAGATCACACATGGTATGAAGTCACTGATAAGGTGATATTGACCCAGAATCTCAGAATACCCTAGACACAATCAGCATATCAATAGATTTCTAAAAAGATGGAAGGAGAGACCCCTGGTCCTGGAAAGACTGGATGTAGGGGAACGCCAGGACAGAGTAATGAGAGGGGGTTGAACGGAGAAAAGAGGGAGGGAAGGGGGCTTATGGGACTTTCGGGGAGGGAGGAAACGGGAAAGGGGAAGTGATTTGGAATGTAAATTAAAAAAATAAAATTAAATTAAATTAAAAAAAAAATGCAGTCCATCTGCCAACCGTCACGGTCACCTTTGACAACTTACGTAACTGCTCTTTCCATAAACATTTTTGAAATCAGAAACACAAAGCCAATGAGCTTCTGTACTCTTTAATTTCCTGCCTTAAAGGCTGAAACTTACACTTTGCTCACACTCACTCATGCACACTCTTACTCGTGCACACACACTTTCCACTCTCACACTCGCTCACACACATGCTTTATCTTTCTCTCTTACCAAGTAAAGAAAACCAGGGAGCAGCAAACTCCCAAGTATCAGCATTCTGCACTCTGATAGCTGCCCTTTAGGGTTCGGTTTCTCTTCTACAGACTGGGGCACTAACGGTCACCTTCTGGGGACTGGAGAGATGGCTCAGGGGTTAAGAGTACACACTGCTCTTGCAAAGGGTCTGAGTTTGGGTTTCCAGCACCCATGTCAGACAGGTTACAAATACCTGTAACTCAAGCTCCATGGGACCCACCACCCCTTCTGTCCTCATTGGGTACCTGCACTCATGTGTGCATGGTGTGCACACGTGCACACACACACATGCACACACACACACAGACACACAGACACACACACACACACACACACACCTAATTTAAAATAAAAATAAACCTTTAAAAAAAAAAGTATTTCCTTTCTTTCAAAAGACCCATGCCAGAAGTCCCAGCACTCAGGAAATTGAGGCAGGAATGTCAGAAACTCAAGGCCAGCCTGGGCTACATAAGTGAGTTTGAGGTCAGAAACTCAAGGCCAGCCTGGGCTACATAAGTGAGTTTGAGGTCAGAAACTCAAGGCCAGCCTGGGCTACATAAGTGAGTTTGAGGTCAGAAACTAAAGGCCAGTCTGGGCTACATAAGTGAGTTTGAGGTCAGAAACTAAAGGCCAGTCTGGGCTACATAAGTGAGTTTGAGGTCAGAAACTCAAGGCCAGCTTCTCCTACATAAGTGAGTTCGAGGCCAACCAGCAACACAGCCCTGTCTCAGAAAGCAAAAAGCAAACACTTCGAGAATCTCTGGTTTTGAATTTCCCCAGCTGGACTAAAAAGACCTTGAGAAAGCAGGTTGTCTTTTTCTCATGAAAACTGTTGGCTCTTGATGCTCCCAACAGTGCCAAGAATGTCTCCAGACAGTTTTATTTGACCTTTTCACTTGAAAATCTAAATTGGACCTGCACGCTCATCACCAAAAATGTAATCTGACTGGAAGAAAAAGTTCATAAAATCTCAAACTGATAATGCTTGAATCTGTTTCTATTTCCCCTGAAATGATGCATTCCTAATGTTCTTACTGACTAACTTAGCTTCAGACTGGTGGAGGCACTTCTCTGGGTGGTGAGAATTCAGCTTTCATTGGCTTCCATGTGCAAATGCTCTTAATCTTTGGAATGTGCTACAGAGTGAGGATGCCTTTGCACAGGGAGGTTCTTTTTTTTTTTCAAGAATTTAAATGTCACAGAGCAAACTTTCAATGAACTTAATTGAGGACAGTGATCTACGAAATTGAATTTTAAAAACCAGGTGAAGTAAAGAACAGACTGCCATAGATCACTTTATTTCCAATGTAGCGTAGCCACCAGTGGCTTAGCCCAAACTGTACTTCTCATTGGCCGCGGATGCCCAGGCTTTCTCCCCAGCCCAACCTCTCCATCAGCAGCGAGTCTTCTGGACAGCTTGTCTTTTAACTTTCTCCATCTTCCTAGGACTTGAAGCGATTGGGGATCGTAACAGCAGCTAGTTAAAGATGTCTACACAGCCTGGTCTACAGAGCGAGTTCCAGGACAGCCAGGGCTACACAGAGAAACCTTGTCTCGAAAAACCAAATAAATAAATAAATAAATAAATAATAAAGATGTCTACACACATTCTAGAAATTCAGACTTCCTAAATCTAGTCAGTGATGCTGACCTTATCTATTCCTTAGGCTCCTCCTGTGGTGATTTCTCTGCCCTTAACTTCAACAAACAAATATCAATTTAGTAAACTTATCTGATCATATCTTTACAATAGTAAAGTCCTTAGATAGTGATTAATATGGAAAGTTTTTGGCTCTCAATTTTCTAAAAATGTTACATCTTAGAGATTTTCTTTAAAAAAATATTAAAAGAATTGTCTGGGGGGATGTTCATTTCGTAAGATTCTTGCCACACAAGCATGAAGATCTAAGTGTGGATCTCCAGCATCCAAGGGAAAAGCCGGGTATAGCCAGGACAGGTTCAGTGAGACGCTGACTCAAAACATAAGGTAGGAAACAGAGGAAAAGGATGTTCAGTATTGACCTCTGACCTCCACATGCACACATGAGCACACACACATGCACTCATGCAAGTACACATACACTCTATACATGCATATACACACAAGTAATGAATAAAATAAATAATAGATAAAAGAATCTTACAATAGCTTTCCATTAATTTATACCCAAGTTCTTAATATATAAAACTACTGTTGTCCTTTCATAGCAACATAATAGATTCTTGAGAACAATTATAGTATCTGTTTAAGACATCTAGTTCTCTCTAAAATATTGAAAGCATTCCACTCTGAGGCCATGAAGACACATTTCATGTGCAAGTCTGTGCTCCCTAATAGACAGTGCGCAGACCCTCTGTGCATACAGATCTGCCTGTCATGGCTCATTCTTTCATTACACTCAGATGCTCTGATGCTACATGCTCTAAGTCTCTGCTCTCCACTGTGGATCTCGCTAATCATGCCTATGTATTTGTTTGTTTGAGACAGAATCTCTCATAAACAAAATGGCCTTGAGCTCATTATAACCTCCTATCATCCTACCTCTAATTCCAAGTTATGAAATTGCAGGCATGAGCCCTCATGCCTGTAATTTATACAATCCTGGGGATCGAGGCCAGGGTTTGCCCACTCGGTGGGCACTCTAACTAATAGGCTACATCCCAGACTGTGGATACCTATTTAAAATAAAATATTAATTATGTTTCTTATCATTGACATATTAATAAAGATATATGGCATTTATATAATCACAAAGTTTTATTGGGCACCACTGTCTATATAAATCAAATATAACATTATATACAATGTAATTATTAATCAATCATAAATACATAGTAGTAATATCTAAAGAAGTATTTGTCTCTCTTTTCTAATATGGTAATAAGATGATTTCACTATCCTCCTAACAATGTAGCTGGGGGAAAAAAAACCAGTATCCATTCAACAACTTAGCAAAAATGCAATATTGTGTTGCCATATTTGCAACTCAAAAATTCTGGTGAAATTCTTCTCCCAGACAGATGTGAGAAATTTGCCAAATTCTGAGACTAAGTAAAGGTACAGATTAGCAATGATATTTCCTTAAGTGCACTTACATTCTGTTATCTTTTCAAAGTCTCTTCAGAGGTTAAACCTCACTAAATGTAGACCTGAGGAAACTTCACAGACAAAAGCAACTTTCTCCTACTGTCATCTCTCCAAGCTTGTGGACAGTCAAAGCATTCCAGCATCACCTGCTACAGGCCCTAGAGAGCAGATAAGGAACGGTGTTCCAGGGCTGGGACCAGTTCGCTCCATTCCTCTCTCTGCTGCCAGTGTCCATTGCACAGTACACCTGCTACACATAGGTTATCCTTCCTAAAAGCATCTGAGCACTTACTGGGAATGCCAAAGGTTGTCCAAGTTAGGCAGCTCCATGATGACACAGAGAATTTCATCAACAGAATTCTCAGTGTGAAATGCTGTGCCCCATCCCCTCACCATGAAGGAACAAGTTAAAAGTTTAGATATTTGACTCTGCTGCCTTTATCAATAAAGCCATCAATATCCCATGAGTTGCTTGTGTGCTTGGCACAGTTCTCTCCTGTTATCTAGATTCTTCACATGGACTAAAAAAAAACCACAGAGATGAGAAAATATCAGTTCAAGAGATATTTCTTCTAATACTTTCACAGAGCCAGCTACAACTTGGCCTGTGCCTTCAAAGAGCTCATTCTAGTGGATTCTAGTCATAGAGAAAGAGATAAGTGCTGTGACAGTTTATGGGAGATCAGGGAGGGCAAGGTCACAGTAAGGCTTCCCGGGGAAAAGGATATCTAAGCATAATCTGGAAAGATGAATAGCAATTAGTTAGGCAAGAAAAGTACAGGACAGAGCAAAGAACACAAGACAGGGCACAGAGGCATGAAAACAGCCAGGAAAATTTGTGATTGCGCACATGCCATTCACACACAAATCATTCACATGCATTATGTACATATCACACTGTAAAACAGACACCCACACATTTGCCTACAGATAGCCACACCATACACATCACACACACACACACACACACACACACACACACACACTGCTAATGTGAGTCCCAGAGAGGAAGGCAGGAGCCAGATCATTAGAGTTTTTCTGCAGAAGACAGGAAATTAGAGAAAATTGAAAGTACAGTAGTCAATTCTGTTTATACATATATGCATATATATTAATTACTTGGATCACTTGTTAAACTATGCTGATGTGGAAAGCAATGATTTGAAAAATGTGAGTGCCGGGCAGTGGTGGCGCACGCCTTTAATCCCAGCACTTGGGAGGCAGAGGCAGGCGGATTTCTGAGTTCGAGGCCAGCCTGGTCTACAGAGAGAGTTCCAGGACAGCCAGGGCTACACAGAGAAACCCTGTCTCGAAAAACTAAAAAAAAAAAAGAAAAAAGAAAAAAGAAAAATGTGAGTGAGTTAAATGATACCAACATATTTGGCTCCCTGGCTAAGTACTGAGATAAAGTATAAAAGAGAAAGAGTAGCTTTGGGAAGAAATTAGCTTGGTTTTGCTTTTTAAAAAGTGATTTGTGTCTTCTAAATTAGTATGTTCAGGGTCCAGAGAGTCAGTGGAGTCATTAGGAGCATATACTGTTAGTTGTTGCAAAGTGGGGCTGGAGAGATTGCTCAGTGCTTAGAGCACTCTGCTCCCAGCACCAATGTGAGGCAATTCACAAAATCTGGTAACTCCATTTCCAAGAATCCAACATTCTTTCTATTCTTCTCAGTAACAGTACACCCACGTACTCCAGTGCAAATACATACAGATGATTAAAATGTTTCAAAAGTATATTGGTTTTAACATCTAAAAAAAAAAAGGAAAGGCCTTAGGGGGCCTTAGGGGGAATATTGTGCTCAGGGGCACTTAAAGATGATTTTAAGAATACAAAAATATGAAATATATATTGTAAAACTGATGATGGCTAGTTTCAGTGCATGAAGGGACCAAAAAGAAAAAGTAATAAAGCCTAGAAGCCTGAAAATCCAACCTCAAAATAAAAATGGAGTAGAAAGACACGCAGCGAAAACATGAAGAACTGGAGAAGAGAGAAGGGGGCCCACAATATGCTCGATGCATAATTCATCAAGGACCTCAGAGACAGGCAACAGAACTCAGCCTGCTTCGAGCCCAGGCTGGGGCTCTCCCGGAGCTGACCCTGGAGGCCCACAACCTTGTCAGCGATGGAATTCCTTGACTCACATGTAAGAGGGCAAATCAATGTATGCTGCAAGCTTTCTAGAGAAAATTGAAAATGCAAGTCAACTCCTCATATTCATGGGTAACGGCTGGTATGTGACTTCCTTTTACTTGTGGGCCAACAAAAATTTTGTAGAAGAAACTCACACACAGTCAGGTTAACATGTTACCAAGAATATTACAAGAGGATTGTCTTGTTAGACAGACATACCAGCCAGCAACTGTTGTTTCAAAGTGAGTTTTTAAATGTTTATTTATTATTTTTATGTGCATGTATCTGTATGAGTCTGTGCTCACACATGCAGGAGACCAGGAGAGGGTGTCAGATGCTGGGTAACTGGAACTACAGTTGTGGGCCGCCTTGTGGTTGCTAGAACCCAAGCCAGGTCCTCTCCAAGAGTTGTAGTCACTTCTAACAGCTGAGTCATCTCCACAGCCACATTGTAAAGGAATTTTATTTTTAAATCTGTCTATCTGGTTTGGATGCCAAATGAGTTTTTAATAGATTTCTTATTTCTTACTAACTCTTTAAGAATTTCATATGTGCATACAACATATTTTGATCATATTTATCTCCCTTCAAACTGCATATAGCAGTTTTGATTCATTGGATAATTTCATTTTGGATCTTTACCACCTCTGTAAGGAGGCCTTTTTGAAGGTAAGAACTGATAAGGAGACACTCTAGAGGAAGAAACTACCAGATTTCAAGTAAATACTTTTCAAACTAATGTTTAAATAGTTATAATTGGGGAATGAAATCAAAGAAGCCTAAAAATGAAGCATTATGATTTTTTTTCAAATCCAAAGGAGTTTTATATGGTTTGATTTGTGACTGGGGCATTTTTGCTTTATTTTTATTTTAGAATCTCTATAAATTATAAGAAACTAGAGAAAAGTGGGTTTGGTCCCCTGTAGTAAAAAAAAAAAGTATAACCCAAATATTTTAGGAAATAAATTATTGCACATACAGAAATGAAAGTACAATCAGCGAAATCCTGATAATGAATCTGAGCAAAGCAAAAGCAAGCATCGACCTGCCTCACAGAGCGCCAGCTCAAATTAGAAAGGTCGTTATGCAGGGTAAGGAGCAGACCTGGAATCTGGGCCAAGGAGGTGATGCGATTACGCTGAAGGAAAGAGAAGAAGCTGATGAAAAATGAATACTTGTGTAAAGAGTCAGCAAACAGGTAAATTTAACTCCAAATTAAGCCCCAGACTCCTAGGTCTCCAGTCTGCTAGAAGTCTTCTTGTTGTTTCCTGTAAATGAATGCCACAAAAATTCTGCCAGTCAGGAGATTTAAGGTGTGTGGGGGTAGGGTGATATTTATTTGACTTAAAAAAAAAATTAATAGATGTTGTTAAAATAAGATTGTGTGTTTTCTTACCTCAGGACATTCTTGATAACAGGTACATCTTGAAGGTCTGTACAAGCATTTCTGTGGCTTTTGTAGTGTCTCTCATACATACAGTCTTTTGAAAACCGCTTAGTTACTTTGCCTTCCAAAATGAAAAAATGACTGCCCAATAGAATGAAAGTCGAGTGGGCTGAATAGGAAGTCCAACAACGCAATGAAAAAATTAACAACAGTGTGCAGGAGCAGGAGGCAGAACATTTTCCTATTCATGTAAGAACATAGCCAAAAACTTACTCTCCTGTAGAGCCATTGTGCACATAGCTAATGACAATAGTCAGTACTCGAAAAACAAAAATTGCAAATGATTGTCCATCTCTCTCCCAATACTTAGTGAAAGGTTCCTGAAAAGAGAATTAAACAACAACAACAATACTCATTAAATTACATGCATGCATTAGAAACACTTGTGTTCTACTGCAGGAAGAATTAAACTATTCAACAATTTCCATTTATATATTTTTCAGTTGCAAAAGCATGACATCATTAATATTTAAAATGAAGCTCTAGTTATTGTTGTGGGTTCACTGTGTTAGTGAGAAAACAAAATAATATTTTGAAAAAAATAAGGAAGAAGCTCTAAAAATACTATGTTTGCTTGTTTGTGCACTGATAATAGACTGAAATGTCCCCTTGTGCATATACTTTTTGTTGCTTATAAAAATAAGACAATGTAAATTTTACTTATATAATTAATGGACAGTAAAATTTAGATAAAATTAAGTAATTTGAAACAACTGTTATCACATAAACAGATAAACATCCTATTTTACATGATTATTGAATAATCCAAATTATTATAACTCAATGTGGAATTAAAATGTTCAATACTATAGACTATTAAATTGAGTAATTGCTTTGATTTTTAAATTTATTTTCAATTGTAAATTATGTATGTGAATAATTGTATATACAGAAGTTTATTAAATGGAAAATGGTATAAAAAATAAGGTAACAGATCAGATTGGGAGGGTAGTGTTCCTAGCTAAGGAAACTGAGCAAACTGCAAAGTATAAGAAAGAAATCTACAAAAATATTATCTGTATAAGATTTTAAAATGTGAAATATAAAGTGATTGAAGTTTATAAATATAAAACACACATTTTAAACTATTATTAGTAGCCAACATCATCAGAGACAAGTTTTGTGTTGGGTACTCTGGCACTATTTCTTTTCACATAGGTACAACTTTTGGGCGGTTGAAAGTCAAGTAGAGTGGTATTCAGTGTGGTCTGAAAAGAGAATGGTCATTTCAAACTGTAGGTCAAGGAGCTAGTGATTCCCACTGCCTCAGCACAAATGAACAAGCAATACAGCATATTATGAAAATGGAAAAATAGTAAATATGACATTGTAAAACATTTAAGCTGTCCTATGAACGGGATTAATGAGTTCTCAGGATAACCATCTTTTTGTACTGTTTTCTCAAAGGGGAAGTAATACAACATTCCCAGAAAACAAGTTGTCACAATTAGTTTTATTCACCAAATTTTTCTTTCAGATTATCGCTGCCGTCTCCTGACACACGCGTTTCTTTTCTCCTCTAATTATCATACGAAGCCCTCACTAAATCATTTTTGCATTCGTTGTTCTTTCAAACGTTCAAGGAGCAGCCTTAGAATTATGTTGTATTGTCTTCTTTAGATTTGCTACAAAACAGACAAAACAAAAGCAAGTTTGAGCCCCAGGGCAGCAATGTGGGAAAGACGCCGAAGAAGATTAAAATCACGCACAAACACAAAGAATTGCAAACTTAGTTTTGTAAGTTCTAACCTAATTCACTACCAAAAGTAAAATAAAGATCAGAGTCTTGATGACCCCCTAAGTCTTTTAGCAAATGTCTTAGCTTAAAAAGCTCAGCAGCGAGTGTGGTGAACTTCTGTACTGCGTGTAGGACAGGAGTTATTTGCATTCTATGAGAAGAAATAGAATACAGGTAAAAACAAGAAGAATCATTGGGAACAGAAAGGAATAGAAGCTTCCCTGATGAACTTAGAATCTGGTTGAGGAGAAAACATGAATATTTAGTATTATTAAGATGGTATGCCATTATATAAAAGCACTTGTAAAAATGATCCCCGGTAAGCCTCCCAACTCTCACAATACCAAAATATAAATTTTGCTTACTTAAGTAAATAAAATAATCCAAATTTTTATTGAACTCAACTAATATTCAGCTAAGCAGAAAATGTTGCTACAAAGAAAACTATCAACAACTGACAAGCACACAGCCCTGTTCCAGCAATGTCCGTTCTGATAGTATTTGTCTTAACAGAATTGTTTTATAGTAGAATTTTATTAGGTGCCCAAATAGTCATGAAGTCTCTATAAAATACTATGTATAGATGAGAAGTTTAAATTATTGGGTAGCCTGCAGTAAATTAAGCAAATACTTAAGAGAGGGGAGTTTGTGTTATTAGAAGACAAAAAATGTGATTTATATACAAATAGTATTTGGCCTTGAGTACTAACCGAAGAATGATAATAAGGGCTTTGTTAAGTACACAAGATGGAATGCTTTTTTAGGAACTTTGGTACCTGGATAAAGTCAAGTATGACACACTCCACACAGATAAGAGCCATCAGAGAAAGCTGTTGTATGGTTGTGAGGCAATGTTTCTATATGAAAATCTTAAAATTCAATGTTCATTCCAGTAGAAGTGGTGGCCTCTGAAAGCAGTATGTCAGTACTTAGAGTGAACAAGCACTGACTGTACGGAGAGCCAAACACTGTTACGTGATTTGCAGTTGTGTTTTAAGTGTGTGATGACATCCACATCTCTTAGGCTCCAGTTTCATCTTCTAATTACCAATAAATTTCTTCTAATCTCCTTTGAAGGCCTCCCACAGCCTCTGTAGATAAACTTCAGTGATGTCACACTGTCTCTAAAACTAGATTAAGGACAAGTCAAACATTCCCACAATTACAATGATACGTACTATGTGAGAACAGCCCTAGGAACTGGGGGAAGATAAAGAACACACAGTGGTCACCTCAGAAATGTTTGTCATGGGCTTTTCAGATGGTGGATGGTGACCCTTCAGAGACTTAGGAATTTAGTGGATAGAAGACCAACTGTTTTAAAGACTAAAGTTACTTAGAACAGAATTTTAAAAGCCATGTGTATCACAAACAGCAAAGAAAACAATGTTTCATGAAAGTTGTCTCAATTATCCATATATATATATATATATATATATATATATATATATGGATACACACACACACACACACACACACACATATATATATATATATATATTTACTGAGTCACAATGGAAAATTTATTCCATATTGTGGGTCACATTCAAAAGTTGTTTGGGAAAGTCCCTACTAGAAATGCTCACACAATGGTTCATTCTGTAAAGACTGTCACAAACTAGTAACTTCAAACATTCTATCTAAATTAACTGACAAGGCAAAATAAATACCCACAGAACAGGTAGTCAAGCACCAGCAAGGTCTGCTTGGGAAAATGTTATCTCCATTTAGATCTCCTTCATTAAAATGTTCACCAGTCAATCACGATGTTATGCAGTTGCAACAAAATACTTTTGGCATTAGTTAATACAACAGAGTGAGGTGACTCGGGTACTGCTTGGACGTGCTTGGGCGTCTAGAAGGGGACATGCGATTAGGAACACGATATTCTGAGTTGATTTTTAAGACAGAAAACTTTCATTTAGTAATGGTGAGCCACTTTCATATGAGTCAAGGGAGGTATGGTATCAAAATATTTATATTATAAAACACTATATAACATACTCCTGATGAGAGGTTGAACAGCCAGTCATATCACACAGGTACCGCTTCATTACCACTAGACATAGCTGTGCTCCAGCTATGTTTGCCTTAATTTTTTTAAGCTAAAACCTGACTAAGTCATAAACAACATGAATTCAGAAAACAATTTTATTCAATACCTTGTACATAATAAATATTAAATGACCACTGCCGAATATATTGTTGACATTAATTTATTTTATATTTCATCTTATCAAAATATCCACCTATTTTTAATATCGATAAAGATATATAGTCTTTGGAAAATCTCAATTGATACAGTCTACATGTCTATAATTCATAGATAATTAAAGTCACTGGGTGTTAATGGCAATCTTTGATCCTACCAGAGAGTCACAAACCTAAATCACAGAATAACAATAGAAGCTGGATCTGGGAAGCATGCAGACATCCAGCATACCAAGCTATGTGGAAAATCTGCTACCCTGGTAGTCTGGGGATTGCAAAAATCAAGACTTTCCTCAGCTTCAAGACTTTCCTACTTTTGAAAGTGGGAAATACAAATGAAAACATACTAGAAACTTAGAAAGAATAAAGGTTTTACAAATTACTATAGTAATTCAGCCCAGATCTCATATTCTCTGAAAGGTTGGTCTTGGCTGATGCACACTGAAATACCATCCCGTGGGAGTGGGGAGAGCCAGCACTGGAAGGTTCCATGAAACACAGATTTGTGCTGTGGCTCCATTGCTAAGTAAATATTGGGAACATGACTGTCAGCTTCAGGTTATGCATGATTCATGTGCAATGTGGGAAGGGGTACCAGGTGAATGACCTTCCAAAGCCAGATCTAGGCTTCCAGCGCTGTTGTCCTTGCCTGTCCATACCTACTCCATAGTTTAAGTCAAGCTATCCACTCTATGCAGAATCACTTGGAGATTTCTCGCCTGCATAACTGTTCAGGACTCTCTCTCTCTCTTTACTCTTATTTCCTATCTCCTTTTCAGTGCCTCCTGGTCGCTTTTGAATCATCTCTAGCCCCATGATGGCTGAACTTTCCTTGATTTTGATGCAGTCCTGACAGGCACCCTCACAAAGCCGTGTCTTGTATGACTATTGTCTGTCAGAAGAGCATTCCTACCTCATCTGCCCCTTCCCCACCCCTCTACCTCCCACTCCCTCCTGTAGGACTGTCAACTGAGTCCCTGTCCATCTCCAGGGACACCCAACAGAGACATGGAGAGTCTAAGACTAGCTATATACCAATTACTGATTTTAGATACCTTATTAGTTGTTATTTACAAATTTTATTGTTTAACTTTCTGTAGATTATACATTTTACAATACCTGAAGTTCTTGAGATCTGATAGATTTTTTTTTAGACTTCAGAAGTTTGGGCTATCAAAAAGATAATTTAGCACAGCATGCAAAACAAAACAAAGTATTCAAAAACATTAGTGTTTCTGTGGTAAACTTCTAAACTATTCCCTCAAATGAAATAGAAGCTGTGTTTCACACCAATACAGGTCAGAATTTCTGCCAAATGGGTTAGTTTTGGGTTAATGTTTTACTGCCAAGCACATTGTCTAAAACAAACAAGTTTTTAGGCATTTGGATTTCAAAATTACATAGCAAGGATTGCTTATCTAATAAATAACACAGACCTTGGTATGAATATTTTTCTTACTAGACTACATATATCACAGCATCGGAGACATCTCCCCCCTCCCCCTTTTTTTCTTTTCTTCTCTGTTTTGTTGAGACAGTGTTTACATTTCTGACTGTTCTGGAATGTGATATGTAGACCAGGCTGGCCTTGAACTCACAAAGATCTCCCTGCTTCTCTCTCCTGAGTTCTGGGATTAAAGGTGTGTGTCTCTATCCTCAGCTCTGGAAACTATCCACTCCAATTCTTCACACCTCTAGAAAAGTTCCTTACAGAACACCCAACAAAAATTCAACATTTATTTCAACAATTTTTCATTGAATAAGTACTGTGTGCCAAAACAGATTATTTAAAATCTTGTAATGTGTAGTACCTGACTTTGACAGCATTGTAGTTTCAGGAAGACCAAAACAGAAAGCAAATGTTAAAATACAAGTCTGTGGCTAAGCACCAAAATCAATGTTTCAGACAACGAGGAGGCTTGCTGGAGAGGTACTAAGCTGAAGTCTAGAACTGTGGTTCAATGCTCCAATATCTCACAACTGTCAGAGGCAGCCTAATGATGTATGGCCTGGATGGGAAGCACTGTACAGTTTGATGGGAAATCCTATAGTTCAGTCATATTTTATACTGAAAATCATATAACTTTTGCATTAGATACATGTATTTTTAATTCTCAGACGATTTCATTGACACTAATTCTAGATATGGAATTCATAGAGATGACTCTTCGAACCTAAAACTATAGGTTGTAGAACTATGGTGAACCTCATATGCAACTATATAAAGCTGCCACAGACATCATATTCTGTGTTAAAGAGGGGATTACTTATGGGTTTGTTTTGTTTTTTTGGTTTTTTTTTTTTTTTTTTTTTGGTCAACTGGTGTTGAATGGTTAAAAGGAATAGTGAATGTTAGTAAAAGTTAATATCTTTAAAGTTTTTTTTTTAAATTGGTGGTACACAACTTTCATCCCAGCACTCAAGAGAAAGACAGGCAGGTCTCTATGAGTTTGAGGTATCTCAGCCAACCAAGGCTATGTAGTGAGGCCTTGCCTCAAAGAAGCAAAAAAAAAAAAACAAAAACAAAAAAACACACACAAACATTATTAGAAATGTGTATATTGTGTGTGTCAAGGTGTGGGGGGAGGTAGGTGTATGCATGTCTGTATGTGTGAGTAAAGACACATGCATCACAGAGTGTCTGTGGAATCAAAGGCGTCAGGTGTGGCTCTCAGTCTCTGCCTCTCTTGCCACCACTGCACATGCCAGGCCAGTTGGCCCTGAGCTTCTGGAGCTTCCTTCTCCATGTTCCATTTCATCACAGGAGTACAAATGCAGTTACTATGTCTGGCTGTAAAGTGAGCCCCAGGGATTTGAATTCAGTCCTTGTGCTCACATTGTAAGCACGTTACATACAACACCATCTTCCCAACCCAGAATCATCACCTTTCTATTCAGATCACGTACCTTCTATAGACCATTAAGCAACGTTAAAGATGCAAGAGACCTAATAATTGTAGTATATTAAATTTACTTTATAATATAATTTATCTGGCATTGCTTAGGTTAAAATGTTAAATATTCTTGGAAGATGATAAATAAGATCCTGCCTGTTTTACAGATGGTGTACTTGAGACTGAAGCTCTCAGGTCTATTGGATTGCTGAACACTTCAGTTAACAGGCTTTAAAAACAGTGGTCTCACTGCCAGCTCTCCTGAAATGTGTATGATTACTTTCAGCAGACAGAGTCAAAATAATTACATTGATTTGTTCATAAAAATACTTTGAAAGGTTTATAATCTTTTAAATTTCTGGTAAAAAAAAAATAAAGAACTGAACAAGTTATTAGACAAAATGTTGAGAAGACTGGGCTACTCCATGACAGGCTTCAGATTGGCAGTTCAGGAAACGAGGCCTACATTTCTGTTTTCAAGAACTAGGCAAGTCCAGGCAAGTCTAGGCCTCAGAAGCTGCCCTACCACCTGCCCTGAGGCAAGGACAATGGGTCAGCAGCAGTTGTTTCCACCCCCATGCCCCAGTAATGGTTCTGAAAAATCCCTAGAGATGGAGCAAGATAAAGGTCATCCAGCCCAGAATTCCCCTAATTGCCTTAACTCAGGCCTATGAGCTCACTTTGGGGTCTCTCCATCTTGGTAATGGGAGACCCCAGCATGCTGGACTTCTGCAGAATAAAACACTCGTGTTTACATACTATTTGAGACCAGGATATCATTCTTCAGTGAGTCATGGACCCTTAAAATGTAAAGTCTACCCTGTCTCCAGGTTCTCTTTAAGTTGGCAAGGTTAGTCTTGAACTTCAACCATCTCCATGTCTCAGCGTCAGAATTCCTGGGGTTGGCAGCATGCACCTGCACACAGGCACTGTAACACTTTTCTACATTGCAGGAGGGAATGGCAAGCCAATATTCACTTAGGAAACTGCAATCAATCATTGATCTTTAGGCCAGCCCACTTATTATAGCAACCAAAAATATCTTCACAGTATGAGTCCCTTAAAGAAATTAAATTCATTTTCTGATATCAAGTGAGTTGTGAAGTATTTTTAGAACATCAGTTTCTATCAACTGACGAAAGAAAACATTCTGGCTATTGAAATGGCAGGAACAGCCTGGCAAAGGAAGGCCCTGAGAGATGTCAGATGATGTTTCCTATGGGGCTAGTTTAGTAGGAATATCGTGTGGCTCCTTCTATAGAGTTATTTAGGGTGATGTGACGTTTTTCTTAATGAGAAGATTGGGAATTTGCCCTAAAAGAGCTTTATGTGATGTGCAAGGCCAAAGCACATATGGATAGAGTGTATGTATCTGGAGAGGTGTAAATACAACTCTTTGAGGCAGCAAATGGAGGGAAGATGTAGAGCTTGCCCAGGGAGCTGGGAGGGAGGTACCTGCTCAGCCTGGCATGTCAGCAGGCTATAAGTCAGCTTTCTCTGTAACTGGGGGGGGGGGCAGGGGGAGGCCCTGACGACCACGGGTTACATTTCAGAGTCTAAGGAGAGAAACAGTCAACAGTTGCTTTCATTTAGTTTTAAAAGGGCATTCTAGCATTGTCTTAAATTTACTTAAAAGCTTGAGCAGTGAGGATTTTTTGTTTTGTTTTGTTTTGTTTCCTTCTTGAGAAAAAACTAACTTGGGCAATGGACTTGTCATGTGACTCCTTTCTAAAGTCATTCAAATGTACGCACTTTGTACTTTTATATTTTAAATCTTAGACTAGAAACCCTATCTCTCCCCCAACCCCCAGCTCCCACTTCAAAACTCGACCACAATTTTGTGTCTTCGTTCTCTAGCAAATCTATTCATTTGGTTCAGAGACACCAAGCCTTCAGTGTTACTGCAATTTGAAAATCAAGATATTATCCTATTCCTGGTTGCTACGATTGCATGACAGAGTTAAAAGACCAGAATGTAAAAACTAAACGTACAAGCAAATTTACTGCTGAATATTATTCCAAAGAACCGAGTGTGGCACTCTTCTACAAAGACATGGGGAAATTCCAAGCAGTCTGTTCATCCCTGGTGTGCCTGTCAATTTGACCTCTAAATGTTTATGTTTGTGCCCATGAATCTGTGCTTCTGTCATCTTTAGTCAGAGATGTTTCTCTTTGCTAAATAACTATCTGCACAAGACTGGACAAGACTGGGCTGACCAACTCTCTGCCAGGGAGCAAGGAGGTACTTGGGAGACTCCTCCCCTCCTGGGATCTATAGGGAGTTGAGGGTTTCTGTGGGAGGGAGAGACATTTTCTTCAGTGGTACATCAACCGAGAAGTTGCTCACCCATGCTCCTATAAGCAGCCTTCATTAAATCTACTGTCAAACTCAGAAAGGGAGGGAGGGAGGGAGGGAGGGAGGGAGAGAGAGAGAGAGGGAGGGAGGGAAAGAGGGAGAGAAGAACAGAGGAAGGAAGGAGAAGATGGAAAGATAAAAAGTAAAAGGCATACAAATAATAGATGAATAAGAACTAGTTGGAAAGAAAAAGGGGGATCAATAGGACTGGGAGAGGAAAGGCAGTAAATTTAATCAAAATACATTATGAACATGGATGGAAACGTGTTCATGAAAACTAGGAGTATAGGCTGGCGAGAGGGTTCAGGAGGTAAGAGCACTTATTGCTCTCTCAGACCTTGATTTAGTTCCTAGCACTAGAGATTCGCAACCTCTATTAACTCTAGTGGCAGGAGATTCAATGCCCTCTTCAGACTTCCATGGTTTCATGTGTGCACACAGTGCACATACATTCACTCAGGAATACAAGTATACAGAAAATAAAATAAATAAATATTTAAAGCATTAAAAATGATTATATATTGTTATAATCAATTTTGGCAAGTTAAGTAAGTGTGTGTGTGTATAGGTGTGCTCAAACATATCCACATGTATTTGGGTACATGCATATATGAATGCATATGCATTTATGTTCATGTGCATGTAAAGGCCAGAGATTCATAGCAGACCACTGTATGTACTGAGGCAGGGTCTCTCACTGAACCTGGAGTTCACAGACTTATTTAGTCTCACTAGCCAGCTTGGCCCCAGAATTCTTTGACCCCACTTCTCAGGGCTGCTGGAATTATGGGGAGGGCAGACAGCTACTCCTGTCAGTCTTGTTATGTGGGTACTGTAGATCTGAGTTCCAGTTCTCACACCGTGCAGCCAAACAGGTTACCCATAGAGCTGTCTCCCTAATTCCAATGAGCTATTTTTGGATATCTAAATTTTACTTGCTTTTAAACTTTATAATATGGCTTTTACTTACTTCACAACAGAGTTACATGAATTCATACTGGATTGTACATGCTGGGTTCTGTCCATTTAGTTAACTTCTTGGAGGATACCATTCAAGACACACAAGGGCACTGTCTGCTGCCTATGTGCAGCTTCCCCCCGTGAGGGAGAGTGGGGCTCGAGCACACGCTACTCTTAAACACTGGGAACACGATGAATGTGCTAGGGAGAAGTGCACAGGGCATTAGAGAGTTTAGTGGGGGGAGAGATTAGAGAACTTCACTGAAAATTTAAGTCAGACTTTGAAGAGTGAATAGAATTTGCAAAGAGATGAGGAAGACATAAACCTCATTTACTATCATGTGTTTATCATGTCCACTAAAGTTCAAGCACGTAGGGTACTGTGTTCATTACTTCACTTGCTGATGTGACACATTACCTCACAATGGCTCACAGATTCAGAGGGAATGTCTGTCATGGCCAGGAAGATGTAGCAGAGGTCCTGGCAGCAGGCACACACACAGCTAACACTTCTCACATCAGAAGACCAGGAAACAAACCACAGTATACTGACACTCCTTTTCCCCTTTTGCCCAGTCTAGAACCCCAGTCACCTACATTCAATCATTGTGGGTCTCAGCTAAACTTCTCCAGAAATGCCATCACAGACACATCCAGAGGTCTGTCTCCTAGGTGACTGTAAAGCCCAATCAAGTTGACAATGAAGATGAATTCCCTACAGGAATAATGCTATTAAGAAGATATCTATTAAGAAGATGTATAAATGTATGTTCTTCACTTATGAAATTGGAGTATATAAGGAGACATATTCAAATGCTAAGCAAAGAGCTTAAATTTTATGAAACTAACAGAACAAAGAACAGAAGTGGCCCCTGGAGAGTGGTGCTTGCTTACTTTGGAGGGCATTCTGACAGTGGTGGACTCAATGTTTTAATCAGAGTCTTTGCCACATTTTAATCAGTCATTTTCTTCATGATGTCCTTATTGAAGTAAGGTGGATATTAGCTAATTTGAACAGAATGAGATGAGGAAACGTCAACTTAAAATGCAACATTTAAGTGGTAAATATATAAAAGAAGACGTTTCTAGCCCTATGTGGTGGTTTGAATGAGAATGGCTCTCATATGCCCATAAGAAGTGGCACTCTCTGGAGGCATGGCTTTGTTGAAGTAGGAATTGGCCTGCTAGAGGAAGTGCTTCACTAAGTGGTGGGCTTGGAGGCCTCAGAAGCTGAACCAGGCCTAGTGGCTCATTGTCTCTTCCTGTCTCTCAGCTACCTCCCTAGCACCAGGTCAGCCTGTGTGCTGCCATGCTTCCTGACATGCTGATAATGAACTAAACTTCTGAAACTCTAAGCCAGCCCCAGTTAAATCTTTTTCTTCATAAGAGTTGCTGTGATCATGGTGTCTCTTCACAGTAATAAAACTCAAACTAAGAAGCCCTATCTGGCGGTTGTGCCCTGGCTGTGTCATATACTTGAAAGATAAATGAGAGCGCACTGCTGTGAGCCTTAGATTCCCTCTTGTAAAACAAACATGAGGTGTTTACTTCAGACAGTTCACTGTGGGTCTCAGCGAGGCTCATAAATAACGCTACACAAATTTAAGGTCATTTGCTAAATATATTTAGTTTCCTATGTAAGTTCCCTAAGTTATTTAACCTAATCTAATCTTACCAAAGAGAAAGCACTATTTAACCTAGTTTTACTTTATCCTTGTTTGAGGGTGTAGTTGGAACAGGAGAAACAGACTTCCACTACAGACACATGGACGTCAGGTTGAAGCTTTGTTTTAGCAGAGCCTGGGAAGATGCATAACTAGTTAACATCTGCTTCAACCATAGCCATTGACCTGTCCACAGAAAAACCTAATCATACAGATCTTAAGTTTAATGTTTTGAGGTCCTGACATGGTTAATTTTGGCCAGAATAACATTATCTCTAAATAATGCTACAATAGGACCGTTGGGATTCTTCTTTGAAATAGAAGCCGTGCTAGGAAATTATGCACGTACGCATTAGAGTAAACATTAACAGATGACAGGTTTCTTCATGTCCCATGAATTTTGTCATTTATAATCACTGCCAAATAATTGTTCAAAACGACACAAATCACTTTGAAAACCAAAGTCTAGCTCTGCCAGTTTTAATGGGAAACCTATCCCTCTGAGGCTAGACCACATATAACTGAGGCGGACCCACCCAACTCTGCATTAGTCCCATCGTTTACATAGGACTTGGGAGTCTATACTGGCCACAAGTGCATCAGATTTGGAGATTTCGTCTAATCTCTGATCAGAGTTTACACACTAGTCTCCATTAGGATTTGGCCCTGCATTTAAGTATGACAATAAATTAAATAATTCATTTCATCTTTGCATTATTTCCCTAACAGTAGATTAGTAAATGATTCAACGAAACCCCAATCATATAATTTTGATAGTTTGATAAAGGCTATTATAAACAGTATTGTTATAAAAGTTTTGAAATTTTATTTATAAATTGGATTGACTTTGCCTGTTTCCTAGGTTACTAACATGTGATCTCTCAGCAATAAACAAAAAGAGTGTTGTAAAAATCTTTATTTCAACAAATTATGCCAAATCTTAATAGACATTTGATCCAGAGCCTGAAGGATTTTTAATGAAGTCTATAACTAGACTTTAATGAAGTCTAGCCAAGAACTGAGATTCCGGCCTTTCCTTTTAAAATGCGAGGTCCGCAAACCCGAAATTTTCACTTTTACTTTTCAGTCTTGAACTGACATTTTAATCTGGGAGGGGAAGGAGGAGGGGCTAAGACACTAAACACCCGAAGGTACCCCAAAGTGTGATCTCACTGCGAAGAGCAGCAAGTGTACAGAATCCAGGACTGTCTTCCCCTCGCATCCCGGCTGCGAATTCGTCCCCGCAGCGCCTCCTGCCGGTCGGAAGCACGGACACCGGGAGGGCAGCTCGCCCTCGAGGGCAGAGACGGGGAACAGGCGAGCGGTCGCCGCAGCGCCACCTCGGTCGCGAGCACGCGTGGGAGCGTGGGCCGCAGCGCTGCAGCACTAGGAAAGGGAGAGGGGGCCTCGGCTCCCGCTGTGCCCAGGGTCACCCATGTGGGCGTCGGCTCCGCGCGGGCTGTCACGTCTCACGGGCCACCCGCACGCCCACCCCTCCCGGCTCTGGCAGCGCGCCCACTCTGTGCTTCCCGCCCGCCTCTGTCCGCCCCTCCCCCTTCTCCCACCCTCCGTGACCCCACGCGGGAGTGCGGCTGTCGAGGCTCTGTGTCCAGTGCTGGCTGGTGGTAGAGCCAGGGACTCACACGAGGGTGGGTGCAGGCCGAGAGGTTTGGGATCGTGGGAGAGCAGTGTTGGGGGCTTGTGAGGCTTTCCTAGGAGAGGCCCTGCAGCTTTCTCTTTTCCTGCCCACTCTCCCGCACCCACACTGTCTTTTGCACTCTACCCACCCCACACCTCTACCCAGTCCTCTGCCTTGTCTTTCTCCTCCTTCTCCGCCCCCATTTCCCTCTTCTTGGAGCTGTTTCTCCTCCAACCTCTCCACTTCACCTTTCTGCTCCCCACGCTCTAACCTTCACTGCTTGATTGCTTTCTCCCCTCTCTCTACATCCCAAAGTTCTCCACTTGTATTCACCACCTTCAAACCTAATTATTTCTTAGCTCGTGTGAAATAAGATATCTCAAGCCTAAGGCTAATTTCGTCCTTTACCTGTTCAGTACAGAATAGCTTCAGGTATTACTAAAGGTGCTACGTAAGTACCGAGTGGACACTCAAAAGAACCTCCACACCAAGTTTTCTACACAGGTCGAGGGGACGTCCTTCGCTAGGTTTGTTGGTTCTAAGAGAAGTCCATTTGTTGGTTCTAATAGTGACCATCCACTCGTTAGGAAGGTCAAAGATTGTGTGTGGGCCTGCCTGGTACCAGCGGCAGTCAGGGTCACTCAGGGACAGGTGTCACAGCAGGGTGAGGAGGCTACAGGCTGGTCACAATCCAGGCTGATGGAGAATTCAGCAAAAATTCAGACCTGCATGGTGATGGTCCAAAGCCTGATCTGTGTATCTGTGGTTCCAAAAACTCCAAAACTGTGAAATGGCTCCGCTCATAATCTCATGGAGCCATTGCATAGCCCACTGCTGTGTCCCTGCCTTTGCTGCACTCGAAGAGGACCAGTGGGTCGAACCAGCCACAGTCTGAGGTCCATTGGCAACTTCTGCTACTCTATCAGGGACCACATCCGAGCCCTAAAGACAGACCAGTAATATTTCTCTTTCTGCTCTTGGGAAATAGTTACAAATATAGGTAATTAAGTTGCACCTGCTACTATGTGCCCTTGCATAGACAATGTATTGGCTGAAGGCTAATTAGCTGAGAGTCTCTAAGAAGATTTCAAGCACCAGAACTTGGTAGAATTTGGAGTAAAAATACACAATCCTTCCTCTCAGCTAAGAGGGTTTAAACAAGTTACTAGCTTTCATCATGTACCAACTAAAGCTGTTGGATAAGGTAAAATTTTTTCTTATTTGGAGATCTTTTCTTAAATCAGGAAAGCTTACTATCTAGAAGATTCTACTAGCTTGATTTTGTTATCCCCCCCTTTTTTTCTTTTTAAGTCTTTAAAAATTTAAGAAATAATTTAAATAACACACTAAGAGAAGTCTGTAAAAATGGGGGGGGGGAAGTAGATATCAGTTAATAGCATAGAAAAGAGCCTTCCTAATGACAGAAATCAGAACCCTTTAGACCCAGGCCCCTAGTTCAAGTTTATGCAGGAATGCAGTCACTCAAGTTTGTAGGAGGCAAGAAGCCTGCTCATTTGGTCAGTTCCAATCACACTGTCTTATCTAAACTGACACCAAGTCCCCTTTCAGTGACCATAAGAAAAGTAGATAAGAGAGACCAGAGAAGAGAGAAATGGGTTGCCACCTTAACTCGGAGCTCCACCGTTCTCTTAGCTTCATAGGTGTAGACACCATTATCAAAAGTTTTAAAACAGTTGTTTCAGAATTCACCCCTTTAACTAACTCCTTGCTCCGATGTGAGAAGGGCTCACACTATTGGGGGGGAGTGGTACACACTATGGGGGTGGCACACACTATGGGATAGACTTTGATACTGAGTTTAAGAGCTGATGAAAATGAATAGTGTGAAAAGTGTTTCCACACAGCAATACATGAATGTCATGAGAGCCTAGAGTTGGGACCAAGGAAAAGTTCTTCACAGGAGTGACCCTTAAGCTGAGCTTTAAAGGAAGAATTGAAATGGTCAGAGGAAGAACCATAACCTGCAGAAAGGTCCAAGGCTAGGCGCAGCTTCCTTGGAGATGTGCTAGCAATCCCCTAACGCAGAAACAGGAGCAAGCAGAGTGAAGAGAAGCTGGAAGAAACTGGATGGGTGTGATGGAACGCATTGGAACTTTATCCTGAAGGCTGAGGAGAACTCTTAGAAGAATTTAAGTGGGAAACACATGACCTGCTTTTTAGAAGGAACATTTTGACAACAGTATGGAGGGCATGGAGGAAGGCTGGCTGGATTGTAGGGAAGTGGCACCTGATACAAGTGACGGAGAGTCTGAAGCTTTATGGAGACAGTGACTGTGGAAATAAAATTCAGAGATTACAAGGGAAGCAGGAGGAACTGACAGCAGAGACAATGAAGAGCCCTGCTGACTGATGGGAAAGGATGAGTAGAGAAAGATTCCCGGGCTCAGGTATTGGGACACCCAGAGGTGCCACTTACCGAGAACAGTGTGTTCTTTTGTTCAGTTTGGAACATACACTTTGTTGTGTCAGTAAGACAGGCAAGTAGAGAGGCCAGAGGAATAGAAACTGTGGAGTCAACAGGATCTGAGCTCAGTAACATTGAAACCATCAACATAATCAAGAATGTTAAATAGCCAGGCATAGTAGCATGTACCTTTAATTCCATTACTTGGGAAACAGGGGCAGGCAGATTTCTGTAGGTTTAAGAACAGCCTGGTCTACAGAATGAGTTTCAGGAAAGTCAAGGCTATGAAAAGAGACTTCATCTCAAAAAAAAAAAAAAAAGGATGTAAAAGAATGCTAATGAACATTAAAGGGGCCGGGGAGATGGTTCAGTTGAAAAGGTGGGTACTTTTCAAGCATGGATTCCCTGCATCCCAGGGACTATCCAGGTATGGTCATGTGCATCAGCAAGCCCAGTACTGGGGGTCAGAGACAAATGGATTCCTGGAACTTGCTGGCCACCCAGGGTTGGTGAGACACTCTGTCTTCAAGTGGAAGAGTGACTGAGGAAGACATCTGATTTTGATCTCTTACACACACACACACACACACACACACACACACACACACACACCATACACACTAAAGAGCAAATCTAATAGACCATCAAAGGCAAAAGAACCTTTGAAGGACATTAAGAAACAATGGCCATGACAATAGAAAGAAAACATATGAACAAGCGCCATATAGGAGATACAGATTACACACCAACCAATGGCTTGCCCTGCCCCAGTGATGGACATGGAATTTATGATCTTGAGCTGATAAGTGTATGCTCTATAACTGGACTTACACCTCTCCCCAACCTACATATACATTATTATCATTGTCTTCAAGTGAAAAACTAGTTCTAAAACATTAATTAATTTGACCAGGGTCCAAAAGTTAGGTGAAACCTCCCAGCGACTATGATATGTGTACAAGTGCTTGATCTCTCTGAGCCTCAGTTTCATGATCTGTAAAATGGGATTTGGTAGAACCTGCTTTTGAGGATTGTTGTATGGATTACAAGAGTCTGAATGGCTGGTAGTTATCTTTAGTAATGACCATACCTACCTTTATATGCATGTATAACTGTGTGTATGAATGTATGACATATATGTACAGCCTGAGCAGGCCAGAAGAGGGTATCAAAGTTACAGGTGATTGTGAGCCACCTGGCATGGAGCTAGTAACAGAACTCAGGTCCTCTGTAGAGCTCTGAATGCTCTTAGCAGCTGAGCCATTTCTCTAACTTCTGTTTGACAATGACTTTGTAAAGGATGGTACTAGCATGATTGTCCCTAGAGTTTTGAGCATGTCGTTCAAGTGCTCTACCAATGTGCTCCCTATGACACAGGTTTTACAAAGTTGCCCAGGCTGACCTTGAACTGGTAGTTCTCCTGCCTTAGCTTCATGAGTAGAAGGAATTTGAGACTTGTTACTGGGCCCAGCAACTATAGTTTTAAAACAATGCAATTGTGTTTCTATAAAGTATTTCACATGATCTTATGAGATGTATACATGTCTGTGTTATGTGTATATATATATATATATATATATATATATACACATATGGTTACAATAAAAGTCTAATAAAAGCCTAGCATGGTGGCATAGGCCTTTAATCCCAGGACTTGAAAGTCAGAAGCAAGCAGATCTCTAAGTGCAAGGCCAAATTGGTCTACAAGGCTAGTTCCAAGATAGCCAGGGTCACACAGAGAAACCCTATCTGAAAAAAAGACTACAATAGTGCAGCAAACAAATATACAAGCATCATCCGGCGTCATCCGGCGTCATCCGGCGTCATCCGGCGTCATCCGGCGTCATCCCGCACCTTACTCATTTCCTGCTGCACGTGCAGGAAAGCTATTATTTTTTTTTTATTTTTTTATTTTTTTTGGTTTTTTTTTCGAGACAGGGTTTCTCTGTGTAGCCCTGGCTGTCCTGGAACTCACTTTGTAGACCAGGCTGGCCTCGAACTCAGAAATCCTCCTGCCTCTGTCTCCCAAGTGCTGGGATTAAAGGCGTGCGCCACCACCGCTCGCAGGAAAGCTATTATTAATGTCCTTAATAAAACACATTAGTTTTTTGTCTTTTGTTTTTGGTTTTTAAGAAAACAGATTATCAAACACACTTAAGGGGGAGTGGGCTAGGCAGTAAGTAGAGGGCTGCCTGCTATGCTAGAGCTCTCTGCTCAGTCTGTGTATTTGCTACGTTGTGTTCTCTAACCTATATCCCTTACATTCCTGCTAAAGATTTCTCAATCACTCAACCCTTAGATTTCTACTCAAAAGTCACCGAGAAAGGTGGGTTTGGGCAAAGCCAAAAACTGACAACAGTCTAAGTACAGCAAGAAAACATTATAATAAAAGGAACCTCCCAGACTGAAGGTAAGAGAAAGACCTTGGAGAACCTATCAGAACATCACCAACCTGGCCCCTGCACACACATACAATATTTGTGTTATCAAAATCAAAAGACCTAAAGAGACATAGAAATAAACAAATGATTGGTAGTGTTCAGTGATGTGCTATTAATCCTCTAATATGATTAGGGATTTCAAAGTATGGGGACTTTTGATCATGGTAGTTCTTTAAAGTTTTTCTTCATGGAATGCAACACCATATTCTACCCCAGGACTTCAGGCCGTTCACTTATACAGTGAAGAATCTAGGCAGTTTGGGGAAGGGTTTTATTTTTTGTTTTGCTTTGTTTTGTTTTTGTTTTTGTTTTTCTGAGACAAGTTCTTATTGTATAGCCTATGGCCCCTTTGTGAACTCATGTGTACAATCCAAGTTGCCACCAAACTCATAATCCTCCTGTTTCAGCATCCTGAGTGCTGGGGTAAACGACATGCCTCACCACATTCAGCTTCCAGTGCAGCACTTTAGGGTAACAGACTTCATTTAACAAGAGACTTCCAAGACATGGCCTGTGTTGATGGTTCTAAAAGCCATCTCTAATAATCATTTTTATGGCCACAACTACCCATAAGACAAGGCAAATCTAAAATGTCATTAGAATTTATTTCATTGACTCTAAAATAAATAAAGACAGAAACAAACAAACAAAACAAAAACATGTTCATGGAGAATCAGCCTCTCTGCTCTCTGGTTTTTGCTCATGCCAGGACCGCAATAGGTCTCTCCAATGGAGCAGAATTATGGTCAGAGCAGTATGGGAATTTTTGGGTTATACTTTGCTAATCATGTGTTTTTATTATTAAACTTTGCAGAGACATTAGTTATTAATGTATATGGTATAGTTTGTGTGTTTTGATGACCAATTGTGTATTTCCAAAGTGTTTAAAAAGTCTTCTATTCTGTAGACAACGCTTCGTTGCTATCATGGTTTGATTGTTACTGAAGCAGACTGGCTCTGCCAGAGAGACACACTTAAGGCTCTGCCACCGTGCTCTTGCAACCTGTGAGTGCTCCTTCATTCTGCCCTCACCGACACAAGAAACTTACTCATATTTCTTTGGAAGCCTGCAAATACCTGCACCAAAATGTATCCATGGGTTTCTTTTTCCTTATTTGTCTTTCAGATATGTTTGGACAGTGCCTAATGCACAATGACGATAAAATATTTATTATTGAATGAAAAGTATTTAAAAACATAATTTCAATCAGAGGAACATATCCTGGTTACAGACAGACCCTAGGGTTCCTGATAGGACTGTAGGGTGTAGATGAACAAAAAGGACATCTCTTCCTGTTGACACACCCACTAGGCAAACACCTATGCCATATTGTTTCATCCAGGCAACCTTAATCATTACCACGAGCTCCTGAGAGTGGAACCATATCTAAATAATTCCATCCGATTGTTTCCATAAGGCTCAAGAGAGAAAACATGACTAGGGAATAGGAATCCTTAATTATGTCTTAAAAATATGATCAAAAGCAACGTTTAAGAAAAGTGCTTCCAGGGGAGAGCTGAGGATGGCACTTAGGTCGTAATAATCCATTTCCCAACCCCAGAGCATGTGATCAAAGCTGATACACATTATCTTGGGCTTGGTAGCAAGGTGACTCTTTTTCTTACATTTTTGGAAGTTATTATTCGGATGATTAAGAGGATGAGGATGTGCCATCCAAAGGACAGCCATGTGTGGGCGCTCAGAGCCCTGCTTTGGGAGCTACCACAGTTTACACTTCCCTTTTTTTTTTCTTTTCTTCTCTCTTTTGTTGCTTAATGAAGCTGTAGATTTGCCCATTGACACACTATCATGTGCGTTAGACCCTTCTGAGTCAAGGTAGGAGCACAAGTCAGAGCTTGCCAGGTGAGGACAATGGAGTCTCCTTATTAGAGGTGGAGGAGGCTGCTATCAGCTTGGTTATTAGACAAATCAGAGTGATACAAGTCCTCTTGACAGCCTGAGTGTCCAACAATTGATCATTCAGTCAACTGAGGTCAAGGACATAAGAGCTTCATACCCAGTAAGGCTTTCGGCTCAAGCCAGTTAATTAATCCTTCCTCCAACCACACCGCCAAAGGAGGAAATAAAAGCATGAGCTTCTAACTCCTTCTCTCTCCTCCCATTAGGTGTGCTAATGTTGACTTATTGCTTATTGTTGGCAGATCTCCCAGGAAGACTGAAAACTTGCTAAATACACTGGCATATTTGGATTAAAAAAAAAAAAGATGAAAATGTCCAAGTCTAGAATCCAAAAGAAAAGAAGCAATGCCATTTGCTGAGGGCTTGGTGACATCATGAGTTTATTGCCCAAAGACTGCAAATTTTATGACATTCAACCCAAATGTCTCATCTGCTTTTATAAGATGGATTCTTTCCTAGTTCTCCTGAGTTGTCTTAGTGAAATTAGAGGTCAGGAATGGATCTGTCGCTGGCAGGTGCTGTGACCAAATGATGCTATACCTTCTAACATTCAGAGTTCTGGTACTAGAGCTTCACAAACTGGACCTAGTTCCTTCTGGTGCTGATCCTGTGCAAGAGGTGGACAAAGACATTTCCTGAGCTCCTCCCAAGTGAAAAATATTCTATTTTTTTCTTGAAACACAATAAAGATCCCAACGTAGCAAACATGCTGCCAGGCTCCCCCGCTCCACCCCTTCCCTGTCTTGGTAAGTCTTGTTTTCGTATGCATTGCTTCTAAAAACCTGAAATGGAGATGAGATTGGAGTGCAGAAAACAAAGAAACAATAAAAACAAAAACCCTCCTTAGAAATAAAACATTGCTGTATGTGTGTGTGTGTGTGTGTGTGTGTGTGTGTGTACATGTTGCTATGTCACCCAGATTGATCTTAAACTGAGATTACAAGCAGGTCGCCACACCTGGCTAAAGCATCCACTTTTGCAAATGTGTTTTAGAAGAAACTTTAAGAACTTTTCTCTACTTCCCAAAATAAGACTTGTATGGGAATAAATTATTTACTCCTTGGTCACCATAACTGTGAGATCCTCAAAAAGAAAGATGATTGGGAATTATTATGCTACTCCACAAAACCAAATTACAACAGTTGTCCAATAGTGGTTCTCAGAGGACTGAAAATTGAACATTTAACCTGATACTTTCCAGCTCTGTCACTTGTTATTTCCAATATCAAAGAATAAAAATTTTCACAGGTGGTGATGGTGCACACCTTTAATCCAAGCACTCAGGAGGCAGAGGCAGGTGAATCTCTATGAGTTTGAGGCCAGCCTGATCTACAGAGTAAGTTCCAGGACAGCCAAGGGCATATAGAAACCCTGTCTCAAAAAAGCAAAAACAAACAAACATTATTTATTCTATTATTTAAATAGAAACTGGAATTAAAGAACGGAGGGGGGGGGAACATAACTGTAAAAACAAATTAACGGCTCTGTGAGAGTCCGTGCTTTATTAGTATTAAAATTCAAGTGTGTTTTTAAGAACAGATTGGGAAGAAGAAAATATTTTGAGGCAGTCAGAGAGAAAGGCAAGGCATCAGGAGAGAATAAAGACACTTGAGAAAAATCATAAATAAAAGTTACTGACATACAGTAAATACATGTCAGAGACACGAGAATGTGATTGAAGTTTAGTTTGGTAGATATCAAGAGGGTGAATCAGTGCTTTTGAGAAAGGCTAAGAAAGATGAAAAGACCAGCCAAGTTAATTTGGAGACAAGCCAGGCTCTCATACAATAATCCAAAAACTGACTGAAAGCACATGAAATTCAAGAAGACGGCCAAGGAAGGCCGGTCTGCGCTCAGGTAGACTGGTGGCTGAGCTAGCTCAAGGGGCACATAACCTATTCATTGTTCTTTGTGAAAAGACAAGTGGCTGGTAGCCTATTAACCAAGGATCCATGCTGTGTTTCTTGTCTGTGCAGCCAAAGTGCAAGATTCACCAGGAAAACCACATCAAAAAAGAAAATGTTGCTGGCTCAATATATACTACATTATCCATTTTTAAAACTAGACATAATTATGGGATCCCATTAAAACATGTTGTTAAAAATCACATGCAGAAAATGAATATTATATTTGGATTTAAAATATAACTTTTAAAATTTTACCAAATGTCCAAAGTTTTATTTTCTTTTTAAAGTGTTTTAATTGAAGTAGAATTATACCCATCCCCCTTTCCTCCCTCCAGCCTTTCCCGTTTCCTCTCTCCCAAGTCCTCCACTCTCAAACTGAGAAGCATTTTTTTCTTTGATTATATTTGTCACACATACATATGTGTGTGTTTGCACAAATTGGTGGCCATTGTATATGTTACAGAACCTAAAAATACATGGAGACTTTTTCACATACAAATTTATGTCGCTTGCCGTTCTGTGGCAAACAGAGCTGTTGTTTTACACAGAAAGTCACAATGAAAGTTAACTCATGCCACTGTAGTGTTAACTACAATAACTGATTGGTTTAAAGCAAAAAACCAACCTACAAAAAACCTTCTTAGAATCACAGAATGTAACAGAGGAAAGCTTTAAATGGTTCTGTCCACTTTGTGCTGCTTTGACCTGAATTTTCACTTCTCTCCCAAACTGCTCCTTCCAGAGCAAAGAAACAGACAGATTATTTTTGTTAAATCAGGCTAGATCAAAGTCTGTGCCCAGGTAAACTTAATCTCATAGCTGAGATTACATGAATTACCAAAATGTTTTTAAATAATTATATTTTGGTAGAATTTAAAATTTTATATGCATTGTGCACTCTTAATAAAAGGGGAATTTAAAAACTTATTCTGAAAATTTAAAAATGTATAATAAAAAATAAACCAATATTTCTTAACATTTTTGGAGGTTGGCTTTTTAAAATACTTTTATTATATCTATTTACTTATTTTGTGCATGTGTTCATGTGTGTGTGCAAGTATATACATGTGTCATGGCACAAGTGTGGAGGTCAGAGGACACCCTCAGGCATTGCTGTTCACCACACAGATTCCATGGATCGAACTCAGGTCATCGGGATAAGTAGCAAGTACCTTCCCTATGGAGCTGTCAAGAAAGGCCCTTAACCTTTTTTGAATCACAGCCGACCCTAAAAATCTGATGAAAGTTATAGCTTTATCTCTCCAGAAAAGCAAAAAATGAAAAACAAGGAACCAAACCTCATACATGTTTATATGTATGTGACATTTTGCTTAAAGTTTCACAGTTTAAGGACTCTTTGAAGTCACCCCATGGATCTACCAAGGTCCACAATCTCTGGTCCATGAACATCTGCAGATAAAGCCACATTTGTTTTGGCAAGAAGAAAGACTTACCAATAGGACGTATGCCTCCTGAAGTTTCCATTCTCAGAGCATATATCTGAAAGGAATAATTGTTTTAATCTCTCTCTCTCTCTCTCCTCTAAAAAAAAAAAAAAACAACCAAAACTTTGGCTCATTTATCTCTCCTGTTTAGCCTTAAAATGAAGACCAATTTCCTTTGGGTCAAACCCTAAACGCTTAGTGTCTTGACTTTCTAAATGCTTGACAACTATAGACACTTTAATGAAATCCAAATGGGTGAAATTCAACACTTCATCCCGATGCTCCTACAGATGTTCTCAATAAGGATGCTGGAGAAGCCTTAGAAGGCAAGTTTCACACATCAGCCAAAGGAAGAGAATCCACTGGAAAATGGAGATGAGTAATTCTGGAGTGTTCCTGTACCAGTCAAGATTGAGCATGATCAACATCAGCTGATAATCGTGTTTGTGAGGAAGCCTGGGGCATACAGAGGACTCCGCAGATGCCCTCCGGGCAGTGGTGGTATCAGGCGTCCTGAAGTTATGCATTTAAATTCTCCTTGGAATACGTTTTTCCCAGAAGAACTTCATTACAGGTGAGCAAGATGACTCCACAGGTAAAGAAAGGAGCGTGCCACCAAGCCTGATGCCTGAGATCAATCCCTGAGGTCCCATGGCAGAAGGACAGACACAATCCCTGTAAGATGTCCTCTGATATACACACAGAGATAATAAGGGTTATTTTGTTTTCAAGATTTTATTTCACCAGGTGGTGGTGGTGAAGGTCTTTAATTCCACCTGAGGCAGGTGGATCTCTATGTGTTCAAGGTCAGCGAGTTCTAGGGCAACCCAGGCTATATAAAGAAACCCTTTTTTACTAGACAGAAGTGAAGACAGACAATTAGTGGAAACTGAATGCTAGAGCCTGGTAAAGAGGTAGTGTCGCAACACCATCAGAGTGGATTAGCTCACCATGGGCATTTTCTTTCTTTTCCTGACTAGCCACCTGCAGCCTGTCTGCAAATCTCTGACTGGAACGGTCCCAGGTTGGGAAATGATTACCCTGAACATTCTTTGAGCCCATCTGGAGGGAAAATTTGCACACTTGAATAAACAAAGCTTGTAGTAAACTTTTTAACCAATGAATTTTCAACTTTAAAAAAATTAAAAGAATCAGTCAACTTATCTGACAAGATGTTAGTGTTGAGATGCCTCTCCGTACAGATGTTAGTGTTGAGATGCCTCTCTGTACAGATGTTAACGTTGAGATGCCTCTCCGTACTGTTGCCTTCACAGGATGTATGAACATGGAGCACTTTAGCCTGCAAAAGAAGACCAGAGGGAATCTGCATTAAATTAATCAGAGTTCTGAATTTTGTTCTAGAACCTATCACTCTGACTACCCACAGAGGCTTAGATAAGTCCCTCTGTCCCACTGCTCCTCCCCTGTCCCTTGGCCCCACTGCTCTTCCCCCTGTCCCTCAGCCCCACTGCTCCTCCCCTGTCCCTTGGCCCTACTGCTCCTCCCCTGTCCCTCAGCCCCACTGCTCCTCCCCTATCCCTTGGCCCTACTGCTCCTCCCCTGTCCCTTGGCCCCACTGCTCTTCCCCCTGTCCCTCTGCCCCACTGCTCCTCCCCTGTCCCTTGGCCCTACTGCTCCTCCCCTGTCCCTCAGCCCCACTGCTCCTACCCTATCCCTTGGCCCTACTGCTCTTCCCCTGTCCCTCAGCCCCACTGCTCCTCCCCTGTCCCTCTGCCCCACTGCTCCTCCCCTGTCCCTTGGCCCCATCGCTCCTCCCCCAGTCATCTTTTTCTTCACCCAGGAAGTGAGGATAATGCTGACTATTAAGAAGAAGATTGAGTAAATGCCATGTTCAAAATATTCAAGCTACTTATAGCTATTTAATTAGGTTTTAGCAAACTAGTGTATGCTGCTACAAAAATATTAATTGAGAGAATGTCTGGGGACAGGAGTAAAAGTATGTGGGAAGGGTGGAAAGGGAAGGTTCTAGAAATGGCTTGCATCTTGGAAAAATCACTTAACTTTTCCACTCCTTAGATGAAATAAAATTTTATCCCTTAGATAAAATAAAATCCTCCATTCCATTTAAAATGTGGTTCCATTTAATTTTCTCCTCCTCTTCTTCCTCCTCCTCCTCTATCTAGTCTCTTTCTAGTAGAATATAAGTTCCAAGTGCACGGACACATTGTCTCTAACATCACTAATATCACTGAATATTTCTTACTACATAGCCAATAACAGACATTTGCCCAAAGTCTTTTCAGTTCTGATGTTTGGTTCTTCTTTGGAAAGTGGCTTTGGGGGCCCAAGTAATGTGCTTGCTGTGCAGGCCTGAGTATCTGAGGCTAAATCTTCAGAACTCACCAAAACAAACAAACAAACAAAACAAAAAACAAACAAACAATAAACCAGGCACGGCGGCAGCATCGGTCTGTTACCCCAATTCTGGGGAAATAGAGGAAATAGAGACAGGAACATCTCCAGGGCTTGCTGGACAGCTAGTATGGCAAAATCAGTGAGCTCCAGGTTTAGTAAAAAACCGATTCTCAAGAAATAAGGTGGAAGATGTTGAAGAAGACATGTGAAATCAACCTCTGGCCTTCACATACACACATTTATGAGGTAGGAGGAATAGTTTAATGGTAGAATGCTTGTCTAGATTGTGGGAGGCCCTGGATTTGATCCTGAGTGAGAGAGAGACAGACAGACAGACAGACAGACAGACAGAGACAGAGAGAGAGACACACACAGAAACAGAGACACAGAGACACAGAGTGATATTATAAAATCTTCAACCATATGAGAATCTATACAAATATAATACAATAATGTCATTGTTCACTTTTTTATCCTAATTTCTGTACTTGCTTCAGATATCTTTTAAAGAAAAATTACCATAAATATTAAGTCCCTGGTCAATACTTGCTAATTCTCTTTTTTCTCCTTAATTATAATCATTGCCTAGCTTTTGGTGTTCATTATTTCCAAGAACATTTTATATTTTCATTCTATTTATATAAACTATGCATCCTCATATTACAAATGCTGTGTGCTTGCTGTTCCTCAACTTGCTTTTAAATATAGAGCATTAGTGTTTAATACACAGCGTTGATCTGGTCATTTTAACTAACACCTCTTGTGTGAATATGATTTTTATCCACTCTCCTGTTCCTGGATATTTACATTCTTTTGAATTTTCAATATGTCAGGACCGAGGATATTGATCAATGGTAGAATGTTTGTCTCACCCCTCAGCAGAATCCCCATAACACACACAAAGCAAGCAAGCAAGCCTTTGTGCATGTGAGCATGCATCAGAAAATATTCTTATCCACATCTCTTTCTGCTTGAGTTTCTCTAATGGACCCACTGGGTTGAAGGAATATATTTTCAATTTCACTAGTCTAGTTTGTATTATTTTTGAAAGGGGTGGTCAGATTATTTGTACTTTTTCTTTTTTGGCCCAACAGAAAACAAAGGGTTAATCAATCTTAATAAGATTGTCACCTTTATCTTCTTTTTTATCTTTCTTCTTTTCTATCTCTGGAGAGTTAGGGGCAGGATGATCCCTTTGGAAGTAAAGTCAATTATTATAGTGTGAGGAACATCTGGATGGCTCTAGATCAGAACCACACAAAACAATAGCCATGTCCTGTCATCACATTGAAATATTTACAACACAACACTGTCAGTGTCCAATGTTGCAAACATGGTGCCACGTGGTTGACACAACAGAGGCCTGCGAGCAAGCCCCTGAGAGAGTTACGAGTCTTTGTGACTCAACTCTGTTAAAACAGAGAAACACTGATTACTTTAGACCAAGAGACTGGGAAGTGATCATTTCTGATCTATAATACCAAGCTAAGCTTCTTTCATCCTGTCCTAGGCCAGAGGTCTCTCCATTTAAATGTCAGTGCCTATGCAACTTGTGCAACTCAGGTGAGCCCTCGGAAAATAGATCATGCCAAAACTTTCCCAGTCTGGGTCTCTACAATTAAATCATTACTATTTCCATACCCAGTAAAAATTAAAACAAAATAAAGAAGAGAAAGGCCTTTGCATCATCTATCTACTTAATTTACTTTCTTTTCTCCTACACTGGTTTTCTTATTTGGATAAAGGATGTAGGGCAGGTGGTTCGATTTCACTGGGAAGTTTGTGTTGGTGAAGAGGCAGGAGCTGTTACATTCTATCTCGTCAGTGATCCATAGATAATGGGTCACCAGGGGATTTAAGCACTGTATCTTTCACTTCTTGCCAGGGAGGTAGAGCACTGCTCACTGAGGCAAACCATAATGTGACAAGCCTTGAAGAATCCTCAGAAGCCTTCAGGCACTCACTCAGGTGCCATCATGAAGAATTGTCAGTTAAAGATGGCATCCTGTAAAGAATTTCTACGACAGAATTATTTTTCCTGTTTCTTTGTTTCAAATTCTTAAGAAGCAATCTTCAGATCTAAAAGTGTTTTGTTTTGTTTTCTCCTGATAATATTAGAGGCAAGATCTATGCATTCTGGCCTTAAAAAATGTTTCTATGAAGGAAGTGGGAGGAAATTACAAAATAGTATAATGTGTGTGTGCGTGTGCATGTGCATGTGCACACGCACACACAATCTGTTTATCTGTAGCAAACATGTGTGAAGAGATGATAAACTCTCACAGGGTTTGTCTCTTAGGAATGGAATTGAGATGACTCCTTAGCAGGGCAGAGGTAACAGTGGATTTTTAAAACTTCCTTAATATATTTCTGTACTACATGAGTATTTTTTTTTACAATAATGTTATTGCTTTTATCACCTAAAAATGAATGCACTTCCTTTTCAACCTGAAAGCATTACTTTTGGTCAATAGTCTTCTGTGGGTCCGAGGTACAGATCACACTTGTTTTTTATTGAACTACGATGTTGATGGTCTGGAACTACTCTGGTTTCTTACTTTCTATTTTTTGTGACATCAACAATACTTGTCTGAAGTCACATTTATGTATGTCTTAATGAGAAGCATAAACCTTCCAAGCTAGAGAGTGACTATGAGTTGCATAACATAAATTCTTATTTTACAGACATCATGTTAAACACCTTGTCCATTAACAATCCCACAGCTGTATCTCAAATGCCTCCTGCTCTGATGTTTTAGTGTGATGCTAACATTTCTAAAAATCTAAGAAGCAATTTAAATTAGTTCTTACTTTAAAACTATCACACACTCATACTTCAGTATATAAACTATTTCTATAGCCAATGAATATTCTTCATACAGAAGGGAAAATAAAAAGACATTAATAATGATATTTCAACCAACACATTGAAAAAAATTATTTTTACTCTGTGATTTCTACTCTGTTCTCCCCTTTATTCAAGAATTGCACCCTGCTTCTTTTTGTGTGTATAGATTAAGAGAACAAAGAATGAAGAAATAAGAAATCAAAGCCAAAATGTTTAGTGATAGGAAAAGAAGAAATAAAAATTTGGGGCAGCAATGATAAAAAAGTAAAGAGAGACTGGAAGAGCAGCAGGAATCAGGGCAGGGAGAAACTGGACAACTTCAAGGCCAGTGAGTGAATAAAGAAAAGAAGGCTAAGGTTTGTTTTGTGTTTATTACCGTAAGCACATAGTAAATGGCTGGTGGATAAGATAAAGAGAGCAGTGGTGTCAAAGGCTAACTCAGAAGTTCTCCGGCTCTAATACACATAAGAACTACCTGAAGTGTTTGTTTAAAATAGAAACTTCAGTCTTTATCACCAGAAATTCCAACTCACCCAAGTGGTCAGGGTGGGCTCAGAAAAAGAGGCTCTTGGACACTTGGATGTTGACGCTTTAGATAATGCTGGCCCGCAAAGACTGAAGCTCTTAAAAGGGAGAAAACAGGAGCCTGGATAAAGCAACCTACAGGATGAGAAAAGGAATTCTGGGTGAACTGTAAGGAAGAAAGGAAAGGAAACTAGAAAGTGCGGTGTACTGAGCTGCAGAGAGTGGGTTAAGAGGCAGGAGAAGCTGTGAAAAACACTAGCCACCGAGTCAGAGACAGTAAATTGAGAGGAAAAAACATATCCAGCACAGCAAGGCTTTCTTTTGGATTTTTAAAATACTGTGTATTACATTTTTTCTTTAAAAAAAACATAATTTTTGAGAGAAAGTTAAAACAGGTAAAAGAGAATGCAACCTGAGTGCATTGCTTAAGGAATCACTGCTAGTAACATTGTCACTGTTTCCTGCAAATCTACATTACTGCTAAGTTTTTGGAAGTTTGTTTTTGTTTAATACTGTTGAATAAATAGAAATATGTGATAAATACCCTGAGTCTGATATTAACATCTCCTACCATAAAATTATTAATGGAAGCTTTAGTTGTTGTTGCTGGTGGTGCTGACTCTGTGTGTGTGTGTGTGTGTGTGTGTGTGTGTGTGATATCATTCATGTACAGGCAAAATGTGGAGGTCAGAGTTCAATGTCAGAGATTTTTCCTTAGGAGCTGTCTACCTTGTGTTTTGAGACTTGTCTCTCTCTGCCTCTCCAGCACTGGGGTTTGAGGTGGGTTCTATCACATGGGGCTTTTTAAGTGCATGCTGTGGCTTGAGCTCAAACTTGCAGGGCAAGCAGTTTACTGACTGAGGACTCTCCATAGCTCTTTCTTTCCAACATCTGCCTCCTATTCACAATGACCTGCTTCCCTATCCTCTCCTCTTCCTCTTCCTCGTCCTGGTCCTCATCCTTGTCCTCCTCCATCTCCTTCTTCTTATAGTCCTGGGCTTCAGGAAAGACTGACTAACATGATTTCTGGGTAGTCAGTCCTGCTATAATTTTATTCTTCTTATTAGGGATTGGCTGAGGGCTTATTTTTTCAGACAGGGAACAAGAGACAAAGGCAGGTCTGGATTGTGTGAAACACTCTCAGTTCTTAAAAAGCAACACAAGGAAGAGATCCCCTTTTTTTCTGCCTCTGGAATTTGATGAGGACACAATGGACTGGTGCTTGGAGCTGCTGCAGCTATCTTGTGGCCATGAAGGGAGCCCCAGTCTACCTAGAAAAGATGGAAGAACAGAAAAATGGGTACAACTGAGGCTGAGATGATCTTGTCACTTCAGTAAATTACAAATCCTGAGACCCTATTTACAACATCTGATGAAATAGAGTCTTCTATTGTTGAAGGCCCTATTAGTTAGATTTTCTGTTTCTTTCATTAAAAATCATCATAACAGATATGGTATCATTTACTTAATTTTTTTGAGTGTGTGCGCTTTTAAGGTTACTTACAATGCTTTTGCTTTAACTATCAATTTTCACTTGGGGTCATTTCAAGAAAGAAAAGTCACATAGCTTAGATAATAAGGAAATTTGTGTAGGGGTGCAGGCAATAAGTAATAAAAAGAAGAAAAGAAACAAGAATGAACTTGAATTATCTCAGGTCATCAGAGCTGACTCATTCTGCATCTCCACCCCCCTTTATTGCTCATTGCTGTCATCAGTAGTAGCTATCAATGTCAAGTGACATGTTAGAAGGGAAAAATTGAGAAATACAGTCTCAACATAACACTGGAAAATGTAAATACAAGTAATCCTGCACAACACACAGTGTTTGCGATGTATTACATGGTTTCGTATTTTGTTCTCTTTCTTTATTACAATAATATTGAAATTATATGGTGATAAGAAGAGCAGCTCATATCTCTGCTCATCTCGTCTTAGGATAGTCTGTGGTTTCTACACAGTGTTAATTCCAGATGTGTTGTCACTGTGTTGACAGTCTTCTGGTTCCCAAGCACCTCCCAGGAGCTGGCTACCCATCCGGAGTTGAGACAAAGGTGTCCAAGTAAACATTTAAGAAGAAGCTTAAATGTTAATACTAAAATTTAAAAAAATGAACTGGAGAAATTCCCAGTGTTGCTTTGCTTATTTTTTCAGTAAAGCCGTTGAACCTATTTATAATTTTAGACTCTGAATTTGCTGACGTTTAAAATATGTAGTTGTCTCAGAGTCAGATTTTGTGAGGTTTTTCTTGTATACAATGATATATAGCAAAATAATACTAATTACTACAGTAATAAAGTGCTTATGCTACAACCACCTGCATTTCAAGCTAAGTGCAGACAAGAACATCTAAAACTCACTCAAAAGTCTACACAGGCAACTGGTTACAATGTAATTAGTGTTCAGAAACATTCTTCAGCTTCTCACAGATGAGAAGATACTATAGTCACAGCTCAATTGTCATTTGTAACTGCTGTTCATTGATTTTTTTCTTTCTACACTGTGGTTGTGACTGGTGATCTTTCCTCTGAATCTTTAGCCAAGGCGATTGATTCATAAGTTGACTATGATCGAGGGTATAAGGAAACACAGACTAATCTAAAACACAAATAATGACTCTTCCCTGAACTCAAAAAAAAAAAAAAATCCAGCAGCTCTATTTCCTAAGACACGATGCGCCTTGCCCTTACAGTGTCTTATGAGAGTGTCTCACACGAGATGCATTTCCTGCGTACTCAAGCATAGAGGAGGGGGAAAAAAACAGAGTTTGGAGAGGAAGCAAGTATTCAGAATTTCACCTGGAATCATGAAGAATGTTTCTAGTCAACTGACAGAGCATAGCCCTGCCTGAGCCTAGATGGTCACTGATTTAAGAGCTATTAAATTAAGCTCTATCACAATAAATTAGGGAGTCAGGATTCCTAAAATGTGCCCTTAGATTCATCAAGACAAAAACAGATAATAAAACCCAGTGCAAAGTGCAGTGTGGTGGCTCATGCCTGTTTTCCCACCACTCAGGAGGGAGAGATAGAAGGATCAAAGCCAGTCTGTACTACAAAGTAAGTTCTTGGCCAGCTTGAGCTGCAGGGAAGACCTTGTCTCTAAATAAAACAATAGCAAAAATGAAACCAAAAAGCAGCGGCAACTGCCATAAGGTTTGGCAACTGAAAAGCATGCAACTAACATTTGTTAAATTAAGGAATAAGGAAATAAACTGTATATGAACTGACCTTGACTTTTGAAATGGTGTGTGGATGGGAAGAGGAGCTGCCCTCTTGGCTTTCTCTTCTGGGCTTCCAGATTCACTTATGAGTCTTATTTTATTAACTAGAATAATTGAAAACAAACAGTAACCTGTATCAATCTACAGATCTGTGGTGGGCACCCCTAGGACCTGCTTGCAGCTTGGTTCTGGGCAAGGGCCAGTCTTTTCTAATTCAGCTGATGTCTGTACAGTGGAACTATGGCACTTGTAGTATGTAAGGCTGGGTGGGGCTGTGAGTCTGACAGACTGACCGACCGCATGGAAAAAGCCGCAAAGATTAGGGGGGTTTCTCTAGGGACAGTAGATGGTAACCCTGCCCTAAAGGACTCACATCTTCCATGTCAAGGCAGGCAGAATCTTGAGAGCAGGGGTAGGAAAGGTCACAGAGTTAATTCTGTACAAACAGAAGAAAACAAACAGCACTTACACACACACACACACACAAGAGGGGGGAGGCACAAGCTTCATTCCTAGCCTAGTTTCTAGTGAAGGCTTGCTGGGGATGCATTTGTGTTGTGTTAGGTGAGAACTGAACCCCTGTGAGACAGAAGCATGACTTTCATCCAGTTCCCTTAAGGGATGAATCTGAAATGCTTTGAAACCTCCCAGGAAGTGATATCAAACAGGCACTAGTGAGAAATTTCAAATCTTATCTTCAAATCCCCATCTATTATTCTGGGGGATCCTAAGGTTTCAAACAAAGAAAGGACATGTTGCTTGCTATCCCCTGAAGGTTAAACAAGTCATCCTTGCACAAATAATAAACTTTTTAAAAGAAATCTGAGAATGCTTAATTTGGCTTGTTACTCAGTATTAAACTATGTCTGTGTGCCTACTGGGCCATGGGGCCACAGGTTCCACAGATGTTCTCTAAATTGGGTCATTTCCCTGACAGTTGGCAACCTACTGCTGTTTACCTCCACAGCAGAGCCTCCCACCAAATCCTACTGACTTCAGGACTGTCACTGTCCTAGTATCCGGTGTTCCAGACCTACTTGGGAAACTGCTGTGCTTCAAAGGCTACCATGTGTCTAATGCAAACTCCTTACAGGGAGCAGCATACACTTGACATTTTCCCAAGGGCAAGGCTCAGCCAGTGACCTCATTCCCTTTGCTTTGTGGAGAAATCCTAATCTGACAGAATTGATCTCCACCCTTGGAGAGAAATATTGTGTGCAAACACAACTAAGTAGTTTCTCCTTCCTCCTCTTCCCCAATCCTCAGTATCTTCCTGTTCTGCAGGAGAGTTTTATACTCATTCCCTGAAGGCAGGATAAAGTCTGTGTTTATAGTGAGAAATCACAGCGTTCAAAGTCTAAGAGTAGGAAAAGTTGCCCACCATAAATTTCAACAACAGGCCAAGGACTTCTTCCAGAACACCGAGCTCCCTTCTCTCCCCTAGCTGTGTTTCTTGCCATGGGGCCTTTCAAGGGTGTAACAGTGTGTTATCAGCAATGGTTACTATAGTATACTTACCTGGAGGAGTAAACTTAACAAACACAAGAGACTAGAATAAACAAAAGAGATAAGACCCCGAGGCTGCTCAGTTTTATGTATTTGAAAGAAAGGGCACGATCCCATTCCAAAATGCCCCTGTACAAGGGGTGGGGGGTCTCAAATTTTATTAAGAGAACTGGAAGTCATGTTTTTAAAACCTAGGAATAAAGAACATCCTCTTCATCGAATCCGCAGGGTTCTCCACTCCTACAGAATCCTACAGATCGGCTAGCAAGATGAATCTCAAGAAGCACTGGATTAAGAAAGGTTTTATTTTGAAAATACAGTCTTTAAAGATAAATTTGGTTTCCGTTTTCCATGTCTAGGTGCATCCAACAAGATACAAAAACAGACAGAACAACAGGACAAGACCCACAACATTATGTACAGAGCTCTAAAATGAGCCGTGAATATCTACAAGGATCTAGCACAGGCTGTTTTGGAAGGGGGTAGTGTGTAGCTTTCTAGAGAGTGCTCAGTCCTCGGAAGAACTGTTAACTCCCTGGAGCTGCAGGTGCGGGCTGCAGGAAGGGAAGAGCTGGGGTCAACGAGGGTGGGGTGGGCCCCTGGGGTGGGAGGCGAGGAGAGGTGTCTGGGGGGAGGGAGCCGGGGCCGCACAGGACAGATCCTGGGCTTCGCTAGAAGTTCTGCCGCGGGGTGTGAGTCAGGCTGTGCCTCCGCAGATCACAGTTTCGCCTGAACACTTTGCCGCACCGCTCGCAGCTGTAGGGCTTGATGTCTGTATGGGTGAGAAGGTGAGTTTTCAGATTACTTCTCTGATTAAAGGTTCTTCCACATGTGGGACATTTGTGTGGAGATTCCTGTTCAGATGTGAAGCAAGGCAAAGGATTAATCCTTCACACCACCACGGCACCCTCCTCAACAGTTCTGTCTCATCCGTATCAAGCCTTAAAATAACAAGCGCGCGACAACAAAAGAGGGGACCTGCAGGGACAGATCTGTGCTCCTAATCCGCCAATCGTGAATCACACGTGCAAACTCCCGCAGCAGAGGCCCGATTGCACTGATAAGACCACCTCGGTGGGCCACGTATTTCATCGCTACGTCAAGGGCAGGAATGGGGGGCGGGGCGGTAATCCTCTCATAAGGAACCGCATTCTCCCGGGGACTGAAGCTGGAAAATTAAACTATTCCTCTATGTCCTGAGAGCTACAAATTAAGAGGCCCCTGGGAAAGACAGCATATGGGATTTCACCATGACTCCACTGTCAAAATTACCTTTATTTCCTCTCAAACACGGAAGTTTTAAACGCAGAACAGATGGGGTGAAAAAATATATATAATACTAACATTAGGATTTATTATTAATCGGCTGGGCTGTTCGTTAAGAAACATTCTTTATGTTACATAATGTTAATTTTATATTTAAATATCAAGTGTTGCTTCCCCCCCACCCCAGAAAGCTAATCTAAAAGGAGCCATTAAAGAATCACCCCTGCCTGGACACTCAGTGTAAAGCCATAACGGTAAAAATGAAGCATTCACTTTTAAAAGAAGAAAATAAACTTACCTGCATATGTAAAGTTTTGTGAACCGCCAGAGTCCTAGACTGACAGAATCCTTTCCCACACTCCTGACATTTGAAGGGCTTTTCTTTGGAATGGATATACCTGAAAATCAATACAAGTTCCATTGAAATGATCATTCTTTCCAGTTTCCCCAACGAAATTTTGAGAGGGCAAAGAAAGCAGAATTTCTATTATTTATGTTGTTTTTAGATTTTCTGTGTAATTCTGTTTATGGTTAACCTCAACTAACAGACTCTTGGAAACATTCACGGGCAGTCTGGCTTTATGTTCCCTTGACCGCCCTCTCTGAAAATGCAGCAGAGAGAGCCCTTCTAGGGCGTCAGGGTTTTCTCTGGGGCTTAAAATGGCCAAATCAAGATGGAAGGCAAGGCTGGGGGTTTGGAGGCGATATTTTTACTTCATTGCCTCCAGGTTGAAGTCCCACTTCAGAAGTCACAGGTAGATTTAGGCCAAACCTCCACACCGTGGCAATTATTTTAATCCAATGTCCTTTACTAATTCAGGGTATGAAGGTAGGTGGGAGATGTTTTAAACACAATGACTCACGACCCCCCCCCCCCAAAGAATAAGAAACCCTTAGCTCCAGGGCACTCGGGGAAGTGTGTTGGGGCGGGGGTAGAAGCCATAAAATCGGATTGATTCTCCGGAAACGGTGCCACAGCAGCTCAAATCTGCACCCACCGGTCCAGCTGGACGGAATCCGCGATCCCTCAGCCTTTTCACCCCTCACTCAGTACCAAGGCCGACTCAGGAAACTCAGTTACTGACTCCTAGGCCAGATTCTTCCTGCTCAAGGACAGAAGAAGGCCCTTTCTTGTCCCAAAGAATGCTGCGGCCAGCGGCAGGCTGGGGGTGGGGGAGGTAAATAGGCTGGGGGGGCGTATCAGAGACCAGCTTTGGGAGGGGTTTGGAAGAGCATCCTATAATAGAGGGGATTTTAATGACACTTAGAATGTCTAATAGGACATTTCAGGGCAGATTCACCTTCCCATAGTCCCCAGCCTCACCTGTGATCCCGTAGGTGATCTTGCCGCCGAAATGCCTTGTGGCAGATGTCACAGGTGTACGGCCTCTCGTCCGTGTGGGTCCTCTCGTGAATGAGCAAATTGTACGATTTGGTAAAGTGTCTGCCGCAAAATTTGCAAATAAACTCCTTTTTCGTTTTGGAGGGCAATCTCCCTCGGGAAGGCTTTCTGTCCGGAGTCAGTTTACTGAGGCCCGAGATGGGGCTCCCCAGCCCCGGGGTCAGCTTGCTCAGGTCTCCCATTTTAGGCGGATCTTCTTGCGTGGCGGCCACCGCCAAGTTGGCAAAGTCAAAACGGGGCCTGTCCTTGTGTAGGGCTGGAAGGACGTGGGCAATGGCCCCCTGCTTAGGGTGGAACAGGTGGGTGGCAAAGGGCAGTGCAGGGAAGGGGAAGCGAGCGTCCACGAGGCCCTGCGCGGCCGCCATCTCCGTGATGGTGGAGCGGGTGATCTCGTGCACATTGGGGTACCCCAGCGTCCAGTGGTTCATGTGCATGGTCTGCACAGCACTGAGACCGTAGAGACCCTGAAGGTGGTCCACTGCGGCTGGGAATGTGTTCACTGCCTGCAGGAAGGAGTAATTGGTGAGCTGGAGCGATGGGTGCAGTGGGATGGGAGCTGGCAGGGCCTTGCTCCCCATCTTCCTCAAGGCTCCGGAGGGGTACAGGGAGTCGCCCCTTTCTTCCAGGTCTCAGAGGCCGGCGGGTGTGAGGGGAAAAAGGCCCCAAAACAACAGCACGCAGAGGAAGCCCTAAAAACGTTCGGGGGAGAGAGGGCGACACCGCGATTAATTATCCAGCTTCCTTAGTCCTTGGGCGATCTCGCCTGTGACATCTCTTAAGCCCCCCCTTCTCCTTAGTCTCCAAGATCAGTCCCACGAGTCTGCACCGAGATTCCTAGAGCTTGGGCAGCAAGAGGCCCTCGGGCGAGCGGGTGCTAGGAAGATCGGGTTCCAGGACCCGGGGCTCGGACCAGGGAAAGAAAGGTGGGCTCTGGTGCTGCACCAGTCTGGACCACTGTCACCCGCATCCTCTTAGGAGGGGAAATCATGAGGGCTCAGAGGTCAAGGCCCATCGGCCGCAGAGGCAGCTGCTGTCTCTCGGAGCTTGCCAGCTCCCTGGGGCTCCTCAGTTCGTAGTTCCGACCCGGGACCCGAAGGCCTGGTTCAATCCACAGGTGTGGCCTCTCCCCAAGCTGCGCCCCACTCAGGTCGCCTTTCCCGTGCTTACCCGGAGCACTACGTCCTCCCCGGCCCTACTAGCTGGGCTCCGCTTCTCCTCTCGCTGACCTCGCTGCTTTTCTTTTTCCTTCCTCTGCCTTACTGACATTTATCAGAAGTGACGGGACCACAGGAAGGAAAAGTGACACCTCAGGGCTGGGGCTGGGTTCAGCTTGAACTCACCCCTTCTTCTCAGGGGCTGCCTCTCCTCCCACCCCTACCAAAATCCCTTCCAGTTGGTTCAGACTCCAGCCTGGTTCCCCGGGGTGAGGATGCAGAATGTCTCTGAGTCTGGAACCCTCTTTTCCCAAACCGGGCTCTAGGATCCCAGAAAACCAGGGTTGCTTCCTGATCTGGCACCACCCTGCCGGAAAGAAGTGAGCATTCAGGATGAGGCCAAGGAACGGCAGGGAGTCCTGGCACACTGCTAGGCCTAGGCTACAGTGCAGCCTGATGCCTGTGTCAACTGGGGCAACCCGGGTTCCCTGGAGCACCTCACCTGCGTTCACAGTGGCCCACAGTCTCCCACTGTCAACCCCTTTTATAAGCAGTTCTGGCAGAACCGCCTAGGGTGGTCTCCCAGGTGCAAGGTTTAGAGCGGAGGCAAGAGAAAGGCGGCCAGAGGCATGGCTAACACCGGGACACCTGAGGTTTGGGGCTAGGCGGGAGGGTGCTAGGGCCTGTCCGGCTCGCCCTCCCCACCTAATCCTTTCTGCACCGATTTTTCTACCCCATAGCTTTTATGAAGTGGTATTTGGGACTCTATCTGCCAGCAGTCTTAGGGGGCTGCGCTATAACACAGTGCTCAGGCAAGACTGAAACTAGCTGCTTCCGTGGGCCCCCTCCTTCTTCTGCTGTTTGGAACAGTTTGGAGACAAGAGATTTATTAATGAACTGCTTCTGCCTGGTGGTATGTGGTCTGGGAGTTCAGGCTGGGAGTTAATGAGAAGTGTGTAACTGTCGGAGGGTCTCAGTCAGAGCATTCAACCGAAACTGTAAACTCCCATTAGTAATAACTTTCCCACCACACAAATCACTATTCACTGTTGTTCTGCAACACTGAACCCCTCTCCTATGGTGTGTGTGTGTGTGTGTGTGTGTATGTGTGTGTGTGTAGAAAGATTCTACTGACATCACTCATTGTTTTCTCTTCAATTAAAAACAATAGGTAATGAGGATTTTCCAGAGAGCCAAACCATTTTCCCCCTAGTAGCCTCTCTCCTGCATCGAGAGGAAATCGAAATGATTATTTAGGTTTATTCTCAGACTTGATTTCTTAGAAATAAATGCAGGAGGCAATGCATGAGTCTCATCATAGGCAGAGTGGCAGGATGGCCGTGTCGGTGGACAGAACTACTATCAAAATTGATGAGTTTTGACTCCAAATGCTCCAAGTGAACTTTGTCGTCATAAAGGCCACAATCTTAATTCTGTCTGCAGAGACCTGAGTGCCACCCTCCTCCTCCTCCCAATAATCTATGCTGCAGAAACAAGACTTTTATAATTTCTGTTGGTCCCAAATTGCCACTTCATAGAAAGTTTGTTTTGTTTGCAAGGAAGAGTCATCCGGCAAAGGAAGAACAAGCCAGTGTGCCCTCTGAAATTTCTTTACAAATAGAATTCACCTAAATACCTACCAAACATAAATAACCAGGGAGTTCAGATTCCCTTGCTCCTGTCTAGTCGCTAGCAATGTAAGTCAAAGCATCGCTTAAGTCAACTCATAGATCTAGGGTACTTTCGGTTTGTTGGGGCTGCGTTCATCTCAGGCACTAACTGCGGGTCCTCTGCTGTCATCTCTCCACTAGCATGTTTCCGATCACTGGTTAGTTTTTAGTTTGCAAGGAGAGAAAGTTCATAAAAGTCATAAACGGTTCAATGGAGATAAAGCTCCATTTCTTTCATCGGTTTTCAATGGAATTCTCAGGCATGTTAGACGATTTATAAAATTTGGTTTCACTGGCTGTCAGCAAAGTAGAGTTGTACATATTAATTTCAGTTTGGTAAAACTTTAAAAACACCAGAGAACACAGGGTTATTGATAATTTGATAAAGAATCTCCAGTCATTGGTAACAGTGATGTTACATTGAAATATCTAAAATAATAATAATAATACCGTTTAGGGTCATCTGCTAGACCCTGTGTATTGACTTCTGAGTTAAATGACAGATGGATGAATGGGTATGTTCGCTGAATTACAGTTCAAACACAACAGAATTGTATATAAGCCAGTGTATCATAGAAAGAGATCTAAAATCATGGTGTGGGAGGAGAATTTGATCAAGTTGGGGGGAGGCACGAAGTTCCTACTCCTTCCTTGTGCCTCTGCCTTCCCGAAGAGTTAATTAAATTAAGATGCCCTCCGCGTAATCTGGGTTTATCTCCGCTCTCTCCCTCCCCGTGTCATTTTCTTGTTCTGTTCAAGAAGGGAGTTTGTGGAGCAGAGAAAGTTGCTGTCTGCACCCAGTTTCGCTTCGGGTGCAGCCAGTGCTCTTTTGTTCTCAGCTCACAGGTGGGGAGACCGACCCAGCGTCGCCGCCTCAACAAACACCTTATCCTGACTCCTTCCTACAATCGCGACTCCATTCAGAGCTATTTCTCGGCAACCCAAGCGTCTCGGCTCTTGAGGAGCTTGCCTGCTTGCCTCTGGGTGAAGACGGGAGCAGGAGGAAAAGCAAGAGGCAAGCACACGGTTGGAAAAAATAATCACCTATGACTGGACTATTCCCCTGTGAAACGCGCCTTCGGAGTCGTTGGCTTGACTGCACCGTGTGTCCCGGCCCTTCGGTGCTGCGCGCGGGATCCCGACTTTTTAGAGCAGGAGAGCAATATCACGGGGTGATGGGATCTGGCCACAAAGTAGGACGATCGGCCTTTATAAATCTTGCCGAACGCGTAAATCTACCAAAACCGAACTAAGGGGCAGTACACAAATGTACAACTGGGTGTATTAACTGGGAGTCGTGTGCGGGGACCAGAGGAGGCCAGAACACGAGGACCGGGACTAGGGTCCGCAGGGCTGCCTTTCATTCTCTAAACTTGTAGCGCTCCAGACTGAGAACTTGGGCGCCCCTTGAGCACCCACATCCCTCCCTTCGTTTGGAAGGCCCTGGAAAGGACACTCACCGCCAGAACCGATGTCTGCCTGGGCAGCGCGGTTCAGACTAGGTCCGGACAGCAGGAGGCACAGCTTGGAAAGGTCATGAGGTCCAAACTGGGCGAACTTCTTTTTCTGCGCGCTGTCCCGGGAACCGAGGACATGATCTGGGGGAGCGAAAGCGACAGCGGCACTTGGTCTTCCGCAGTCCGTGGAAGCGGGATGTGCAGAAAGCAGGCGTGCTCTGGGTGAGTGCTCAGCGCTTGCCCAGATTCCGGTGCCTGGGCCAGTTTCTCGCCGCGGACTGCGGGTAAAGTCGGAGCCCGCAGCCCTGCAGGGCCATCACCCTCCGGCAGCGAGCGCGCAGAGCTCCGTCCCGGCCCGCGTCCCGCCCCAGGCTGCCCCAGGCCGGGAGTCCAAGGCTTTAGTAGCGGCCCCGCCTCCCCTCCCGGCGGGCGTCCTGCAGAGGAGCAGGGCCGCAGCACCCAGGCTCCGCCTCCACGCCGGGCGCCCGCTAATGGTCCACTCTGTTTACTTGTGTTTGGATAGCAACTGAGTCTTAAAGGCGCAGGTTTGCTTACCCAGACACAGAGCCCAAGGTGACTCAATTCAAACCTCACACAAAGACAACGCCCATCCCCTCTTTTTGGTTGACACTTTCCTTTCTCTGTTAGAAGCCCAACTACTGGGTCTTTGCTCTTCCGAGTCCGCGGAGAAGTCCAAAGGGCATTTTTGTATGTTTGATTGCTTTAGCTGCAGGCGTCATTTACATGTCTTAACATTTTTAATATGACCATCTGCTTCATAGGGCCAAAGCTATCAGCTTTAGATTTTGTTTTCTAGCACATACCGCCCTTCCTCCGATGTAAGACAGCTCTGCCCACACTTTTGGTCAATTACGGCTATGTGTGTAGTCTGGTTTCCTCCCCTGTTTTCAAAACGAAGTTTGTTTATGAAGGTGACAATTGACTAATTTCATAATTAGTACAGAGACATCTGGAATGTTGCAGAAGAAATTTCTTCCAATATCTAAGCTTTAATCAGCTAATGTACATTTCATAAGCAGTTAACCAACTTGGGCAAAGGAGTGGGCATCTGCAATCCATTGGCAAACAATAACGTGCCCATCTGGAATGGGTGAAGAAGAATCATTTTTAAATTTTAGGAAAAGACTATTCCAGTGCCTCAAAACGTGCATTATCTTCATTCTCAGTAAAAATTGAGTTCATTGTTTAGCTTCCAGGAAAATTGATTGAAGCTGACGTGTACTGTTAGGTTTCTTAGTTCTTCTAAAGGTTTGGTTTTGTGAGAGTGTAAATGAGAGGGCATTCCAGCCCCTCTGGAAGAGAGTGGTAGGGAAAGACAAGACCCACTTGAAGCAGCTTCTTTTCGGAAGCAGTGCACCCGGGCAGAACTAAGCAAACCGTCCCTGGTCCCAAACTCCCTGAGGACACTTTAGCCGGTGCTTGCAGAAGCATAGATCTTTTAAAGAAACTGTACAATTCAAACGTGTTTCGCCAAAAGAGGCTTTTCAGTCGCCCTCTCAAAGGACAATTACGATAACCTCAACTATGTGAGGGAGTGGATAGGTGTAAGCAGAAAGCTACGAGCAGTCAAAGACTAATCAGGAAGGCAGGCAGACGCCACGGAAACGATCCCATTAAGGTAAAAGACTTTTAATTTTATTTTTGTCAAGGTGAATATAAATTTTCGTTTCTTTGGTAAAACATAATTGAGGAACAGCAGGTCTTCTTCACCAGTTGTAGGTTCGCAAGGATTATGAAGTGAGCCTGGGCTTAACTACTTCAGAATAAATTTGTTGAACAGCCTGGATGTAGGAGAACACCTAGGAAGAGTTCGGGGGTTAAAAAAAAAAAACCCTTTCTCAGTGAGTTCCATAAGGGTGCTTTCATTTTAGCGCTTGGTCCTGAGCCTCAGCTCCCAGGATGCCTGCGGTTCCCTCTCTCCAACCGCCTCATTCTTTCCACAGCCTTTCTCAATTTAGAGAACTGGAGGGAACTTTCTCTTCATTCAGACCCCCAGGACATATGTACCCGGTGGTGACCTGAGCCAGTGCTTTCTAGTTCCCTTTCACTAAAGTGGAGGCAACTTCTGCAGCAGCAGACTTCGCACCTTCATGGCCTGTGTGTACTGAGTACTGAATCTCCCGCTTTTCCCATGGGGTAGACAGAAATTCTAACTCCCCACTAGCTGTATCCGAAAACCCCCTGAGCCGGAGTGTTACTCTAAACACCTTTACCTCACTCCTGGTAAGAACCCTGGCCCAACCCAGTCCGAGTTCCACCGCGGCTAGAAAAAGGTTGGGAGAGTCCGAGAACCTTTGCAGGTCGCAGCGCGGTCCTGCGGGGCCGGCGGCCTGAGCCTTGCAGCGGGCATGGGCAGGTGCAGGCAGCGCAGCCTGCAGCCCAGCGCGCTCCGCACCGCAGCTTCTCTAGGCCGCCGGGCGGCCACCTGGGACCCGTCCCCGAATTTCTCCGCGCTCAGACCTCGGGGGTGGGGTGGGGTGGCAAGTCCGCACGCATTGAGAGAGTCCGCTCACCAGGTAGACAGACCTGCAATAAGCCTCGGTGCAGAAAACCGGCCCACCCGGCCACCAAACGAGCCGTGGTGTCCTGGCGTGCAGAAACCGAGGTCCCCAAGTGTGCCGCAGGCCAGCTGCGCCCCCAGGTCCGAGTCTACGCGGAGCTGTTTCAGCTCCCTGTCGGGTTCCAGCAGCCATATATATATATATATATATATCGGCGGATCGGGTCAGCTTTAGTCCTCACGGCTCTGGGCTTTCGACAAACACGCAAACTAGGAGCGGGCTGCGGTTGTGGTATGGGAGGAAGGGCACAAGGCCTAGCAGAGGAGGAGCTGGTGTGTGTGTGTGTGTGTGTGTGTGTGTGTGTGTGTGTGTCTGTGTGTCTGTGTGTGTGTCTGTGTGTGTACAAACACGCGCGCGCAGCGCAATCTCCAACCCACCCAGGAATCTGCGGGTGGAGCCAGCAGGTGTCAGACACTGACACCCTGAAGTTGACTGCGTGCTGTGGACATCCTAAATAAATTGAACCCTTTAAAACCAAGTTATGGAAACCGTATCTTCTTCTCTAGGATCCCTCTACGGGTCGCCTTCCCTGCTCCTAGTTTTCTCCAGTTTTTGCAGAGTTTTGCTGCATCCTGGAGGACTTGACAAAGCTCGACTTAAAAGTGCCTGCACTCCAGTCACTGAGCGGTGAAGGAGCCAGGCGAGCGGAGAGGCTTGCGAGTCGTAGACACGGAGCTGGGGGTGGAGGGGCCAGAATTAAGAATTCCATCTTTTAGGAAACGGTGACTGGGTCCTGGGCTGTCTAAAGCGACGAGGTGGGAAAGCACCTCCGCAGGCTGTGGCTCTGCAGCCGGCTAGAAGGGCCGCAGCGCCCCCTGGAGGCGCAAACCGGACACTTCGTGGGGTGGGCTCCAGGGTGTGAGTGTGGCCTCCAGTGATCTCACTGCCTGGTTCCCTTGACTTGAACCCGAGACCTTTTGCAGGAGAGGAAAAGTTGTGCGTGCAGCAGGCTGCTAGACAGATACCCCAGCCAGGGGTCCTCGCCCTGGCTATCCCAAATCAGCACCAGATGCCCTTTGCTGGACCTCTAGAGAGAGATGAGGGGGGGTGTATTGGACCCAGGAGCACCCTCCTTGTCCCAATGCCCCTCACTTAGCTTCATCACACCGGAGTCTGTACCATACACACTTTTGGCAATGAGCAACAGGGGACACACATAGTCACTTGGGAGCAGCTTGGGGAAACCGAATATGTAATCACAGGGAAAGCTCCACGACCATGACCAAGTCTGGGAGGCAGACCCAGAGGTCCAGTTTGTGTTTGGATTGTCAAGTCTCCCCGCCCCCCCCCCCCCGCCCCCAGGAGCTGGAGCAAGGCCAATCCCAGCAAGGTGAGAGAGGTCCAAAGTCTCTAGCAGGTCTGAGCACTTCTGGGGTTGAGGGTGTGTGTGTGTGTGTGTGTGTGTGTGTGTGTGTGTGTGTGTGTGTTCTACTGAGGGAACGGCGGGCAGAATCATGCATGTGCAGGGAAAGACTGGTAAGAATTGCTTCGTGTCTCAAGACTAGTGCAATGAACGCAGGGTTCCCAGGTGCTTGGTGACAGGGAGGTCTTCTTCCTCCCACTGTTCCCAGGGCAGCAGATCTCCTGCGGTTTCCCTGGATGTAAATAGCTAGATCCACTCCTACGTGGGAGCACAGAGCAAGAATAGCCTTCAGTTCTTGGTCCACAACTAGGAAGAGAGCAGAGGTCAAGAGTCAGGAACATCCCAAGATACTTCCAGGACCAGATGTGCTATCCTGCCTTGAAAAGATCACTCCTAAAAAATAAATTAGCATTTGGAAACCTGTATTTCATCAGACTTTCATGTAGTGGACGTGTGTGTACATGCACACATACACGTTTGTCTGCTTGCTTCCTAATACTAAAACGATGGAAAATTCTGGCAGAAATCTTGATTTCCAGTGAGTTCCAATCCTTCTGGCCTGAGCTCAGCAGCTACTCTCCTGCTGCTGACTTCTGTTTTTTTGTTTTTTTGTTTTTTTGTTTTTTAATGGGGCCAAGGACAGCCTAGGCATTTCCAGCCCCACACAAGCGGTAGGAGAGTTATGCTTCCCATCGTGGTCTATTAACATCACATGGAGCTTGTTAGGGAGGTCAAATGTATTGCCCCACCTGAGTCAGAACTGGGACCGATCCCAGAAACCTGTGTTTAAGTCCTCCAGGTGAATATGACGCAAAGTTTGAGAATCACTGATCTTGATCAGTTTGACATTTGGAAGCAATGGTGGAAGCTGCACTCATTTTTCAGGCTTCCCCTTTCCCTCTCTTCCTTCTTCTCCCATTTTCTTTCTTTCTTCCCTCGGGAAGATACATATCCAAACAGCTGCCTGGGCAGCTTGCTCATTCACCTGATGGTCTAGTCATTTGGCCGTTCTCTGGCTTTACAGGGGCAACGTCAAAACTGGTGGAAACCTGATGAGAACAGCAGTGTTGTTCTCTTTGCTGGCCACCAAATTTTAATCTAATACTAGATTCCATTTGACTTCAAAATATGTTTCTGTTGGGGACGAAGTAAACAGAACTCTCACCTCATCTCATAGCTTCCATGTCTCTGGGATGCTCACCGGGATGCTCGCTGGGATGCTCACCCACTCTCTTCACAGAGGTAATGCGATCTTCTCTGTCACCACCTCTTGGGGACTCTACTTACCTGCTGTGTACCTTTCACACACACCAGCCCTTGCCCTGCATGCCCTCTCAGCAGTAGGTCATAGGGCACAGCATAGGGTCAAGCATCTTCACAGTGGATGAAGTATGGGTAAAGGTTTGGGGCTGCCTTGTTCCAGGGCTGCCCTGAGGCCATTTATGACTTAGAAGGACTCCGAGCCTGTCAACACATCCAGTTTACTCACCTCGCTGCACTGGTTCCAAACAGCTCACATTCTTTGTCTTGCTGCTCCAAACTGCCCAGCCACCAGGCCACTGAACCATCGCATGGGTCTTCATTCTGCTGATTTGCCACCTTCAGACTGGATCAAGTCCTTTGTCTTTCTCTAGGGAGTACAGAATGATTTTCTTCTGGAGTACTTAAACTCTGAATATAAACAGCACTTTCTAATCTTGTGCCAACGGAACCCACTTTCCTGCAGAGTTCAGACTTTCTCTCTAGGACCCCAATTCCCTATCTGTTCTCATTGATCAAAGAGATCCTTCCACCAGACCACATGTTTCCCTCAGAGAGTCCAGGGTCAGGGAACTATGGGCAGGAAAAGTGATAGGAAGCCTTCTGCCTCACAGACAGCCCCAGCCTTCCCCAAACCAGGTTAATTAAACTCTTTTGTCACTCCAACTTTCAGACTTTAAAAAAGCTACTTCTTAATGAGTCAATACAAGAATGCCACTGAAAACAGAAAAATTCATTTTCCTGTTGACTGTAGTCATAGTTAGTCTGTCTCCAGTCTAACAAATAGATGATATTTTAAAATGACCTTTTCTTATGGGGATTTTAAAAATATAAAATGTATAGTGGTCAGGAACATGGTAATCTCTTTATAACCAAGGATCATATTTCTTAACAGGATTTTGCTTTCCAGTGCAAATAGTTTAACACAGTAAGATTCAGAGAGGCCAGCAGTTAGGAAACACCAAGGCCAATATTTGAATTCAGACACAAGTTTTAACAAAGGAAAAATGTATATCCTTGTAAGTGTTTGCCTGTGAATATTTCCCCAGAGGATTATACATGATTCTTGAATCCAATCCAAGTTACCAAACTCCAAATAGACTTCGAGGTGCCAACTTATAAGGCCCATGCAATTCCCTTTCAACCAATATTTTGTAGTGTCTATTATGTACCAGGTACTGGGCAACCGTGTTACTGTTTGAAACCTTGAACATGCAGTTGGGGCAAGGAAGGTAGAATTTTTAAGATTGGTTGCTCTTAGTTTTTAAAAAAGTGTTTAATGTTTTTATTTATCAGTAATCTTTGAAACATATATTGAATTTTCCTACATCTTTAGGTCATTCTTATAAGTAAACTTATAAGTCACATCAGATCAGGTGATCATTTCACTATAGGTTCCCTGATTGGTCACTATACTTCACTCACTCCTCTCCTCACTTCTGATTCTGTAATGAGACACAAGGACAAAAGGATTACTTCTTACTCTGTCACCCTTGACAGAGGAGGCAAGGGAGTAGAGATGGCTAAGTTGGCTCAGTTTTTGTGGATTGGGATAAACTCAGATGAAAGCTCAGAGAATCTAAGTCTTATATAAAGTGATAAACTTTGTTAATTTACCTTTGGGCTTCAAACATAGATAATGTCATAGATCAGGGACACACCCTGAGAGGCCCACTCCTTTCTATCCTATGTATGCCTGGTGACACTGCATGTGCTAATGACACACACATTCTATTTTATAGTCACCTAACCTGTGTCCTTTGTCCCCACACACCCAGGCTGATGCTTGGCAACCCGGCTTGTATCCAGGATCAAATTGGGTGGGTGCTATGATGTCAGACACTGGGCTGCAGTATTTCTAATATGCACTAGACCACAGTCACCTTTTCCTTGGCTTGGAAAGCTCACATAGTGATGCCCAGGCCATGAGGCCTCCATCCAGATGCCCTAGTGGTGCCACCCAGGCCTTGGAGACTGTGAAGAAAACATGAATGTGTCATATGTGTGTATGTCCTGTTCCCTTCTGTCTTATCCTTTTTTTATTATATTCAACACAATATATATTTTTATACCAATCATAAAAATTATGGACATGTTATTAAATGAACATAAAAAGATGAAGTCTTTTTGTTTGTTTGTTTTGTTTTGTTTTTAGTAGATCTTAAAATCTTGGCTCTTACTGTGGTACAAACTCAAAATAAGAACAATTTTTAGACATTGAAGTTCATTGTAATAAGGTTGTACTTCAATGTCTCTCACATCACCAAAGGATTTTTTACCTCCACAGTAGCTAAGAGTTGACAGTTCTGCTGCGCCAAGGAATGAATTGTAGGCACAATTATTTAGATACAGATTTCCTGCTATGGTCAAAGCTATTTGATTTGAGTGATTGTCATCATTCTCAGCCCACAGGGAACAGGTTACATTCATTTAAGAAATGGTCTATCCATGAAGTCAGTTGCCTCTGCCTCCTGAGTGCTGGAAGTTAAAGGCGTGGGCCACTCTGTCTGATTCAAGTGTAATGTGTTGAAATGTATGTATTGCAGATTCAGTATGATCTGTCCTGGGTAGGTAGACTAGAACAGTGAATAAGTAGCTACAGTCTCCTGGAGGAGAAAAACACATTTGTAGGTGATATCATGTATAACACAAAATCTTAGACAGAAGTTCCTGGTTGATAACTCTACTATGTTGAGTAAATATTGCTACTTATTGAAGACCCAGTTTCTGAATCTGTAAATTACATATGTCTTAGGATAAATAACAGGATCTGTATCAATGTTCTTACAACTTCATTATTTTTATGTTCATACGTACGTGTATGATATGTTGTGTGAACCCATGTCACAATACATGCATGAAAAGTCATAAGACAATTCTTTGGAATCAGTTCTCTCCCTCCATCTCTCCGTGGGCTCCAGGGGTCAAACTCAGGTCACCAGACTTGAGAGGTGTGAACTTTACCTAAGGAGCCATCTCAATAGCTGTTCTCAGTAGTTTTGTTTCAATCGTGAACACAAACTGATCTTGCTAACACAAAACGATTCCTCCTATTCTATAAGAGTTTGGAGAAGAAACTGAGTGGAAGAAAATGGGAGAGTGTCTAATGCCTAGTTATCAAGAGCATAACTTAGGCCATGGCACCTGTCAATCATCTACCTTGATAAGAACTTATAAAGAGAAAAGTGTCTGGATAGTCACTGCAACTGAAAGCAGGCTTACCATGTTGTGTATTACGTTTTATTGTCCCTTTGATTTTATTTAATTAGAGAACACAGAGTGTCAATCTACGATGAATAAATATTCTTTTAGGGTTTAAGCCCTTATTTTAGAGATTAATCTAGTGAAAGAATGATAGAATCGATTTTTGGACTTCACAGATATGACTTTCTAAAGAAGGAAATATGCCCAAATCTCCTGAAGCTGTGTTAGAACAACCAAAGTACAGTGTGTGTTTGAACAACAAAGAGACTGAGCCCATCCTCAAGAAACTGAGTGGGTATGACAGATACTTTTTGATTATCGGGTACTTGGGCTCCTTCTACTATGATTTGTTGCCAATTTCAGAACACAAGGACCGCCTTCTAGCATGGCTTCATTTTGGCTAAGTACCAAAGAGGAAGACACGAAGAAGGCAAATCGAATTCATTCTCTCTCTCTCTCTCTCTCTCTCTCTCTCTCTCTCTCTCTCTCTCTCTCTCTCTCTCTCTCCCCAGAAAGCAGAACCTAGTCATTATGAATATCTGGGTGCCAAGGTAGATTCTCAAATGAAATCTTTTCTCTGGGTCCCCAGATACAGTCCAGACTTCTCCCAGTAAAGAAGAGAACAACCAGCAGTCTCAGTCATAGGATGTCTGTGTTTCTGCTTCCGTCCATAAAATATACATGTATTGTATGATAATCACTGCTGTGTATTTGAGGTCCTGCTCATGCTCCCCTTCAGCAGGGTTTGAGCACCTGTATCTGCATAATTTTATGTGGGAGTCTCGATATTGCCATCACTAATCCTTTTCTCCTTTGTTAGAGCTACTGTAGGCAGCCTTCTGTTTAGTGTAAGGAGTGGGTAAGGTTTAAGGAGAAGGGGTGTCAGGAACCAGCCTGGAATGATCTGGCTATCGATCCTTAAGGAAGGCCACTTGTACCACAAGGCACCATGCCCTTGGGAGGTGCTCTGAAGTCAGGTGGGCTGAATGAGTTAATCTTTTGCAGCAGCACTTGTGTCCTTGGGAGATGGGCTGAGCTGTCATTGGTGGAGGCATTCCTAGATTCTTCCTGGCCCTGTTGCAATGTGAAGCAGACCCGGGTTGGGGTGGGCTGCAAAAGCCAGAACGACAATTTTTTACAGCCTCCTTTGCCAGAAACTGAAGGGGGGAAAGCCTGTTCAGGTTCCTCAGAGGGGCAGAGTCAAAGCTGCAGGAAGACCCCACACACAGTGAGGAAGTGCTCAGTCAGAGCCCAAGGACAGTCTCAAAAGGTAAGTATAGAGACTTAGTTACCATTTGAAGTTGTTCTGATGGGACCTCTCTGCCTCTGAGCCTTCCATGTAAGTGATCACAGGCTGAGCTCCTCCCTCCAAGCCCAAGATGGATACTCAGTAACAGCAAGATGGACGGGTCTTCCAGGGGGCGGCAGGGCAGGGAGCAAAGGCCAGTAGCTCCCAGTCTCATTTGCAGTCCAGGCTTCAGGTTGCTTCCTGGCGCATGTGAGGTCATGTGCAAGGGTGTTGGTGCCAGTGTGTGGGGAGTGCGATTTTTTTCCTCTACAGAAACATCTGGAGTGTTGTTGAAGACATACTAATATACATTTACACAAGCCCCAGGGGATTCCCATGCCTGAGAGAACTGCCTAGATAGTTTCCTTTGCACATTTATTTCCTTAAAGGAGGTATTTTATATTCTACCATGTAATTCAATTCTTTTGGCTCCCATTCTGCTAAAAAGGAAAAGAACATGCAGTCCAAACAGATTTTAAAACACAGGTTCCTCCCTTCCACCTAGCAAATGTGCAGTTTGTATTGGCTAACGCACATCTGTAGGCTATGACTTGTTTATGCCAACCATGCAATATTTTAAAAATAAAGTGTAATGTTCAGTCTGTGTACAACCACATTTTTTTATCAACCCCTCACATACAAACATACTTCCCCTTTTAGTGCGTAACTATGTGTCTAAATAGTAATGTATATAGTTGATGTATAGAAAAGGCATACATGATTTATAGCAAATATACTCAAATATTTAAAACACACACACACTGATAATTTACCATATAGTTCCCAATAAACTGCAAAGGTAGAAGGCCACCTAAGTGGGTTTGGCCCTCTTTTACGTGTTGGGCTTTGAGGATTTTAAACCAAGGAATGAGAGCTTATGTTGGTATCATACAGTACTCTTCTTTTACAAGTTTAGCTGCAGAGGCTGGAGGGCTGTGGGAGTAGGTGGGATGAATTTCCTTAAGTTAGACTTGAGTGGGACTTACCATTTCAGGTGAGGCCTCCCTTTGTTATAGCTCACAACTTCATCTAGAGTGAAGCTGACACTTGGCTCCAGGAAAAGATGCTGAACTAACATGGCAAGTATTGTGTGCTACCAAGGACTCTAAGTACCAGAACCCCAGTCTTAGCTGTTTTCTGTGCAGCATGGGGGGAACAGTTAATTCAGGAAGGGGCAGCTGAAGTGTGTCCACTCCTACTGACAGAGAATATTCATTTTTAAGAAGTTAAGTCTTTAGGGGATTTGGCCATAGATTAAATTTGAAAGAATTGACAGGCTGCTTCCTTAAAGATCCTTTAAAAACATTTTACTTGCATGGGTTAAACATCTATAATGGCTCCCTATTGCTTATCTGTTTCTGTCCAAATATTTCAAAAGTTTACTCTCAATTCAAATTGGAGGAGTACTGTTGCCCTGGCCTGGGATTCCAACCATTTCAAGACTTCTCCAGGTAACTAAGCTGAAAGTTAGAGTTAGTGATGATCCAAAATGCTGCTCAGGAATAGCTCAGAATAGAAAACTTTAAAACAAGAAAGTGTTGGTCCCTGTCATTTTTCTTTTCTCAGATGCCAAAATAGAAATCTGTTTTCTTTTTCCTTCCTTTCTTTCATTGGCTTCCACCTGCTTGCATTTGAGAGAATAAAATGCATGGTTCTCAAATCGGTTCTCCTAGTCTCCAGGGCTAATTACTGTTCCTAGCACAATGGAATTGCCCTGGAGCCTGTTCAGTGATTGGAGAATCCCACTTCGGGATTATTTAGCTTTGCTATCTCACATGCAGCCCCTTGCCATGACTGATTTAACTGATCTGATTGTGCTAACTGTGGGACTCATCATCCTGGGAAAGGATTTCCTAAAACTGTCCTTGGTCAAAAGGAGTACCCAATAGTCCAAACCAAAGCAACAAGTGCTTACCATGTCTTAGAGAAAAGACCTTAAGCTAACTAACAGGTCCAGGAAAGCCTGTGCACACAGTGGGCAGTCTACTTCACCGTGGTCCCTTCTGCTCCATCACGGCTTTCTTAAGCTCTGACACGTAGGCAGTCAGCGGAGTGGCCTGTACTTCTGTCAGGCTGTTCCTTCCTCTGGCTGTTCAATTGCCTCATTACAGAGCAATGGTACCTCTTGAGTACCTGGTTTTACCACTGACTACAGCAGAGGCCTGGGTGTGATTTGCTCAAATAAATTTCTTCTCTTCTTCATCTTTTAAGTAAGTGCAGGATGAATGGGGTGGGCAGGCGGGGTGGGTGTGGGACTGGCATGTCCTCCCACTGAGTACAGTGTGTACATTTCCGTCACTGTACCATGTACAGAAAGCAAACTCTATGAACTGTATGCTGTGACTTATTGTTCTCCATCCTTCAATTGTTCCTTTAATTTGATAGCAGATTCTTTCAGCCAAACATTTGTTCCAAGTTCTGCCAGATTAAGAGAGATTTCCAGATGAAGTCCTGCCTGGAGGCTTCCCTAAACGATCAGGGCTTCTCCAGTTCATCCTTTAGCTACTTGTCTCTCCGCAGAAGGTCTTTCAAGAACTGAACGGGGTCAAGCTCGACCCCGCTCAGCTTCTTTCCATGATGTCTTTTCTCTCTAGGGAGGGACAAGCCCCAGGCAAGTCTGGGACCAGTGCAGTGGCAGACACATGGGTCAGACAGAAGCAGGGAATTAGGAGCTTGATCTGAGTGTTGAGCAAGAGCACTTGTGGGTCCCCTTCCGTCCTTGGGCTAAGAGTTTTCCTTCAGGCCCCATGAGGGGGGGTTCAGTCCTGGATGACACTCACAGCCCTCCCAAGTACCCAGCCTGTCTAATTCTCTGGGGGTTTTCATGAGGATCCAGGTCACTGTCTCTGACAATTAAGCTTTAAAGTTAATTCACAAGATAAATAGGGTAAATTGATACCACTTTGGTTGTAATTTTTCTTGCTTCAAATTCTAGAGGACAACAGTCAATCTGCTACCATACTCAGTTCCTGGAAAAGTTAGAAACAGACATGTTATTCTCTGCCTTTCCAAATGAGGCAATTTAGGGCTGTCAGAAACAACAAAACACATGTAAACACCCTAATTCTACAGTGTGCTTGCGTTTCTGAGAGGACAGAGACTCATTGTTTCCTCTCTCTCCTTTTTGAAAGCTACACAAGTAGTGGTTTCTGTTTAAAGTGGAATGATAGAGGGTTGTAATCTTTTTAATTCAGACCTTGCAGCAGAAAAGCTGGGTTTACTTGCGAACTGTGATTATTCAGTAACACACTCTGCAAGGAACAGGGAAAGTAAATAACTGGATCCGAACTTTATAATTACATGCAGGGGCAATTCAAAGCTGCCGAGGCCAGAGCAGGGCTTGTGGGCCTGGGGCAGCAGCTGTACTTTCTGGCTTCTCCCACACAGGCCTAGGCCTGGGAGAAAACAGGAGCCGGCGGTCCCAGCAGGACCCCAGGTGCTGAGGGGGCCCACTGAAGGATTTGTCACTCTCTGCTTCAATTTGCAAAAACATAGATTTACAGAGGAAAATGTGAGCCTTGACAGAGTCCCCAAGGTCTACGACAGTTCTCTGGACAGTGCTCAGGATACATCAGGATCTTAATAATTTTCCTGCAGAGTTCCGGGGGTAGGGGAGAGGGGGAGTTCCTTTGTTAAAGAAGGTTGAAAAAGGCCGTGCACTGAATCCCTCATGGAGAATTGAAGTGCATGTTAGCTCATCAAGGCTGGGATATGCACTGTGAGAAGACTGCTAGTTGTACTTTTCCACTCCATCCTTTGATTGTGGCAGTCCGATCTTGATAACTGAGATCTTGATAACTGAGCAGTTTTAACTTTTCAAATGAGTTCATTTTGGGAAGGAAAAAAAACCCTGTAATGATTAATTCACTCTTTTTAAAATTTTATTTTGCTTTTTTGATCTGTTGTGTGTATGGTATGTGTACTTGGTATGTTGCATGTATGGTATAGGTACTTGGCATGTTGTATGTGTGTTATATGTACTTGATATGTTGTGTGTGTTATATGTGCTTGGCATGTTGTGTGTGTTATATGTACTTGATATGTTGTGTGTGTGATAAATGTGCTTGGTATGTTGTATGTGTGTTATATGTACTTGGTATATTGTATGTGTTATATGTACTTGGTACGTTGTGTGTGTGGTATATGTACTTGGTATGATGTCTGTGTGGGGTATATGTACTTGGTATGTTGTGAGTATGGTATATGTGCTTGGTATGTTGTGCGTGTGGTATGTGTACTTGGTATGTTGTGTATGGTATATGTGCTTGGTATGTTGTGCATGTGATATGTGTACTTCCTGGTGTGAGGGTGCATGTGCTGATGCCATGGGGACTTGCCTTTCCACCTTTAGTTTTCTCTTCACTGAGCTCGCACACAGCTAGGTGGGTTGACCCAGGGCTTCAGGGATCCTTCTATCTCTGGCCCCTCACCCAGAGGTTGTAGGTCCAAACCTGGCTCTTACATGGATTCTAGGGGCTTGAACTCAGGTCCTGATGCTTGCATGACACTTTGTCAAATGAGCCATCTTTTCAAGATTCAGAAACAAAGTTTAATACACTCACAAAGTCTGTGTTCTTTAGTCTTCTGTCAGTGCTGACAGAAGGCTGGCAGCCTTCAATACGGTGTTTTATACATGCCCAATAAGCATAATAATGCCATTGACCAACTACCACTTCAGAAGCTTGACTTTGTTGTTAACTCTAAGTCTCCTTCTCCAGAGCTCAGCGACCTAGAGAGAAAGTGACCAATAGTGGGATGAGTGATGGCTATCCCTGGCACTCTGAGTAATCTTTCAGCTGTTTAGAAAGGCACGTAGACAAAACAGAACCACTACAACAACCCCGCTTTTCACAGTTCCAGAGTGTGGCTGCTTTGTGTTCAATCTGCATTCTGTGGGTTATTTGCAGTGTGCTACGAACCCGAGGCGTGTATAAAACAGATCAAACATTTTCTCCTGCGAAGGCAGTGGCCTTGTGTGGCTCTAACTGTAGGGTTCTTTCTGGGCAATAGCTGCTCATATTTCCAGTTTAGGTCATCCTCATGATCCCAGGCCAGGTAACAGTCTCCCTTGCAGACGAGGAGCCAAGCTATGGAACAAGGCTGCCTGTTGATAGTCTACCTCTACCATCTAGTGTATAATCTTGGACAAGTTACTATATATGCATTCCAGTTCCTTTATATAAAGACAGATAGTGGTAGGGTACCATGTCCAGCTATATGGGTATTAGAAGAAAGAATAGATTTTGAGCGTTTAGAAATGTCTGGCTCACTTTTCTGTGGCTGTGATAAAACGCCACAACCAAAATAAACTTGAAGAGGAAAGGGTTCATGTCCTCTTCTGTTTCCAGGTGACAGTTCATCATGGCAGGAAGTCAGACAGGAATTTGAAGGCAGAAACTGAAGTAGAAAGCGTGGGGAAATGCTGCCTGCTGGCTTGCTTAAAGGAGGGAGGGCAGTAGGCAGGAAAAAGCAATGCTGCCTTCTTTTGTGCCTTTTTATCTGGGGAGCCTCCAGAAGATGCCACCTAGATTTAGGGCAGGTCTTCCCAGTTCAAATGATCTGATCAGGAAATGCCCAGTAGCTTGAAACATAGTTGATTCCAGATCAAGCCACATTGATAACAAACATTAACTGTCAGGTCCACTACACAGCAACATCTGATTTACATCTGCCCATGACAGAAAAGGGCAGGGCTTCAGCACCGGCCTCTGTGTGACTTAGGATGAAACTGGTTGTCAGCATTTTGTTACATTTAAAGTTGGAGCCTTGGGCCAGTGTAACCTGTAGTACCATGTCCTCATGGATGACCTAAGATCAGAGCGTATGCGTCTCTACAGCAGGAAGCCATTCCTTGTAGAGGGTGGGGTCCTCAGACCTTCCAGCTACAACTCTCTGCTACATGCATCGCTAGCCATCTTCCCCCCCACATAATCCTGCCCCTGCTGTGCATGCCTTGGGTTCATATAGGATATAGGATTTATTTAGTATATATGGTATGGAGGATTGACTTGGCTTGGGTTACTAGTGATACAGCTTTGTGAGTGATGACTCATGCCAGAGTGGGACTTTGTGGTGACACAGTTACTTCTTAGTCACTTACTGTGCTTGTGTCAGGCTAAGCAAAGCCTCCAGCAGTTTGGCCCATAAGGAAGTCTGCAAGGTATTTTCTTGATTAAGATTGATGCGGGAAGGCACAACTCACTATGGGCATCGTGAAGCATCAAGGCAGTAAGCAGTATTTCTCTGTGGTCTCTGCTTCAGTTCCTGCCTCCAGGTTCCTGCCTGGGCTCCCATCAATGATATGTGACTGGGATATGTAACCTGAATAAATCCTTTCACCTCCAAGTTTCTTTGATCATGGGATTTATCACAGCTATAGAAAGCAAACTGAGGTACCCACAATTTTGTAAGTAACCGCTCACCCATGTTTCTATAAGCAAGCCCACCATACTTGCTGTACCACCACACTGGACTTGAGTCTAATGTCTTTGGTTTGATGTGTTCTGTCTGAGCTTGAGCGATGTCTCTTCATATCGTTTCAAACGGAGGAATCATCCTGACGCTGTGCTTACAGATCTAGGCCCCACCTACACTTCTCCATCCCAACTCAAAATCTGCTTAGCTGCCCAACTTTACTGGGTAGGTTTTTGTCTACTTGACATAAGCTAGAGTCACTTGAAAGAAGAGCCCTACCCTGAGGGTCACCTCTATCAGACTAGTCTGAGGAAATGTCTGTGGAGCATTTTCTTAATTGCTGATTGATTGTGTGGGTGAGTGTAGGGGTGGTCAACCCACTGTGGAGGATGAAATCCCTGGACCAGTGGGCCTGGGCTGTATAATAGAAAGGTCAAGAAATAAGCACAATGGATTCTAGGCCAATGACTCCTGAGCTCTGATCAACACACAGATCACACCCTGCCAAGGTCGGGAACCTTTCGGGACCTTGCCTTGCCTCCTGGTTAGGAACAGTTGGTGGTGACCTGCATCAGAGCTTACTGTGTCCGGAGACACTGCACCTTAGCTATCCTGGGGTCAAGTTCCCCACAGTGTCCTTACTGCTCCACTCCAATGTCCGTGCCTCGGCCCTGCTTTTTTAACAAGCTCAGGCTCTGCTTTATTTCCCTATAGTTTGTCATCCGGCTGTGTTTGTGCTAGTCTCTGCTGGTCATTCCTTCATGTATGTTAAGGGGAAATAGACATTTACTTTCTCTTGAAGTGAGCACTAGCTTCAATGTCAGCCCAGAGCCACATTGGGTATGATAAATTTGCATCTCTCTAAATGGCATCTTGAGCAGAGTAGAAAGTTCCAGATCCCATATATTAAGAGATAACTGGTTTTCTAGTGGGCTAATAAATTACATTTCCATGTCAACAAGTGGGTTTTTATTTTACCCTAAACAATTTCCCAAATACAAGAACTTCTAAAGAGCAGATAAAAGCAGCTGCAAATGTGATCTAGGAATGAATATGAAGAAAGGCAGCAGAAGCAGCCTGCAGAGTTCCAGCTGTGCTCTCTGGAGCCTATCAGTCTATCAGCCAGGCACACACTGGGGCTGGAAGGCTGCTTTCCAACACGCTTGCACTTCTTCATGGTTCTCGAAACCGTGCAGACATTCTAGTTCCTATCAAAATAGCAGTCACCATCACCAAGATTATCCACTTCCTCCTTCTCTTTTGTTTCCCCTCTGGCCTCTCTTTGGCATCTGTGCCTTCCATCCCGATGTTGAAGATGAGGAGTCTTGACTAGGGGAGGCTATGATGGTGTATGTTTTAATGCAGAGCTGAGCAGAGCAAAGGTTAGCCTGTGATTTATGGAATCATGCTACTCACCAGGGCAAGGAAGGCTCTCTTAATCCCTTCCTTTTAATCCCACAACCCCCAGCCAGTCACATTTCCATCTTCTGGTTGCAGCTGCACTCAGTTCCTTGAAGTTCAATGCACTTTTCCAGGGATGGTAATTCCATCTTCCTGAGCGGATTCAAAGGTTAAACAGAGTTCTGTACAGCTTGTGCTTTCAATAGACAGGAGGGCAATCAAGAAGCGGCCTTCAGGCCAAGAACAATACAAATTGCAGTCAGAAAGAGGGTCTGAAAAAAATCTTTACAATTTTATGCATTTGAATGAGTTGTATTGTTTTTAAAGTTTTTGTTGGTGTGTGTGTGAGTGTGTGCGTGCGCGCGTGCGTGAGTTTTATGTGAACTCAGGTCACCAGGCTTGTGAACCAAGCACCTTTACTAGCTGAGTCTTTATGTCAGTGACTCTGAGTTTGTGTTCTTGGTACTAAAGGCTGTGGGGCTGCCTCCTCATGCTGTGGTATTTGCCTCAGCGTTATCTTAGAACCTAGGTCACTCAGTTAAATTGGTTGTGCATTCAGTACAGAAACCATTTCTTCTTCAGCTCTTAGGTAGTGTTTATTTTACTTTGACTTTGAGACAGGGTCTCAATATCTTAAGATGGCCTAAATTCATGATCCTTTTGCCTCAGCCTACCAGATGTTGGGATTATAAGTGTGTACAGTCATGTTCAGCTCCTGAGTCCAGCTGCCAATCCAATCATAATCTTCAGAGAACTAACAGACTTCTGTTCCTTTTAGGATGGTCATGTAATTCTCATTCATGTCTCTTTGGCCATATTTTCCCCACACTGGAAGTCTGGATGCTTTATTTTATAACTTTCGATCTAAAGCTAAGTATTCATGCTCAGCTGAGCATGTAACTCCGTGGATCGGGGCTCAGCTAGTTAGTATGTATGAAGACCTGGGTTCGGTCCCTAGATGGTAGGTATGGTGACTTATACCTTCAATCCTAGCACGCAGGAGGTCGACACAGGAGGGCCAGAAGTTAAGATCACCCTCAGTCATATGGCAAACTTGAGGTCAACCTGTGATAAAAATAAAATAAAACAAAACAAAAAATAAGTCAAACTAATATCCGTCATTAACATTGGCAGAAAAATTAGGATTATTGAGCCAAAGTAAGGTTCAGGAGTTGTCAGGAGAGCCTGAGAGGCTGCTGCCTAGAAAAGAATGTCCATCACAGTCTAATGGTGACTTGCAGAGCAGATGGGCATCAGAACGGTGACTCAGTGCAGTCAATCAGACCTCGTGACTTCCCTGGGGGGGAAGGCCTGGACTGTGGTGACATCATTTCCTTTGCAGAACTCTTTCCAGATGAATCCTTTTTTGAATAACTGGAGTGAACATTTTCTCTCCTGCCCTTCTCCTTTGATCCCCTGTCATGTTAACAGCAGATTTTGCCCTCTTCCTTCTGATTGGTGCTATACTGTGTCACACACTGACTACAGCCCTGTGACATTTTATGTGCATGCCACCCAGATACTACTCCCACATGGGAAAGAGCCCATCCTTGAACTTGCAGCTTAATGCACTTACTGCAGCCACCTCTTCAGCCCTTTGACCTTGGCCCTGCAAATTTAACCCTTTGTCCCCCAGTTCTGGCTTTTTACAAAGCTTGATGCCTACGTGGTGTGGCTCCATGTCCAGATTTCAGTCTGTAGTAATTCATTCCTTGGCCTATGATCTTTTTTATTTTTATTTTCCAAATTGTTGTTTTATTTCATTCTCTTTTAAACTTAAAGACCGCAAGAAGTCGATCCATTAGTCTAGTAATAGTTGATGCAAGATGAAAGCAGCAGCCTCCCGAGCCATCTGGACCTCTAAGTGAGTGAGAAGTATGCATACAAAGAAGAAAGGCTCTCAGCAGTAACCTGCGGTGACTCCCTGCTCTACTCAGGGGCCGCCTGATTCCACAGTGCTGCTGCTGCTGCCTTCTCCAGTGTACACACAGCTTTTGTATAAGCGGCTAGGGTAAGCAGAAACTCAATTTAGCAGAGAAACAGAAGCAGATACTGTTTGTTTGTTGACAAGGGGAGCAACCAGCCTTTGTTCATAAACTTTTTAAACAGACAAGGGTTCTTTCTGCTGCCTAAAACATGGTCTGAAGAACAGGACTCAGGAGGCCTGACAGTGGGGAGCAGGGTGGCCACAAGGTTTTCAGAGTCTCTCTCTCTCTCCCTCTCCCTCGATCTCTCTCCTCCCTCTCTGTCTCTTCCTCTCTCTCTGTCTCTGTCTTTCTATGTATGTATGTGCCTCATGCATTCGTGTGTATGGGTTGGTGTGCCCCTGAGCACACATGTGGAGACCAGAGGTTGGCATTCAAGGTTTTTGTTTATGGAGATCCACTTTATTTTTGTTGAAACTAGGTCTCTCACTGAATTGGGAATTTCTGTTTCAGCTCACCTGGCTGGTCAGTGGGCTCTGCTTCCTCCTGCCTGTCCCTCGTGCTGTAGTTGTAGGCACACATCACTCTCTCCACACCCTCAGCTTTTACATGGGTGCTGGGATCTGAGTGTAGGGCTTCAAACATGTGCAATAAGTATTTTACCCACTGAGCCACCTCCCAAGTCCTGGCTTTCTTGTGGATATCAATCCTCTTTATGTACCCATACCTTAGGAAGGCCTAACAACTCTCTCAGGGGACCAGGGATATTTCCAGTGTAAGAACGTTCCTGTTTTTATATCATAAGTTTAAGCGACTTCCACAAGGGGGGAAAAAAGGTCAGGCTGGCTCAATATAAAACAGTTGCTGTGCTTTCAAATTCTCTCCTATTTCTGTCAACACACACACACACATACATACACACACTCAAGTGAACACACACATACACATACATGTACACACAAATACACACAAACTTGCATATGTACACACGTGCACATACACATACATGCACATACACACACATGCACATGCACACATACTGGTTTTTAAGTTTGGTGCTTTGCTTTTTTTAATTTAACTTTATTCATGCACTCTTTGCCTTGACTTGCCTAGGACCTAAGGCTTCAGTTGTTTATTATTTGACACAGGGTCTTGTCTAGAAGGCACTAGCACATGCTACCATGCCTAGTTTCAACTTTTTCAAGGCCTATAGAAGAGTTCATCTTATTCATGGGTCTCAGGCTACATAATAATTTATGTTCCCACTGTGGGCCTGTAGAATGTTCCATCTTAAGGAGAATCCATCTGTCTTCCCTTGAAGGACATGGTGTGACATTTCTCAGTTTTTTTTAATGACTATGACTAGGGTTTCGGCTTGTTGGCCAGTTTGTTTTTGAGAATATTTTGATCATAGTTCTTATGTGAGGATGTCATTTTGCTTTACTTTGAAAAATACCACATTCATCTTTGCTAGCTCTCAGTACATTGGATCTCCATTGCAATCAAGGCTCACTGTCAGACGCATGCAGGGCAAGGGTGGCCGCCGTTGATGGAAAATGCACAGCTCTCATTCCTTCTGGGATCTGATGAAGACCAGCATGAAAGGAAAGCAGAAATCCTATTATAATTCCCACAAATGCAATCCCTAAACTGATTAGCATAATATTTGCATTATTGCTGTTTCCTTTGTTATTTCAGACCTCTTTTAACTCGGGTCATTGACTGTAAGCTAGTATACATTTTGTTTCATTACAATTTGCATTAGATATATTTAAAACCTTTCCATTTGATCAAGGCTCCACATTTTTTTTTAATTTAGAAGTTCCAAACATCAAACCTTTTGAAACCCCACGGATGGTATATATCCTACCCTCTAAATGAGATGATGTCAGCAAACAGAGTTGGACAATCCTTGGCGGAACCAATTTCAGCTCATTTCAAAGAGGAAAAATAGTTTCCATATTTCATAGGAAAGGTCTGCTAATAAACATAATAGAGAAACTTAGAAGAACAATTCCTTTTCGTCAAGCTTCCAGAACAAATATGTGTATATTGTGTATATTAAGAAGACAAGCAAATAGCATGTATTTATATAATTTATATAAAATTTATATAATTCTAAGAGTAAGAACCAAGAATTATGATTGTTTGAAACCAATGTCTTATAAATATGATGGCTCGAGAATGTTCCGAGGAATAGATTCCGACAGTGCTCACTCAACAGCTAGCAGCAGTTGAACAAACAGCCCGCAAGCTCATCTCTTGGTTCATTCATTCACGAATTTGATGGTCACCACATTCTAAGCTTGGGAGTAACCCATTTTAACAAAGTCTCTGTCCTATCTATCAAATGTGGAAATCAGAAGAGACACCCTTTTGGGTGTTTAAAAGCAAGTCCTTGACACAGCATCACAGATCACATTATCTTCCTTAAGCAGTGGCTGGAGGTAGCTGGCTCCCAAGATGATCCCAGTTCCTGTGAATCAGCGCAAGGAGGCAGAATATTTTTATGTTCTGTGAACCAAATGCCGGGTGCTGCATTTTCTTCCAGCCCTGTGCTTGTCACTCTTGACTGTAAGATGAGGGTCACAGTGTTTGGCTTTTTTTTTTTTCTTCTACATTTGCAACAACAAAATGGGAAGGGGAAACTCTTGTTTTATCTGAAAAGACAATTTAAAAGTCAGGAAACAAGATGTCTTTCCAGATGTGTCTCAGAGGCTTGCCTCTTCTGTAATAGCGGTAGACCTGACCACATCTGTCTGTAAAGGACCCTCCCCCCCCAACGCCCAATGCAAGCTGGGGAGGTGCTTTACAACTGAGTATACCCCAAGTTCTTAAGGGAAGTGTTGTAACCCCTGGTGTTAGGGGAAGGAGGAAGCAGCTGGAAGTGGCTTAGATCTGGCTACAGAGGCCTGTGCAGTGTGAATTCCTTTCCTCACAGCCTGCAGCAACTTGAAAACAAAATAGTCAGCCTATTTATTCATCTAGGAGAGACTTGCAGGCTTTCTTTGGGCTATACCCCAAAGACATAATAGTTAATAAGGCAGACATAACCCCTGCTTTCAAAAAACTTAAGCCCTAGAAGAGAACACAGGGCAATAAAAAATAATTATAATAAACTATGATGATTTGCTATAATGATTCTCTAGGATTGAACCCCCAAATCCAGTCACAGCAGACTAATCTGCAGCTTGGAAACACAGAGGATATTATTAACTAGACATAGGGATTTAAAAACATGACACACCCACCTAACCATGTAACTGACTCAATAATGTGTTTCAAGGGTATGCTTCAATCTGTGTTAAAATTAACTCATTTGTACTTCTAGGGATTGGTTTTACGGGATGATTTTCATGTTCAAGTAGTAGCTCCCAGCTCTACGCTTGTGCTAATAACTCAAGTACTGACAAGGGGAGTCACAGTTTCCCAAGCTGAGGCTATAATCCTCTGCTGGTCTAACTTCAGCTTCCTGCTCTACTTCTCCTAGACCAGAGTCTATGGCTAGGTGGTGAGTGTGGCTGAGAGCCAGCACAGCAGCCTGGAACCTGTTGCTCAGCAAACATGGGTAACATTTGGACACACTGGAGCTTGTGGAAAAATCAGACAGCAAAGTCGAAGCCCTGAGAAAAAGCCACCAATGGATTCCACCAGGCCCAAACATCTCTGGTCCACTGTGGCAACATAAAAGGCCAGCATCCTGGCCATGAGTAATGTGCTCTTGGCAGCTGTTAAAAGGGCCTGAAACCCCACTGGCTCCCAGACCCAGGGGGCAGGCCAGGTGCAGGCGGACAGGAGAGCTGTGTTGATTCTAAAGGCCAGAGATGTTATTTTGAGGTTTGACTGTTTATGTCTCATTACTGCTAATTTCCATGAGTTTTCAGGCCTTTTTCTGACAACCCCAGGCAGTGGTGGAGAAATCCATGTACACATGAAGGCTATTCACTAACCCACCTCCCCAACCCCCCATTTTTTTGTTTGATGAGAGCCATTTCTGGGAACACAACAATCTTCATGTGGAAATTTCTTAAGCAATTTTAGCTTGGGTTTGTGGGTACCTCTCTGAAGTCACTTCTGGGTATGAGTGGAGCCGGCCTGGGACACATTTAAACAGTGTTTACCTTCTAATTGTCTTCCTCTTGGAATGGTAAGTATTAAGATAGTGATCTGGGCAAATACATAGAAGTGTTAGCTTGCTGTTATAGTTAGAACATTCAATAAGGAAAATTCAAATTCAACTGAAAAGTCAGAGAGAGATAGAGAGAGAGAGAGAGAGAGAGAGGAGGTATAAGAAGTAAAAAGTTATGCATAGGATCATGTGTTACATAGGATCATGTGTTACAAGCAATGTGCAGGAGAGAAGGGCTCTTTCCCTCAGGCTTCTCCTTTGTTCCCACAGTGTCCTTCTCTGGGGGCCTCAAACCTCATGGCCTTCAACCTTCTCCAAGTCTACCTTCCTTTGTTTTTAATAAGAACATTCCTAGTTTTTATTTATGTGGAAAATTCTGAACATATTCAAAGTACACAGAACATAGATGCACCCACCTCCCTGCTCCAATTTCATTACTATTTATCTTGTGTGTATGTGTGCGCACATGAGTTTTAATACAGTAAGGCTTATCTTGTTGCATATTTGCTTACATTTATTTTCTCTGTGTGTTACAAGTCTGAGTGGATGTATATGCAAAGGCATTCACCACTGAAGGCAGGTGTGGAGGGCAGAGAGTGGTGTGGGGGTGTCTTTCCTCAATTGCTCTCCGCTACGCTTTTTGGAAACAAAGCCCTTGCTGAGCCTGAAGCTTCCAGGCTAGACTAGTGGGCCAGTGAGTTACCAGAGTCTTCCTAACTCAGCCTCCTCGTGCTGTTGTTACAGACATAGGCTGCTGCGCCCTGCTTTTATGTGGGTGCTGAGGAACTAAACTGAGGTCCTTATGCCTGCAATTTACACATCCAACCATCTCCTCAGTCTGTCTCACATTCTTTAAGGTAATTTATATACACAAGTGTGGCAAGTGGCTACATCAGTTATGCCAGTAACTCCCACACCATCACAAATGTATTCTCATGAACCAAGAAAAGTCCCTGAGGTACCTTTCCACTTAGGCAATCATTTGTCTGATTTTGGGGAAAAATGTCTTTTACATATCTATCTATCTATCTATCTATCTATCTATCTATCTATCTATCTATCTATCTATCTATCTATCTATCCATCCATCCATCCATCCATCCATCCATCCATCCATCCATCCATCCATCTATCTATCTATCTATCTATCTATCTATGCTGGCTGGTTTTGTGTGTTAACTTGACACAGGCTTGAGTTAACACAGAAAAGGAGCTTTAGTTGGGGAAGTGCCTCCATGAGATCCAGCTGTGGGGCATTTTCTCAATTAGTGATCAAGGGGGGAGGGCCTCTTGTGGGTGGTACCATCCCTGGGCTGGTAGTCTTAGGTTCTATAAGAGAGCAGGCTGAGCAAGCCAGGGGAAGCAAGCCAGTAAGTAACAATCCTCCATGGCCTCTGCATCAGCTCCTGCTTCCTGACCTACTTGAGTTCCAGTCCTGACTTCCTTTGGTGATGAACAGCAATGTGGAAGTATAAGCTGAATAAACAAACCCTTTCCTCCCCAACTTGCTTCTTGGTCATGATGTTTGGGCAGGAATAGAAACCCTGACTAAGACACTATCTATAATTTAGTGCACATTTAATCTGGTACTGTTGTCTCCCCTCGTGGAGAGTAAATGAGTTAATACATGATGGTGTGGCCACAGAAAGTACCACAGCACTTAACACTAGCAGTAGGTGATAGCTTTGCAGAGGGTGCATGCTAGGAAGAGCCGTAGAAATGCCAGGCTGCTGCTGCTCCTCCTACTTAACACCCCTCAGACACTCTCTGAGGCCTCAGATCCGAGGACACTCACTTTGGGCCTCCATTCCCAGTATTTGGTAGGGGTTCAGTAGATCCAGAACAGAGTAGGAGAGGTTTCTAACTAGTCATTTCAAGCTGCCAGACAGAATATAGATAATAAAAGAGTATTTTCTTAGGCCAGAAAGGTAACTCAATGGGTAAGATACTTGCTGCCAAACTGGACAATCTGATTTTGATCCCCAGAACTTACAAGGAGGAAACTTCCTCAAGCACCAATAGAAAGACACACCCATCCTCCCACCCAACAAACAGGAATAAATAAGTGTAAAAGTAAAATTTCTAGTAGTTAGAGAGGCCTACATGTCCCAAACTAAAAGTTTAATAGTTCTGTGTCTGGTAGGGAACTACTTCCTGATAAAGCCAGGATGGGCAAAGGAACTCGGTTGAGGTCTGTTGTCTAACAGTTTCTTCTGAGATTGAAACATTTGCCAGGAAGCTCCTTAAACAGGAAGGTAAAGAACTCAAAGTAACTTCAGAAATCCCAGAAACCGGCCAGCTTCGTCGGCATCCAGAGTAAGCTGTGGAAACTGAGTCCCTCTTAGACTGAAAACTCAAGCTCTGAAGAAATCTCTGAGACCAGGCCAGCTGCCTAGGAGAAGCAGAAAGGTGCCTAGAAGATGTGTAGACCACCGGAGGCACCTGGAAAGGGCACTCTCCAGCCTGCTGTGCTGCCCACGGTGTGGTGTGCAGTGGGCTCCAGGTTCCCAACTGGGAGCTGTCACCAGGCTGGAGCGGGCTTTGGTGATGCAGCTGTCTTTGAGTTATTTCTGCTTCTGTTCATAAACCCAATAGAATTCATTAGTTTACTGAGTTGAACTTTGGTGATGTCTGTACTTTGGTCTGTGGGACGCTCCTTATCTGGGGTGAATAAACATGTGTGTTGCAGCTCCCCAAGAAGTCATGTTACATAACAGAGTCCATTGTCATACAATGCTCACAGCCTGCATTAGGAGTGCTGGTTCCTCTCTAACCACTCCTTCCTGCAGGTCTGCCCATAGATGGCTCTTCCCCATTCTCAGAGAAGCCTGACTAGCCTAGAATCATTCCTGTGCCCTTCTGATGGGGTGTGTGTGTGTGTGTGTGTGTGTATGCACATGTGCCTATGTGTTATAAATTACATGGTCATGTTTATTTCTTATCTAGTACGAATACTCACCATGCCATTACTTAGAAAGTGCAACAGAGGCCTTAGTCTGTTTAATTCGAGGTCCCAGAGTGTGAAGAGGTGACCTCATGGTTTTTGGATGTATAATAATTAAGAATGGTGCTCAGAGGGTGCAGGGAGAGAAATGGGCTCATGTCCGGTAGAGACTGACTCCACCTAGCTTGCTTCTTGCTTTCTTTTTTACATGCTTGCATGGTTCACTGCAGGTTTACAACAAAGTTGGCAGCTGAAGTTTTTATACTTCATTTAAATATTCATTAAAATTTTAATTACTTTATTTACTTATCTCCCGTGTGTGTGTGTGTGTGTGTGTGTGTGTGTGTGTGTGTGTGTACTTTTGTGTCACATGGAGGTCTGAGGCAGCTTGCAGGAGGGAGTTAGTTTCCTCTTCCTACTCTGTGAGTCCTGGGCGTGAACCACAGGTAGTCACGCTTGGTGGAACACACTCTTCGCTAGCTTGGCTGCCCCACATGCTGTATTTTGAAGAAGCTTCCACACTTGAGATTTCTCAGGTTTGTTAATGTCACAGCAGTTGGGGGGAAGGCCTTTTAAACTGTGAGGAAGCCCTGAGGAGCCCCTGCTCTGAACATGAACTCAACATACTGCTGAGGGTCTGTGAAATGGGAACAGAAGTTATTGCTCTCCCGAGTTTTGGACTCTGAAAACGCCGCCTGAAGGTAAGAGAATGGACAAAAGACCCTTCAAGTATGGGATGGCCATAGGCAGGAAGGAAGGGTGGGTGGGAGGGGTGTGTAGAAGACCTGGATTGGTGTTAGCGGATGGGTGTTCTCTCTCAGCGGGTGTCTGCTGAGACAGAGCGATGGATAAGCCCCACCGGAGGACAACTTTTATGAGACTCAGGTTTTAAAACTATACACATGTAGTCAGTATTAATAATTTTTTTTTGCATTTCACAAAATTTCCTCAAATGATAAAATAATTAACATCCAAATAGCTTTCAAGCTGTCAGTTTACACTCTCTCTCATTCTGTGAGTATCACCCTTTCCTTGGGGGTGGGTACTTCTTCATTTCTGAGGGGAAGTCAAAGCTCAGAGAGAGAGTTTAAGTATCTGTCACTTACACATTAAAACTGCAGTCCAAAGTCAGGAATTTGGCTACACATAACACGTAACTGAGACTGTGCTGGATGAAAATGTATTCATCTCCAAGAGGAATGTTCTCTCTATCACCCCCTGGCCACTGTGCCCGGTCTTATCTGTCTTTAAGGCACTTGCTCAGTCTATCAGCGCCTTTAGATCTTCAATGCCCCCAAGCACACAATGCTGGTTCTACCAGCCTGTGGGGAGAAGCCACAGTTAGAAATCCATTCCTCTTAAAGAGCCACGAGGACAGTTTGAAAGGATGAAATACAACCCAGTATAATTAACACGTCAATAGCCGCAATATGAAACCCACAGTTGAGCAATTTGGGCCTGTGCAAGCAAACACATGAGATAATTTGAAGCTCCTTGTTGTATGAGTAGGGTGTGTGTGTGTGTGTGTGTGTGTGTGTGTGTGTACCTGTATGAGTGTGCCTACACATAGCCAAACCTACAGATCTTTCTTTAAGTTTTAATTACATCTTATTTATTTATTTATTATTTGTATGTGTGTGAGTGTTTGCTCATGTGTGCCATGGTGCACATGCAGAGGTCAGAGCATAACTTGTGGCAGTCAGGTGTCTCATCGTCAAGCCATATGTGCCATATGGGGCCTGGTGATCCAACTCAGGCCGTCAAGCAGAAGCCCTTACCTGACGAGCAACCTCCCCAGATAGATAGCTTAGTTCATCTGTTTTTAATTGGCTTCACTGAGCAATCAAGCACTGAAATAATTTTAACCTAAATGTATCGAATCATTGTAAAGACATTTGGATGGTTAGAAACTGAGGAAACAGAATTTCCAGGCAGTTCTAGCCTGCTGAATCCAGTTTTGTTTGGAGTAGTGTGTTGTGGCTCAAACCTTGCTTTCTCAGCTGAGCCTTATCTTCAGCCCTGGGCTTCTGGTTGTTAGAATGCAGAGGCCCAAGGTCTGTCAGGGGAGAGAGACCCTAGTGTCTCAGCCTGTGGACTCTAAAGCACTTCACTGTCTTGGAAGACTGTCTCTAGACGTGGATTCTTTGTTCCCAAACGGAGATACTAATATTTGCCTGTCATGTAGGATTCTTCCCTTGGGTTTGGTCTCACTGAGGTGTGGAAAGGGTTTTAGTTTAACGCCTGAGTGAGTGAACAAATGTGGGGCAAAGGGTTTGAACCTGAACAGCTGTGTGACATGTCCTTACCTGGCACCTCCTCAGCCATGTGCAGGAGCGTGTGGATACCTTGTCCCAAGGAGGCTGGGCACAGGCCAAGAGTCTTGCACAGCAAGTGTGGGTGTTGAATCAACAATTCTGGTTATGACTCTCCAGGGACTCTTCTTTGAAGATTATGCAACTCGGCTAAGAGGACGGCTTCACCATACTGCTTTACACACTGGATTAACTTCATGAAAACAAACAGCAGCTTCTCTCCTCCCCTGTAGGCAATTTACATTTTTTTCTTCTGTTTCTGACTAAGTGATGTGAAGGAAGGAGGAGAGAATTCTACTGGGCACACTTTTCTGACTTTGTTGCAATTTGCAAAGCACTTTCAACACGTGGCTATAAAAGAAGCTTAAATCAACACATTTTTAAAAGAAAGCAAGCTCTTGTTTGCTTTTCAGTATATAAGAAATTCCTCTGTGTTAGAGATGGCTCAGTAGGTTAAACTGCTTGCCTTGAAACATGAGGCACTGAATGTGGATACCCACACCCACATGCTGTGCTGGGTGTGCCTGTGATCTAGTGCAGGGGAGGCTGGGACATACTGGCCAGTCTAGCCAAGTCTGTGAGTTCCAGATCAGGGAGCGATCCTGTCTGGAAAAATAAAGTGGAGAAGGGACCGACAATGATGTCTGGTGCACGAATGCATGCACAATGTAAAAAATGATAAAAGTTTGATGATAAAATAATCTTGAAGATTATTTTTTTTGCCAGTAGCACCATGATTCTCCTAGATCCCATACTTTTAAAATTTTGGGTATTAAAATAGGCTGTGTCATGTCTTTTTTTTTTCCAGTTTACTTGATTACTTAATATAGTAGAATTTGTTTATTTCAGTGTTGCTAATTGTTAACTGGTATCAGTTACCTGTTTATCTACTGGAGAATATAGTTGTTTTCTTAACAATGTGCAAAAATCCTTTTCCCATAAAGGCAAGTATATACACTTGTTTATTTGACTAGTGGGTTTTTTGTTTCTTTGGCTTTTGGTTCTGGGCACTGAAGTCAGTTGATGTGTCATGCTAAGCACAGTTTCAGCACTGAGCTACATCCGCCGATTTAACTCGAGCTAATTAAGCATCTTCTTATGGTAAGCTCAGAGGACATGGGGTTGAATAAAGTAAACATGGTCTCACTGAGCTATTATTTTGGGAAAAGCTAAAGATTAAATGATTACACACACCTAAACTATTTTTAGTGTTAGGAAAGTGTGGAACAGAGCAAAAAAAAAAGGACAACATCATAAAATAATTTAAATCAGAAGTTAGGAAAAGTTCTCTTGGTGAGAATGTGACATTTGGGTCCAGTTCTGTAAGGAGAGGAGGGAGAAGCCTACAAAAGTGGTCAAAGCCAGTCACCCAGACAGAGAGGAATGCTTGAGCAAAGACACCTAGGCAGGAGGAGTGGAGGTTTTAGAGGTACGGTGAGAAGACAAGCTTGTGGACAGCAGAGATGCTGAAAGAGGTAGTCCTGGGGAAGGGGATGGGGCTAAGTGGGGGGTGTGGCAGTGATTGAAGAGCTTTGAGTTCTGCGGTCGCATTCATTCAAATTCTTCAAACAATATTTTTAAAGATTTATTTTATTCTTATGTGTATGTGTGTGTATATTTCTTCGTGTTTATGCGCTTTGAGTGCTGGAGCTCCAAAAGTGCTTTTGTGTAGAATTAAAACACGATGCCTTGATACTGTATTTTAAATGTTCCCTGGTTTCTGTGTAGAGGGCTCAAGAGAGAAGGCTTGGATGGGACATTGTCACGATGATGACAGAAGGAAGATATGAGCAGTGACAGAGGAGGAACCAAGAGGAAGTTGTAAATTGGATGGAGAAGATGTGGGAAAAGAGTCCAAGGTGACTGGCTCTTAGCTCTCGGGTGTGCACGAACTCTCACGTCACTGAGAGTACTAAGTGCTGGATGGAGGAACACTCGGGGAAAGCACACACAGAGGGAAAATATCCTAAGTTCTGGACATGTTAAATTACAGATGATTTCTGAAATGATCAAACAGGCCTTTTGTATCCATGGTATTGGATGCATCAGAGCAAGTCTCAAAGTCTGAGCTGAAGATAACCATGGAGACATAGATAGATACTGTTTCAAAGTATGGAAAGAGATTACCCTCACACGGAGAGTTCAAACTGAGGACAGGGATTAGAGCTGTGCTCTAAGGAACTCTGATGTTCAGAGGTCAAGTAGAGGAGAAATGGGGGACTAGGGAGGGACTCTGCAGAGAATTAGGGGCTGACCCAGGACAGAGTGGTGTCATAGAAGAGCAAGACCTAGGGAGTGCTCCACTATGTGGAATGCTTCAGGAGTCTTCAAGGGGCAGCAGAAGGCATCTTGGGAGTAGGGAAGCAGAGGGCAAAGTGACATCAGTCCCTTGGAGACAGGCGAGGCTGAGGTTTGTCCTCTTTACTGCCCACTCTCCCAGAGTGCCTATCAGTGATTTATTTGACTTACACCAGTTTCACATTTCTGTGTAGGGATCAGCTCTTCTTTGAAAAGCTGAGGAGTTCAGACAGCTAAGAGGCTCTCAGGAACAAGGAAAGTTATCCTCCCTCCCAGCTGCTTCCCTGCCCCTCCCCCAGCGGCTTCTGTCATCCTGAGGGAGTCAGTGTAGTTGTGTCAGGGAGCAGGTGGGCACAGCCCACACACCCGGGCAGTGAGCAGCTCTGTCCTATGAGCTACCTGGGAATGGAATGTCAGCCTGGGAACCCCTACTGCTTCTGCAGATGTAAGACTGGGAGGGGCTGGGGCAGGCAGGGCCAGCCCAGAGCAGGGGAGGCCTTCCTGTTCCCAAGCTTTCTGCCACCCCATCTCTCAACTTCTCTTTTAATCTCAGAAAAGCCATTGATTAGCTGGAAATATAGGGACAAGTCTGTAGTTCAGGGTAGCTATTAGTAAAAGGTTCTAGCAAGTGACAAAGTCATCAAGACTTTGTGTGTGTGACCTCTCTTGATCCCCAAAGCAAGGCTTTGATGTAGGAACCATCGTCTCCACTGTACAGACAAATAAATAGAGGTTGAAAGATTTAAGCAACTTTCCTTAAGTCACATGGAGACAAGGTCTAAACGTTTCATTACTGTTATCCAGAGGAAACTATTCCAGAATGGCCCATCTATGTATAATTAGAAACGGAATTTATAAATAGCAGGGAAGATACTATTCATATTATGCATTATGCTCAAAATGTTCTGTTAAGTGAAAAAAAAACCAGATGTGAAATTAAAACATAAAATAAACACATGGGAAAGCAGCAGAAGAAACCTGGAACAACCATGTGCAATCTATACATATCTGAAAACATTGTGCTGTAACCAGATATACACAGGAATGTGTGTACACGCTTGCGTATATGTGTATGCGTGGGCATGCACGCGTGTGTATGTGTGTGTGTGTGCATGTGTGTGTGTGTTTCTAGGAGAGATGAGTGGAGAGAGGTCAATAGGCTGGAGATTTTTGTCCCTGGTTATGAAGAAGTAGATACCAGGCAAGTTTGTATCAGCCATAGGTCAGAAGGTCACAGAGCACTGATCTTTCCTTTCCTCCTCCTCCTCTTCCTCCACCTCCTCTTCCTCCTCCTCCTCCTCCTTCTTTCTTCTTCTTCTTCTTCTTCTTCTTCTTCTTCTTCTTCTTCTTCTTCTTCTTCTTCTTCTTCTTCTTCTTCTTCAAAAGCATTGCTAAAGGAATGTTGTGCTTAAAATCCCTATGTCCCAGAAAGTCTGAGTGTTCTTATGCACTGTGTACTTTGCCTCTTTTCTAGGCCAACTTCCTTCACAATTTTCTACCATGTAGAAAAGGTAAGTAAGGTTTTGCTGACTGGAGAATGTAATATTTCATTCTGAACACATACTTCTTACTGTCTTTTGTGTTGGTTGAAGTGTGTGATATAAAATGTCTTGACAGGGATCAAGAACATCTATGGAGTCCTAGCTTTATGCCACACCTGGAGAATGATGACCCAAACCGTTCTTAATCATTATTATGGTTATTTTTTGAGATTATAATAATATCACTTCCGCTTTTCCTTTTCTCCTTTTAAATCCTCTCACACACCTCTCCTTGCTCAATTTCGGTTCATGGCCTCCTGTTTTATTAATTGCTGCTATAGCAATTAATAACACACACACACACACACACATCAATTCCTAAATATAACCTGCTCAGACTGTATAATGTTGTTTGTATAGCTGACTGTTTAATATTGGGTAACAATACTATTTCTCCTACTCTCAGCATTCCTCAGCTGCCTGTAGGTCTTTGTGTCGGTTTGCGGCCATGTGGTCTGTTCCCACTTTGACATGTCTACTGGTGTCATCCTTATTCAACTCAGGTTTGGACTGTCATGTTGGTGAGACTGGCTTTTACAATCCTCTGGCTTTTACAATCTTCCTGCCTCCTCTTGCTCATTGTTCCCTGAGCCTTAGGTACAGGAGTTGTTCTGTAGATCTCTCCATTGGGACTGGGCTCTAGGCTTTGCATTTTGGTAGATTGTAGTTGTAATGATCTCCTTCTGTTGCAAAGAGGTGTTTCCTTGATTGAGGGTGAGGACCACACTTCTCATTCATCACAGTGGTGAGAACAGGAGCAGCAGTCAAGCAAGGCCGCACTGCAGCAGGGGCTGAGAGCTTACATTTGACCCATAAGCACGAGGCAGAGGGCCCGCATTATTCTTTGTCCCACCAGCAAGTTTCTGAGTATTTTCTGATAGAGACTGACCATGATGTCTTGCCCAAAGATGATTAGGCCAGAAACTGTTCCAACCAAAGACACCATGTGGAGGCTGGAGAGGAGGGGGTGACACCCTATGACAGAGTCAGAGTCATTTTGTCATGGGACAAAATGATGGTGAGTTCACAGAAAGAAGGGCAGCCTGTCACACGCCTAGTTCTCAGCTAGACTGGTCTATGACCATGGCTTGGAAGTTCAGAGTCCCAAGATAGGGCCAAGAACATGAGGATCAACCTTATTCCCACAGACCACTGGTAAAGGGAACTTCTCCCAGCAGACTTTAATATTAACCCTCAAAAAGAAGCAACCGAGTCTCTTCTTAAGTAAGGAAACTGAAACTCAAAGACAAAACTGCCTCGTAGTTAATTTAGTGCACGCGAGGAGAGCAGCTTAGATTTGTAACACCACAAGCTGCCTGCGGTTCCTTCTGCTTGAGTGGGATAGCAACCAAGAGCCATTGGGATAGCAACCAAGAGCCGGCAAGATGCAGCTCCTACTGCGCTTGTCAGCATTTCCAGCTCCCAGTGTTAGCACCGATTCCCACTGCTTGTAGCACTGCAGCCCTGGACCTCCCAGTAGCCGCAGCTAGCAGCTGCTCCACTCTCCGTTGCTTTCTAGCTGCTTGGCTGCTGTCTCCAGCCCCAGCTGCAGCTTTTCATGTCACCAGCTCAGTCTGCTCAACAGGCAAAATAAAACCACACGAAAGATCTGTTAATAGAACCTATGCTAGAGTATAAGTGTAGAACTGAGTCATTACAGTGAGAGGAAAGCTAGTTATGTAGAAAGAGGGAGCGCTCATGAGTGTGAAGTGTCCATATGGGAGAGGTGGCCCTCTGGAATGGACTGAGGCGATAAGGAAGCACTGTGGAGGGCAGAAACATCCACTGAAGAGCAAAGGTATTTGGGACAGGATGTCCAGGATGGAATCTGGGACAGCTAAAGCAGAAATTACTTTATTTTTTTAGTTAAAAATTTCAAGTTATATATACACTCATTTTGTTTGTGTGTGGTGGTCAGAGGACAGCTAGCAGGAGTTAGTTCTTTCCTTTGCCACATGGTCCTCAGGGGCTGAACTCGAGGTTTTTGATTTCAAAGTGAGCACTTCTACCTGCTGAGCCAACTTTTCCACCCGTAAAGCAAAACTTTCTAAGAGATTGGGACAGTCATGGCTTTCAGAGATGGAATAAAGAAAAATACAAAGCACCTATTGGGTATGTCAAGCTCTTCTTTTCTGTCTCAAGACTGAAGGTCCTCAAACTACAATGTAGCTTTATGCTATGCATGTACCCTGTGTGTGTAAGCATGCCTACACGATAAAATAATATTCATCTTAATGTTTGTCTAAGTGAGCTAAGACTCGAAGGACTCAATGAGGAAACACGCCTTGTCCTTATTTACAGCCTGAGGAATCAGATACAGGAAGATGCTAAGAAGTAGTAATGTGACTTGAGAGAAAGACACAGACAAGAGATCAAGAGATGTGCCTTTTTGAATCACGATCCCTGGAGTGGTAGTGTTAGGCTAAAGTGCTGCTCAGGCAAGGACTGTGAAACTACCAACCAAAGGAAAGAAAGCACTTTGGACTGGAATCGATTGATAATGCCTGCTGTGTGTGTGTGTGTGTGTGTGTGTGTGTGTGTGTGTGTGTGTATAGTGTGTGTATGTGTGTGTGTGTATAGTGTATGTATGTGTGTGTGTGTAGTGTATGTATGTATGTGTATAGTGTGTGTGTGTGTGTGTGTGTTTGCTTGTGAGTATAATCAAAAGTGGGTAGTGGATCTGCTGTGCATGGAGTTGCACTTGGTGAGTCACTGGACCTGGGTGCTGGAAGCCTAACTCAGGTTCCCTGGACAAATAGCATTCACTTTTAACTGCTCAACTACTTTTCCAGCCCTTTAAAAACATTTTTTAATGGTGGAAAGATTACAAGTTAGTTGGATTTGTTGAGTTGAGGATTTTGGTGAAATATGCAAAAATGTCCTAGAAACAATGCAAAGTGTAGGCCTGGAGACTTAGGTCAGAGTGAGTGTCATCAGCTTAGGAATCTTTAGTATGGAATGTAAGTCTTAAAGTGAGAGCCATGATGTGCAACTGGCTTATCAAGGATAAGACAGAAGGAAAACATCAACAGTTTGTGGCCGAGCGTAGGAGAACGTCTCTAATCACAGCGTTGAAAGAAGATCTCTTTGCCTTGCCCTTACATGATTGACTGAGGTCAGTAGTAGAAGAAACAAGCAAGATAATTTTGTGTATTTTTGTGTAATTTTATCTTTTCTCTGTGCTGATTACAGATAAGAAGAGAGGTATATTTCCTACCAGGGAAGAGGTGGCTGTATAAAGTATGAGCTGGAGAAATTTTAATATGCTTATGAAAGTCCATGATAAGCAAATAATGAGTCATCCACATGAGCGTCTAGACATGTTCAAATTGGTCAGGATGGAGCCTGTCCAATCCACTGCCTTTTCTTTACAGTTTATGACACAGGCCTGGGGCAGAACAGTGCCACTGGGCCAGCCTAGGATGCAGACATCAGCCCAAGTCATAGTATCTCATCGGTCTAATCTCACCATGGCTCTGGCTTTCCATGCGGCTGCCTCGGGGATGAAACACAATTACACTTGCTATTTTCTTTGAATTCATGAATCCCTCCTCACCTCAACCCGTACGGTCAGCTTTTCCTCCTCCCAGTCCTTTGTCTTTTGACTAACCAGTTCCTTTAAGTCATCCCTTGGTTCTCCAGAGACAATTATGTCTTTGTGTCTTTAGCCCTCTGAAATACGTCCTCAGGGTAGCATAGTAAGGAAAATCACACTCAATCATGAGTTACCAACACTGGAAGGATAATAGAAGACATTTCCTGGAATTCATTTATTCATCTATTTAACAAACATTTATTGAGTGACTATTATGTTGACTGGCATCATGTCATGTCTTAGAAATACAGCAGTGAATAAATGACATTCCCATTATTCATGAAATGTGTAGATGAAGTTTATGTAATAAGAAAGTGGTAAGTAAAAGTAACACATAGTCTCGGAGGATGTTAGAATAGTGAGTGTGGCCACAGCATGGACAAAGACCTTGTGTGATAACCACTCTTGTCACTTGACATACCTGGGAAGAAGAAAATTTAGATGAGGAATTGTCTCCATCAGATTAACCTATGGGCATCTCTGTGGATTACTTTCTTGATTAATGATTGATGTGGGATGCCTCAGCCATCTCGCCGTGTGATACTGTCCTTAGGTAAGTAGACCCGGGCTGTATAAGAAAGGTAATTAAAGGTGAGCCTGGTCACACTAGTGAACAGTGATCCTTTGTGATCTCTGCTTCAGTTCCTGCTTCCATGTTCCTCCCTGTCTGCCCTAAGTGACGGACTGCTGCCTGTAAGTGTAAGATGCAATAAATCCCTACCTCCTAGGGTTGCTTTTGATTATAGTGTTTATTGCAGCAGCAGAAACCAAGCAAGAACAGCGAGAACAATGGGTTGCGATAGTTTGCTATTACCGGGAAGCAGTAGAACATTTAAGAAGTGGGAATCTTCAAGGCATAAAATAAGGTACGCTCCACTTCAAACTCCATATCACAGTGAGGCCCTGGCGAAGGCTGGTTAGTCATGACCAGAGACCTATAGCACTAAGGGTATACCTGTGACTGACCTTTCCTTCTTTTAAGGTAATTCCTTGAATATATGCTACAGTAATGGAAAGTTGTCTGGCACAGGACCATGAAAAGGTGAGCGTATGATGGAGAAGCAGTCTCAAGAGGTGGGCCTGGAGTGACCAATAGCAGCCAGAGCCTCAGGACCTAGTAAAGGCTCATTCTGAGGGCTAGGACGAGCTGGCTAATAAAGGCTATGACTGTTTTCCCAGGCTGATCTCAGAGTCCCTGGGTTCATCTTCCTCCCTCTGCTTCCCAAGAGCTGGGATTACAGGCAAACACCACTGTGCCATTCCTCTACTCATGGCTTTAACTGGGGGTTGTCATGAACAGATTTTATTTTAGAAAGACTGGATTGTCACTGAAGTTTAAAGAAGACTAGCAGCCTGGAGACAAGTCAGGGGTCGGCTTCCATCATCCCTGCAGCAGTTCTTGGTGACCTGACTTGCCGTTCTGTCATCATGAAGACAGAGGGACAGAGCAGTGAGATGAACAGGAAGAACAATTCTTGGCTGAATGAAGGGAGGGATGCTGGTTTCTGACCTGGACAGAGATACTCCCTCATGGGAGAATTGGTGACCCAGGTCTATAGCATGAACATTTTGGGGGTGTGAGGTGTGTGTCCATACACCTAAAATCACATACATATGCAAACAGACCCTACCCCAGTGTTTACCTGTCAGCACATGCTACAAGTGACAAGTTCATTTTCATTTACTTGTTTCATGGAGGTCTTTTGTCTTGCAGGGACCAACAGTGTCCTTGGACTGAAGGTTTTCAGAGTCCAGTGAAGGACCATAGACGTTACCTAGGATTGTTCAGTCATTGGCTATTTCACCTTGATGATAACTTGAGTCCAATCCTCAGACACTCAGGATATAAAATTTCCCTCCATAAGATTTCTGTTCCCTTTGGACCCCATTTTCCATTTTCCACCTCTTTTTTACAGTGTGAGGAGCTGACAGCTGTAGATCTCTTAACAGCGTGACATACTGAACAGAAATGGCCTTCATTTACTACTGTTTATACAGCACACTGGTAACATATGTATGCACACAGACATACAGAGACAAAGACACACAGACATACACATAGACCCACATAGAAACAAAGACACACAGAAACACACACACAGACACACAGAGACAAAGACACACAGAGACTACATACAGACACACATAGAAACAAAGACACACAGAAACACACACACAGACACACACAAAGACATAGAGACATGGAGACACAGACACAGAGACACAGAAACAAACACCGACATAAGCACACAGATATACACAGACACACACAGACACACACACACACACAAACACACCCAGAGACATAGTCACATGGAGATACATACACACAGATACATACAGAGACACAAACGTACACACACAGACATCCTCCACAGATACACACAAACACACAGACACACACAGAGACACAGACACACATATACACATACACACAGACACACACATGAGACAAAGACACAGAGAGATATAGACCCTCCCACACACTCCCACAGACACACATAGAGACATAAACACATAGAGACACACAGATACGCACACACACACACACACACACACACACACACACACACACACACACGCTTTAGTTTTGTAAAAGTAAAGTTGAAAATGGTAACCCTAGCTAGTATGGCAGCTGAGGCAGGAGAATTGAAGTGTCCTCCTGTGGCTGTGATTGTTGCCCCAGCCTGACAGAGTCGCCTGCACAAATTCTTAACTTGTATTCTCAGCCCTTCCCCGGCACATTGCCTAGACCAGGCCCTGGGTTCAATTTTCAGCACCACAAATAGTAGTTAAAAATGAGAACACTGAGTAAAGCCTTTGGGAGTGGGGCGCTAATCCATGACTCCACATTTAGAGATGGTTCCCATGTCTCCTGCTGCAATCTCTACGCTGATGGCTTTCCCTGCAGCCCCAGAATGTAGATTGAGTCTGGATTTTTGCAATTATTATTGCCAAGAGTGTCTATAAAGCAAAGCAAAGCAGAACAACAAGATTCTCACACGTGTAACAGTGTACAAACCCAAACCTCTGTGTGTTCCAGAGATGCCCTTGTCGGAATAAAAGGCATTGGTGAGTCAGGAGACATACCTCTCTCAAGTGAGTCCCTCAGCTACTAGCATTGATAACCACATTCAAGGCCAACACAATAAAACGGAATCATTCTTCAATTCAAGGACAAGCACAGTTAAGTTCAGTGGTATTTAGAAGATGTATCTCTACCAAAATAGTGTCTTATCTGTTATATATATTTTCAGCTAATGGACAGTTGTGAACTGTGACCTAAAGAGTTTCATGTCCCTGGAATTAAAGGAAAACCAAACTTGTTTTAGTTTTTTTAAAATTTTTATTCCTGGGTCATACACTATGAGGTCTGAAGAAGGAGGGCTATGAATGACAACACCCAGGTGAAAGTGCCATTTACATGACCCTCCAGGAAGGAATCTATAGGCCAAATCCAAATTTAGAATCCTGATGTCTTTCTAATCACAGATTGGCAGACTGGTGTGTGGTCCTGTTGGTGTTTCCTAAGAGTCTATTACTTGCTGTCACATGAACAAGGTAAACAGAGAATTAGATGCATGATACTAAGGCTTCACTAGATGCTGTAACTAAAGCTATGGTGACTATTCAGTTGCCCAGTTTGGCCTGGAGGGAGGAACTCTTGGGCTGGTGATCTGAGAAGAGGAATGACGCCTATGAGCATGGGTGCATGAGTGTGTGTGTGTGTGTGTGTATACATGTGTGTGTGTGCATGCCTGTGTGTGTATGTGCACACATGTGTACAATGCTTGAGGAAACAAGATTCTCTGGAGCTGCAGTTAAAGGTTTGAGCTGCTTGATGTGAGGTGATGGGAACTGAGCATCAGTCTTCTACAAGAGTAGCAAATGCTCTTAATCACTGAGCTGTCTCTCACATGCTAAACATGTACTCTGCCACTAAGCTACAGTCCCAACCTCTTAGCAATTTCTTAAAGTATCATCTAGGGACCAGTAGCCTGTGCATCCCTGGGGGACTTGCAAGCAATGAACATTCTTGGAGTGTCTCCATACCAACTGAATCAGTCTGTGGAGGTGGGGTCCAGCAGGCTGTGTTTGAACATCAGCTCAAGCCATTCTGACACATATTAATGTTTAAGAACCACTCATTTAAATGAAGGGTAATTTGTACATAATGTTGGAGTCCTTGTGTTACTCTGATTCTGGAACAGTCAACTAACTGAACTTTTATCTTTGAAAACAAACCCAAGGACACTAGTGATAAGACGAGATTTGAAATGAGCTGAGTCAACTAGGTGTGTCAAAAGGTTGTCACATCATCATCATCATCATCATCAACAACAACAACAAAGCTGGCTTTACAGTATAGTCCCAGGGTTGGGCAAAGAGATTTCTGGGAAATGTAGTCTACTTATTATAGTAATATCTTGCCAAGGGGAGGAGATTGGGGTTCTGGGAAATGTCTCCCTGGAGAGAGATGAAGCTTTCCAGGGCACCCCAGACTTGGCTGCAGGCAAGCCATTTCTCCTGTTGCTGGCAACAGGTCTCGGGTGGGAACCCATTGCGTTTCATCTTTGCATGTTTGTTCTGCTTGTTGAACATGGACTTTCACAGCGTCTTGTTCTGTAATTCAAACCTGAGTTTATAATTAGGTCTGAAAAGGATTGGTTCCCAGGCAATTCCTTGTGAAACTGGTAAAGACAGTTGCCTTTGCTTTGGCTTGTTTTGATGTAATTTATTGGAGAGGGCTGCAACATTGCTGTTTCAAGTTATATTGGGCAGGCCTCTCTGTTTTTTAACTGGGAGGGGATGAGGGCTGAATTCCGCTCTTGGGAACTTTGGATGGATGAGCAGAAGATGCTGGCACAACCTTGTCTTTTGTTGTTGGAAAGTAAACTCTGAATTAGTCAATGTGTTTAAGCCCACCTGGCTCAAATTTAGCCGTCTGGCCTGAGGAAAGGGTTTAACCAGCTAAATTACAGAGGCCAGAGGGTCTGCCTAGCAGGACCCAACGGAAAACAATTACTGGTGTGCTAACTCAAAGTTTCCTTTTTCAGATTTCACCAGCATTCTAGTTAATATACGCAAATAAAAATTGGGGTTCTAGAGTGACTTCTCAATAGAGATCTCTCCCCTCCTTTAACATCTGGGCATGTGACACTTGAGCCGAGATGACATAGGCTGTTTGTAGGACATAGCCTATGTCATGATGCACAGCTCCCTGACACTTTACTCGGTTTGGATTGTTTATACTTTCACTTCTGGTTTTCTTTGGAGAAAAGACTCTTGCTCTATAAAGTGTGAGGACCGCTGGCTTAGATAGAGGTGACTCACCTGTACCGTGTGAGTCAAATGAATGATCCTGTGAGTCCACAAGACAAACCTCAATCTAGAGGCACTGAGGACCAGGGTTCTACTTGGTTTTGTGTAACGGCTCAGACTTCAAATGCTCCCTTAAGCCCATAGTAACCATTACTCTAACTCTTCCTCAAAGTCCGCTTCCTCTGTCCCCTTAAAAGCTTCCCATGATTCTCCTTGTCTCCAAATGCCTGGCACCTAGTCAGATTGCCCAGTACCTGCCTAAAAGATGGAAGATTGGTGACATTCTTGCCTGCCACTCAGTTCCCAGCTGTGAGGCCTTGTGGTCATTTGTCCAAGGTATGATCTTCTTAGGAGCCTTGTCCAGGATGGAGTCATCTGGTAAAGTCTTGCTTGCAGCCACCTTTGCTTACCTTTAAACATGAGGCATGAGCTGAAATCAAAGCATATCTATGTGGGGGTAAGGCAGCAGGTCTGGTCTTGGTTCAGCTCATTACTTAGAGATTTCACAGCCTTGGGGAGAAGAAGCTTTGGTGTGCAGTAAGACATTCATTAAAATCTCTAAGGCTATTCTGCACAACTGTGTGGCCAGCTACAATAGAGTTATGGGTGATTTGTCTAACACATGATTCATTGTTTTAGATTTATTTAATGTCTTTTGTAAAGCCATGCCTAATCACACAAAGAACTTGATGGTATTATAGAGTTGAGTTTTGGGCATCAATAACTCTCTTAACAAGAGTTCCAAATATTATGAAGATTTTTGTTTTGCTTCAAATTTTCACTTTGACAAGACTATGTAGCCTTGGCTGGCCTAGAATGCATTGCGTAGACCAGGCTGACCTCAAATACACAGAGAACTACCTGCCCTGCCTCCCAAGTGCTAAAATTAAAGGTGTTTGCCATTTTGCCTAACTCACAAAATTGTTTAAAAAGACATGTTTATTCATTTGCTTAATCAAAAGGCATTCACTGAACACACAGTAGGTGCCAGACAAGATTGTTTTAGGTACTGGGTATATAAAGACCCTTTCTTTCTGGATATTGATCTGAACAAGGTTGCTTTAGAAACTTATAATCAGATTTTATGTGGATATATATTAGACAGTTCTTTGCTATTTGTGTCAATATGAGGAACAAGACTATAGGAAAAAGTCTGCCAAGTTTTCTGATAAGCTGCCAGATTGACTTCCAGGCTGGTTTTGCAATCCACCACCTGTGGTAAGTTTCACTTTATGGAAACAGGACCCCCAGCTTGCATTCTCCTGCCTCAGCTTCCCGAGTGTTAGAAGTTTCTGTCACCTCTCTACATTGCTCCTCCAGCATTTGGGTTGTAGTACTTTGTGTTACAGGTGTACAAGGAGATGGATGGTAGTTTCCTGCTGTTTTAGTTCATTGTTCTCTGAAGATGTGTGTTGAGTCTGTCTCTCTGTCTATCATCTATTTGTCCATCCATCTGTCTGTCCATGTCATCTATTTTGAAACAGGGTCTCAAGTATTCTAGGCTGGTCTCAAACTTGCTATGTAGGCAATGATGACCTTGGCTTTCTAGTCTTCCTGCCTCCACCTCCTGGGTACTAGGACTGTAGGTGAGTATCACCAAGTCTTCTCATACAGTGCCAGATATCCAACCCAGAGCTTCATGCACACTAGGCAAGCACTCAGCCAAAGGTTGTGCTTCCTTGGCCTCTCTCCTTTCCTATTTCCTTAGTGAAGTGAGATTGTCATAGTCAGGGTTTCTATTCCTGCACAAACATTATGACCAAGAAGCAAGTTGGGGAGGAAAGGGTTTATTCAGCTTACACTTCCATGCTGCTGTTCATCACTAAAGGAAGTCAGAACTGGAACTCAAGCAGGTCAGGAAGCAGGAGCTGATGCAGAGGCCATGGAGGGATGTTTCTTACTGACTTGCTTCCTCTGGCTTGCTCAGCCTGCTCTCTTATAGAACCCAAGAATACCACCCTAGAGATGGTACCACCCACAAGTGTACCTCCCCCCTTGATCACTAATAGCTGGATCTCATAGAGGCACTTCCCCAACTGAAGCTCCTTTCTCTGTGATAACTCCAGCCTTTGTCAAGTTGACACACAAAACCAGCTAGTACAGAGATCTTTTCAGCTTTTTGTCCACTGATGAGCAGGGTTATTTGTTATCTTATTATTGAGTTTTAGAATCCCTTGCATATTTTGGATACAGGTTTTTTTTTTATTAGACATGGCTTTTGCAATTATTTTTTTTCTTTTCTATTTTTCTCTCTCTTTTTTTTTAGAAATATATAACTTTACTTTTTTTTAATTTTATTTTCTAAGTTATTTTTTATTTACATTCAAAATCATTTCCCCTTTCCCGTTTCCTCCCTCCACGAAAGTCCCATAAGCCCCCTTCCCTCCCTCTTTTCCCCATTCAACCCCCTCTCGCTTCTCTGTCCTGGCGTTCCCCTACATCCAGTCTTTCCAGGACCAGGGGTCTCTCCTTCCATCTTTTTAGAAATCTATTGATATGCGGATTGTGTCTAGGGTATTCCGAGATTCTGGGTCAATATCCCCTTATCAGTGACTGCATACCATGTGTGTTCTTTTGTGATTGGGTTACCTCACTAAAGATGATATTTTCAAGTTCTGACCATTTGCCTAGGAATTTCGTGAATTCATTGTTTTTAATTGCAGAGTAGTATTCCATTGTGTAAATATACCACATCTTCTGAATCCATTCCTCCATTGAAGGACATCTGGGTTCTTTCCAGCTTCTGGCTATTATAAATAAGGCTGCTATGAACATAGTGGAGCATGTGTCCTTATTGCATGCAGGTAAAGCCTCTGGGTATATGCCCAGGAGTAGTATAGCCGGATCCTCCAGGAGTGTCATACCCAGTTTTCTGAGGAACTGCCAGACTGCTTTCCAGAGTGGTTGTACCAGCTTGCAATTCCACCAGCAGTGGAGGAGTGTTCCTCTTTCTCCACAGCCTTGCCAACAACTGCTGTCTCTTGTGTTTTTGATCTTAGCCATTCTGACTGGTGTGAGATGGAATCTCAGGGTTGTTTTGATTTGCATTTCCCTAATGACTAAGGATGATGAACATCTCTTTAGGTGCTTCTCAGCCAATAGATATTCTTCAGGTGAGAACTCTTTGTTTAGCTCTGTACCCCATTTTTTAATAGGGTTACTTACCTCTCTGGAGTTTAACTTCTTGAGTTCTTTGTATATATTGGATATTAGCCCTCTGTCTGATGTAAGGTTGGTAAAGATCATTTCCCAGTTAGTTGGTTGCCGCTTTGTCTTTTTGACAGTGTCTTTTGCCTTGCAAAAACTTTGTAATTTAATGAGGTCCCATTTGTCAATTCTTGATCTTAGAGCATAAGCTATTGGAGTTCTATTCAGGAAATTCTCCCCTGTGCCCTTATGTTCAAGGTTCTTCCCTAGTTTCCTTTCTATTAGTTTCAGTGTGTCTGGTTTTATGTGGAGATCTTTGATCCACTTAGAATTGAGCTTAGTGCAAGGAGATAAGAATGGGTCAATTTGCATTCTTCTGCATGTTGACCTCCAGCTGAGCCAGCACCATTTGTTGAAAAGGCTATCTTTTTTCCACTGGATGGTTTTAGCTCCTTTGTCAAAGATCAAGTGACCATAGGAGTGTGGATTCATTTCTGGATCTTCAATTCTGTTCCATTGATCTACATGTCTGTCACTGTACCAATACAATGCTGTTTTTAACACTATTGCTCTGTAGTACAGCTTGAGGTCCGGGATACTGATTCCCCCAGAGGTTCTCTTACTCTTGAGAATAGTTTTAGCTATCCTGGGTTTTCTGTTATTCCAGATGAATTTTTGAATTGCTCTTTGTAACTCTATGAAGAATTGAGTTGGGATTTTGATGGGGATTGCATTGAATCTGTATATTGCTTTTGGCAAGATGGTCATTTTTACTATATTAATCCTGCCAATCCATGAGCATGGCAGATTTTTCCATCTTCTGAGGTCTTCTTCAATTTCTTTCTTCAGAGACTTGAAGTTCTTTTTTTTTTTTTTTTTTTTGTTTTTCGAGACAGGGTTTCTCTGTGTAGCCTTGGCTGTCCTGGAACTCACTTTGTAGACCAGGCTGGCCTCGAACTCAGAAATCATCCTGTCTCTGCCCCCCAAGTGCTGGGATTAAAGGCGTGTGCCACCACCGCCCGGCTCTGAAGTTCTTGTCATACAGATCTTTCACTTGTTTGGTTAGAGTCACGCCAAGATACTTTATATGGTTTGTGACTATCGTGAAGGGTATCATTTCTCTTACTTCTTTCTCAGCCTGCTTATCCTTTGAGTATAGGAAGGCTACTGACTTGCTTGAGTTGATTTTATATCTGGCCACTTTGCTGAAGTTGCTTATCAGCTGTAGGAGTTCTCTGGTGGAGTTCTTTGGGTCGCTTAAGTATACTATCATAACGTCTGCAAATAGTGATAGTTTGACTTCTTCCTTTCCAATTTGTATCCCTTTGACCTCTTTTTGTTGTCTAATTGCTCTAGCTAGAACTTCAAGTACTATATTGAAAAGATATGGAGAGAGAGGGCAGCCTTGTCTAGTCCCTGATTTTAGTGGGATTGCTTCAAGTTTCTCTCCATTCAGATTGATGCTGGCTACCGGTTTGCTGTAAATTGCTTTTACTATGTTTAGATATGGGCCTCGAATTCCTGATCTTTCCAAGACCTTTAGCATGAAAGGATGCTGAATTTTGTCAAATGCTTTCTCAGCATCTAATGAGATGATCATGTGGTTTTTTTCTTTGAGATTGTTTATATAGTGGATTACATTGATGGATTTCCTTATATTGAACCATCCCTGCATCCCTGGGATGAAGTCTACTTGATCGTGGTGAATGATCATTTTGATGTGTTCTTGGATTCGGTTGGCAAGAATTTTATTGAGTATTTTTGCATCGATATTCATAAGACAGATTGGCCTGAGATTCTCTTTCTTTGTCGGATCTTTGTGTGCTTTTGGTATTAGTGTAATTGTGGCTTCATAGAACGAGTTGGGTAGTGTTCTTCTGTTTCTATTTTGTGGAACAGTTTGAAGAGTATTGGTGTTAGGTCTTCTTTGAAGGTCTGATACAATTCTGCACTAAAACCATCTGGACCTGTGCTTTTTTTGGTTGGAAGACTTCCAATGACGACTTCTATTTCTTCAGGGGTTATAGGACAGTTTAGATGGTCTATTTGATCCTGATTTAATTTTTGGTATTTGATATCTGTCAAGGAAATTTTCCATTTCCTCGAGATTTTCTAGTTGTGTTGAATACAGGTTTTTGTAGTAGGATCTGATGATTTTTTGAATTTCCTTAGTTTCTGTTGTTATCTCTCCCTTTTCGTTTCTGATTTTGTTAATTTGGATACTGTCTCTGTGCCCTCTGGTTAGTCTGGCTAAGGGCTTATCTATCTTGTTGATTTTCTCAAAGAACCAACTCCTCGTTTTGTTGATTCTTTGTATGGTTTTATTTGTTTCTACTTGATTGATTTCATCCCTGAGTTTGATGATTTCCTGCCTTCTACTCCTCTTTGGTGTATTTGCTTCTTTTTGTTCCAGGGCTTTCAGGTGTGCCATTAAGCTGTTAGTGTATGCTGTCTCCCATTTCTTTTTGGCGGCACTCAGGGCTATGAATTTTCCTCTTAGCACTGCTTTCATTGTGTCCCATAAATTATGGTATGTTGTGCCTTCATTTTCATTAAATTTCAAAAAGTCTTTGATTTCTTTCTTTATTTCCACCTTGACCAAGTTATCATTGTTCAGCCTCCATGTGTATGTGGGTTTTCTTTTGTTTTTGTTGCCATTGAAGATCACCCTTATTCCATAGTGATCTGATAGGAGGCATGGGATTAGTTCTATCTTCTTATATCTGTTGAGGTCTGATTTGTGACCAATTATATGGTCAATTTTGGAGAAGGTACCATGAGGTGCTGAGAAGAAGGTGTATTCTTTAGCTCTAGGATGAAATGTTCTATATATATCTGTTAGTTCCATTTGGTCCAAGGCTTCAATTAGATTCACTGTGTCCCTGTTTAGTTTCTGCTTTCCTGAACGATCCATTTCAGAGAGTGGGGTGTTGAAGTCACCCACTATTATTGTGTGCGGTGCGATGTGTGCTTTGAGCTTTAGTAAAGTTTCTTTTACGAATGAGGGTGCCCTTGCATTTGGAGCATAGATATTCAGAACTGAGAGTTCTTCTTGGTGGATTTTTCCCTTGATCAGTATGTAGTGTCCTTCTGTGTCTTTTTGATGACTTTTTGTTGAAAATTAATTTTATCTGATATTAGGATGGCTACTCCAGCTCATTTCCTGGGGCCATTTGCTTGTAAAATTGTTTTCCAGCCTTTTACTCTGAGGTATTGTTTGTCTTTGACACTGAGGTGCGTTTCCTGCATGCAGCAAAATGCTGGGTCCTGTTTACGTATCCAGTCTGCTAGTCTATGTCTTTTTATTGGGGAATTGAGACCATTGATATTAAGAGAGATTAAGGCATAGTGATTATTGCCACCTGCCATTCTTGATGCTATCTTTATGTTTGAGTGGTTATCTACTTTTGGGTTTGAAGCAAGAAGGTTACTATCTCATTTTTTCCAGGGTGTTGTTTCTCTCCCTGTATTGGCGATTTCCACTTATTATCCTTTGCAGGGCTGGATTTGTGGAAAGATATTGTGAAAATTTTGTTTTATCATGGAATATCTTGGTCTCTCCATCTATGGTAATTGAGAGTTTTGCTGGGTATAGTAGTCTAGGCTGGTATTTGTGTTCTCTTAGTGTCTGCATGAGGATCTGGCTTTCATAGCCTCTGGTGAGAAGTCTGATGTGATTCAGATAGGTCTTCCTTTATATGTTACTTGGCCTTTTTCTCTTACTGCTTTTAATATTCTTTCTTTGTTTAGTACATTTGGTGTTTTGATTATTATGTGACGGGAGGTATTTCTGTTCTGGTCCAGTTTGTTTGGAGTTCTGTAGGCTTCTTGTACGTTCATTGGCATCTCTCTCTTTAGGTTAGGGAAGTTTTCCTCCATAATTTTGTTGAAGATATTTACTGGCCCTTTAAGTTGCAAATCTTCACTCTCATCTATACCTATAATCCTTCGGTTTGGTCTTTTCATTGTGTCCTGTATTTCCTGGATGTTTTGGGTTACATGTTTTTTGCATTTTGCATTTTCTTTGATGGTTGAGTCGATGCTTTCTATGGTATCTTCAGCACCTGAGATTCTTTCTTCCATCTCTTGTATTCTATTGTTGATGTTTGCATCTATGACTCCTGATTTCTTCCCAAGGTTTTCTATCCCCAAAGTTGTCCCCCTTTGTGATTTCTTAGTTGTTTCTACTTCCTTTTTTAGTTCCTGGATGGATTTGCTGAGATCCTTCACTTGTTTGTTTGTATTTTCCTGTATTTCTTTAAGGTATTTTTACATTACCTCTTTCAGGATTTCTGCCTGTTGACCCAAGTTCTCCTGCATTTCTCTGAGCGATTTTTGTGTTTCCTCCTCATGGGATTCCATCTGTTGATCCATCGTCTCCTGCATTTCTTTAAGCAGTTCTCGTGTTTCCTTTGTAAGGGCATCTATCCATTGATTCATTTCTTTAAACAATTTTTGTGTTGCCTCCCTATGGGCATCCGTCTGTTGACCCATATTCTTCTGCATTTCTTTATGCAATTTTTGTGATTACTTTGAAAGTGCATCTACCCGTTGATTCATTTCTTTAAGCGATTTTTGTGTTGTCTCCTTGTGGGCCTCCATCTTTTGATCCATGTTCTCCTGCATTTCTCTAAGCGATTTTTGTGTTTCCTTTGTAAGGGCTTCTAACCGTTGATTCATGGTCTCTTATAATTCTTTATTAGATTTATTTGTGTCCTTCTTGTGATCCTCTAATAGCATCATGAGAAGTGATTTTAAATCCAGATCTTGTCTTTCGGGTGTGGTGGGGTATCCAGGACTTGCTGCTGTTGGAGAGTTGGGTTCGGATGGTGCCATATTACTTTGATTTCTGTTAGTAACGTTCCTATCTTTGCCTTTTGCTATCTGGTTACTTCTGGTGTTAGTTGGTCCTGCTGTCACTGGTTGTTGGTTGGACCTCCTGTGAGCCTGCAAAGCTATTTCTGGCCCCCCTGGATTACCAGGATTGCCCTGGCACCGATTTCTGGGGCCTGTCCTCCTCCTGAGTGACTTTGGAGCCCTGATGTGCCTTGCTTCAAGTGATGTTATATTGGGGAGTCCCTGCACATCCAAAGGCTCAGCGTAGTGGATTCCAGGAGCAGAGGTCGCCAAAGGGAGGCTGGTAGGCTCCTGTCCTGTGCAGGGGTGTGTGATCTCTCCCAGAGTGGGGGGGGAGGGGGCGTCCCTCTGCAAGGCAGAAGTCCCACAGCAGAGCTGGCACGCTGGTTACTGCAGATCTGCCCAGCTCTTGGGAGCAGGGTACACACAATCCACCCGAGACCCAAGCGATATTATGCCTGTCTGTCTCAGAGCCTGGCAGTCCCAACTACCTGGCCACTGGAGCAAAGATGGCGGAGTGCACTCTGCACTCTCTTGGTGGAGCAGATCACCCTGCAGAGGGGATGGCCTACAGCAGAACTGGCGCCCAGACGACCACAGCGCTGTCCCGTTCTTGGGAGCAGACGGAAGCCCCAACAGGCCGTGTCCCAAGCGATGTTATATTGGGAGGAACCTGGGTACCTGTCTCTTCAGTGCAGTCTACCGGAACAGAGGTCGCCAAAGGGAAGCTGGTAGGCTCCCGCCCAGTGCGGGGGGGGGGGGGGTCCCTCTACCAGGCAGAAGTCCTCTATTTTTTTCTCTTAATGGAACTTCAGTTTTGTTTTTATTTTTGATGCATACATTTCTTCCCCAATAAATGAATACCAGGGTTTGAAACAAATAGATTTATCAAAAGAATACTACACCTTTATGGCAGTACTCGCTCTACAACCAAAAAATTTAGTAACACATCTTGTTACCTTTCTTTAAGTTAAGTAATAGGAACTCAGCAATCTTACTTGCTCATAATGCTAGATAAATATGCCATAAAATCCATATGTTGGTTGAATTATAATTAATTATATCAATTTAATTATTTTGAGTAATTTCTGTTGTACTTTCCTAAAAGTATTTCATAGCGACTTTTAATTATGCATTTAAAATTTCAATTAACATATGAATTTGAATTTTTAAATGAATTAAAGAGGTTGGGAAGACAGTCTCTTTAAGAGTTTATTTATTTATTTTTGTTTTTTCGAGACAGGGTTTCTCTGTATAGCCCTGGTTATCCTGGAACTCACTCTGTAGACCAGGCTGGCCTCGAACTCAGAAATTCGCCTGCCTCTGCCTCCCAAGGCTGGGACTAAAGGCGCGTACCACCACTGCCCAGCTTTAATAGTTTTTATAAAAAATTGGATAAATAGCTGAAGTTTGAAAAGGCCGAGGGTCTGATAGCTGTTTAGGTCGTTAGGGAAATATTTTTCATAACTCCAATAGGCTGTGTTCCAAATTTTGTCTAAAATGCATTTATAGCATGTGCTGATTAGAACTATTTTACTCAAAAGAAAATTGGCAGGTGTGCAATGAAATTAAGATTGCTACAGTTTCCTTAGTTGTGTATAAGCCTAAAGGGCAAGTATGGTGCCTTTAGTATGACAAAAAGAGAGACATGAGTAACGAACGGATGGTGATCTCACGACCTCCAATTTACTGTACAGCAAAGAATGACCTTGAGCTCCTAACCTTTCAGCTTCTGTCTCCAAAGTATTGGAATTACATACTCATGCCACCGACCCCAGATGAGAGAAGAAGAGATGGCTGGGAGCATGATCAGTCGTAAAGTACCCTGTCATTCAAGCATGAAGACCTGAAGTCCTGAGTATGGATCTCCAGTTCTCATGCAAAGCTGGGCACACTGTAGCCAGGAACAGGGAGTAGAGATGGGGCAGGCCCAGCCAACCTAGGTACATGAATAAGTTCCAGGTTCAATAATAGACCATGTCTTTACAAAACAGGGTGAAAACTTAGGGAGAAAGACATCTGCTCTCCATATACACCAATGTATATGCATGCATGTACACACACACACACACACACACACACACACACACACACAGAGAGAGAGAGAAAGAGACAGAAACAGAGACACAGAGACAGAGAGATGCAAAGAGTCAGAGAGACAGAGATGAAAGAGACACTCAGAGACAGAGAGACAAAGATGGAAAGAGTATAATGCATAATAGGAACTGGCGATATAGCCCAGTGGTAGAGTTTTTACCTAACATACATTAGGTTTAATTCCTAATCACTGCCAACATGAACAAGAAGCTGCTACAACAGGACACAATTCTGTGGGAACATCAGGAAAAGATGGAAACACGGGAGTGGAGAGATGGGTTAGCAGGTAAAGGTGCTTGCCACCATGGCTGACTACCTGAGTTCCATCATTAGGACCCACATGGTCATCATCTGACTTTCACACATGTGACATGGCACACACATGTACTTGCACAGATACAACGTAAATAATAAAACATAAAGGAAACACATTTTCAAATGTGAAAGGAAGGATAGTTAAAGTTTTTCATTTCTGTTTTAAGTAGTAATAGATGATAATGACCAACCACTGTAGTATTTAAATTTAGATACATTTGCGTTTGATGGGACCCTTTTATTTTAGGACTATCCATGCAATATGTCAGATTATGTGTATTTAGCTGTGTACACATATGACAAAAGTCTAGGGTGCTGTTGTTTTAACATCTTGACTGTCACTACTCCCGGTGACTCTGATACGGAACATTGTAGACTGGATCTTAGGTCAACTCCATCTACTTATGGAATATTTTATTTTGGTCATTCTGATTAGAGACTTTGTATTTTACTGTCTATAAGAAGGAAGTACAAGACATGATGATGGTACATTTATAACTCCAGTACTGAGTAGATGTAGGCAACAATATCGGAAGTTCAAAGTCAACCTCAGAAACATAATGATGTGATTATAATAAAGATATATTAATACATGTATTAAAAAGTCATAATCAAACACATTATCATGGATAGTTACTATATAAACAATACTCAAAATCAGAGAAGACCCTGAAGTTCATCTTTTATAGAGTCAACATGTATTAATTCATTAATTATATTTTGCAGATCCTGTAACTTCCCATCTTTTGAAATGATGTCCTTATCAGGACCACTTTGAATATGTAGATGATGAAGATCTGCCAGCCACATTCCTCACCTGTAAGGTTAGAGAATGAAAGAAATTTCCTCAACTTCCTCAGATCCTGTACTTGGTTCCATCGTTGTGATTTGAAAGTAGAAAACGTCTTAAAAATATGACCTGGTAATGATTTCAGTGATTTTTTCCAAGTTTTACTTTCTTTGAAAAGTCTGAAATGGCTGTTTATTAAAGTAGCTTCACTATTAAAAATTTTAAAATGAGCTTCTATAGTTAAGTTATATATTATAAAATATATAATTTATATATTTATATATAATATTATTTATATATATATAATTTATATATAAATATATATTTAAATATATATTATTTATATATAATTTATATTATATATTTATATATTATATATATTATATATAATATACAATTTATATATTATAAAATATATAAAATATATTATATATAAGAGGAATTATTAACAGAACCATTAACAGCTGCTGAGGAAGGCGGGGGTCAGTTTTCATTAAGTCCCTGGTAGGCTGACCATGCTCTGTCATGGGCTTGCACCCACTACTATATGTGCAGCACAAATTGGGCTCAGTGGGTTAGTTTGAAGAAGAGGTGGACACAAAACTGGGAGTTGATTTGGGAGGAGTTATGAATAGCAGTGCAGGATGAATGGGATCAAATGCATTGTGTGAAAGTCTCAAAGAATTAATAGAAACACAATATTAGAAGAATGCAAATTGACCCATTCTTATCTCCTTGCACTAAGCTCAATTCTAAGTGGATCAAAGATCTCCACATAAAACCAGACACACTGAAACTAATAGAAGGGAAACTAGGGAAGAACCTTGAACATATGGGCACAGGGGAGAATTTCCTGAACAGAACTCCAATAGCTTATGCTCTAAGATCAAGAATAGACAAATGGGACCTCATTAAATTACAAAGTTTTTGCAAGGCAAAAGACACTGTCAAAAAGACAAAGCGGCAACCAACTAACTGGGAAATGATCTTTACCAACCTTACATCCGACAGAGGGCTAATATCCAATATATACAAAGAACTCAAGAAGTTAAACTCCAGAGAGGCAAGTAACCCTATTAAAAAATGGGGTACAGAGCTAAACAAAGTGTTCTCACCTGAAGAATATCTAATGGCTGAGAAGCACCTAAAGAGATGTTCATCATCCTTAGTCATTAGGGAAATGTAAATCAAAACAACCCTGAGATTCCATCTCACACCAGTCAGGATGGCTAAGATCAAAAACACAGGAGACAGCAGTTGTTGGCGAGGATGTGGAGAAAGAGGAACACTCCTCCACTGCTGGTGGAATTGCAAGCTGGTACAACCACTCTGGAAAGCAGTCTGGCAGTTCCTCCAAAAACTGGGCATGACACTCCCGGAGGATCCGGCTATACCACTCCTGGGCATATACCCAGAGGCTTTACCTGCATGCAATAAGGACACATGCTCCACTATGTTCATAGCAGCCTTATTTATAATAGCCAGAAGCTGGAAAGAACCCAGATGTCCCTCAACGGAGGAATGGATTCAGAAGATGTGGTATATCTACACAATGGGATACTACTCTGCAATTAAAAACAATGAATTCACGAAATTCCTAGGCAAATGGTCAGAACTTGAAAATATCATCCTTAGTGAGGTAAGCCAATCACAAAAGTACACACATGGTATGCAGTCACTGATAAGGGGATATTAACCCAGAATCTCGGAATACCCTAGACACAATTCGCATATCAATAGATTTCTAAGAAGATGGAAGGAGAGACCCCTGGTCCTGGAAAGACTGGATGTAGGGGAACGCCAGGACAGAGAAATGAGAGGGGGTTGAATGGAGAAAAGAGGGAGGGAAGGGGGCTTATGGGACTTTCGGGGAGGGAGGAAACGGGAAAGGGGAAATGATTTGGAATGTAAATTAAAAAAAAAAGTTATGAAGATATGAAAAACAAAACGGTGAAAGGAGTTGTTGTAACAGCTTCATCTCTGAGATTTCAAAAGCAGACAAGGGCCAGGCGGTGGTGGCATACGCCTTTAATCCTAGCACTTGGGAGGCAGAGGCAGGCGGATTTCTGAGTTCGAGGCCAGCCTGGTCTACAGAGTGAGTTCCAGGACAGCCAGGACTATGTAGAGAAACCCTGTCTCAAAAAACCAAAAAAACCCCCACAATATTAAAAAGTTATGAAGATCTGAAAAATAAAACAGGACTATGCAGAGAAACCCTGTCTTGAAAAACCAAAAAAAAAAAAAAAAAAAAAAACAAAAAAAAAAAAACAAAAGCAGACAAGGTAGTCTCTAGAGTTTATACAGAGACAATGGAATAAGGAGTTCCACCCACATATTTCTGTACATGCCAGAATCACAAATGGTAGAACTGGACTTGCTTTGTAATCAGCATGACCTCTGTACTGAACTACAAACTGATAGCACAGCCATTCCATGGCCTACATGAGCCTTAAGAGAAACAGTTTCTTTAGATTACTAGTTAGCACACACAACAGCACATTTCAAAACCCTTCCTGAGTTAATGCCATAATTCAATATCAGAGTTACATATCTAATCAGTCAGTCTGGCTAGAAGGATTTACAAAATGTAGGACAAATTCTTAGATAATGGTACAAGGTTGGCTTTCTGTTAGGACACTAGGATCTTTCTGTTCTGGGCAGAATAAAAGTGCCTTTATCTTTTCTGCAGGGAGTTGGCAGTTTTGCTCAAGGACATTTCTCAATTTTAAAGAATACAAGAGATACAAGAAAGAATCTCAGGTGCATTGACACAACAGTCAAAGAAAATGCAAAATGCAAAAAGCTCCTGACCCAAAACATCCAGGAAATCCAGGACACTATGAAAAGACCAAACCTAAAGGCTGATAGGAATAGAAGATAGCGAAGATTCCCAACTTAAAGAGCCAGTAAATGTCTTCAACAAAATTATAGAAGAAAACTTTCCTAACCTAAAGAAAGAGATACCCAAGGACATACAAGAAGCCTACAGAACTCTAAATAGATTGGACCAGAAAATAAATTCCTCCTGTCACATAATAATCAAAACAACAAATGCACAAAACAAAGAAAGAATACTAAAAGCAGTAAGGGGAAAAGGTCAAGTAACATATAAAGGAAGACCTATCAGAATTACACCAGACTTCTCACCAAAGACTATGAAAGCTAGAAGATCCTGGGCAGATGTCATACAGACCCTAAGAGAACACAAATGCCAGGCCAGGCTACTAATCCCAGCAAAACTCTCAATTATCATAGATGGAGAAACTAAGATATTCTATGACAAAACCAAATTTACACAATAACTTTCCACAATGCAAGCCCTTCAAAGGATAATAAATGGAATACCCCAATACAAGGAGGGAAACTACAGCTTAGAAAAATCAAGAAAGTAATCTTCCATTAAGAAACCAATAAGAAGACAGCCACATAAACGTAACTCCACCTTTAATAAGAATAATTCCAGGAAACAGCAATCACTTTAGCTTAATATCTCTTAATATCAATGGATTCAGTTCCCCAATAAAAATACATAGGCTAACAGACTGGATACGTAAACAGAAACCAACATTTTGCTGCATACAAGAAACCTACCTCAGTGACAAAGACAGACCCTACCTTAATGTAAAAGGCTGATAAACAATCTTCCAAGCAAATGGAGCCAGGAAACAAGCTGGTGTAGCCATTCTAATATCAAATAAAATCAACTTTCAAACTAAAGTTAACAAAAAAGATAAGGAAGGACACTTCATACTCATCAAAGGAAAAATCTACCAAGAAGAACTCTCAATCCTATCTATGCTCCAAATGCAAGGGCACCCACCTTCATAAAAGAAGCTTTACTGAAGTTCAAAGCACACATTGCATATCATATAATAATATTGGGAGATTTCAACACCTCACTCTCATCAATGGACAGATCATGGAAACAGAAACTAAACAGAGAAAGAGTGAAACTAACAGAAACTATGAACCAAATGAATTTAACAGATATCTATAGAACATTTTATCCTAAAACAAAAGAATATACCTTCTTCTCAGCACCTCATGGTACCTTCTCCAAAATTGATCATATAATCAGTCACAAAACAGACCTCAACAGATACAAGAAGATTGAAATAATCCCATGCATCCTATCAGATCATCATGGGTTAAGGCTGATCTTCAATAATATAAAAAATAATAGAAAGTCCACGTAAACTTGGAAGCTGAACAACACTCTACTCAATGATAAATTGGTTATGGAAGAAATAAAGAAAGAAATTAAAGACTTTTTAGAATTTAATGAAAATATGCCACAACATACCCAAACCTATGGGACACAATGAAAGCAATCCTAAGAGGAATACTCATAGCTCTGAGTGCCTGCAAAAAGAAACTGGCAGGAGAGAGCATACAGTAGCAGCTTGACAGCACATCTGAAAGCTCTAGAACAGATAGAAGCAAATACACCCAAGAGGAGTAGATGGCAGGAAATAAACTCAGGGCTGAAATCAACCAAGTAGAAACAAAATGAACTATACATAGAATCAACAAAACCAGGACTTGGTTCTTTGAGAAAATCAACAAGATAGATCAATCCTTAGTCAGACTAACCAGAAGACACAGAGACAGTATCCAAATTAACAAAATCAGAAATGAAAAGGGAAACATAACAACAGAAACCAAGGAAATCCAAAAAATCATCAGATCCTACTACAAAAGCCTTTATTCAACAAAACTGGAAAATCTGGATGAAATGGACAATTTCCTAGACAGATACCAGGTACCAAAGTTAAATCAGGATCAGATAAATGGTCTAAATAGCCCCATTACCCCTAATGAAATAGAAGCAATCATTAACAGTCTCCCAACCAAGAAAAGCCCAGGAACAGATGGGCTTAGTGCAGAGTTCTATCAGACCTTCAAAGAAGACCTAATACCAATACTCTCCAAACTATTCCACTGTAGAGTGCCTTATTGGGGTGCCATGCCACCTGGCAGGAATTTGACGTCGACCAATGTGAAGTTCCTCTCTCAGACTTTGAGCAGGATCTCCTGTATTAGCCATAATCCCCTCCACCTAGGGTGGAGCGCTCAGGCCAAGGTGAAGCCTGTGGTTTTTCAAGCACCTTCAGTTTCCTGAAAAACACTAGTCACCTGTGGAGAAGCTTTCAGCCTTTGGGGGAAGGGTTTTCCCTGACTATATATTTGGAGTTCGCCATTAAACTTTGAGACCGTGAATAGCAGGTGTTGTCTTGATCTTCATCTCTTTTTGCTGCCTTCCCATCCATCCCCAGCTTCCCTTCCAGATAACCCGTTTGATGTAACTGTGGGCAGTTACATTCCACAAAATAGAAACAGAAGGTACCCTACCCAATTAGTTCTATGAAGTCACAATTACTCTGATACCTAAACCACATGAAGATCCTACAACTAAGGAGAACTTCAGACCAATTTCTCTTATGAATAGTGATACAAAAATACTCAACAAAATTCTTGCAAACCAATTTCAAAAACACATCAAAACAATCGTCCATCATGATCAAGTAGGCTTCATCCCAGGGATGCAGGGATGGTTCAATATATGGAAATCCATCAACATAATCCACTACATAAACAAACTCAAAGAAAAAAAAACACATGATCATCTCATTAGTTGCTGAAAAAGCATTTGACAAAATCCTACACCCTTCATGACAAAAGTCTTGGAAAGATCAGGAATTCAAGGCCCATACCTAAACATAGTAAAAGCAATATACAGCAAACCAGTAGCCAGCATCAAACTAAATGGAGAGAAGCAATCCCACTGAAATCAGGGACTAGACAAGACTGTCTACTCTCTCCATAGTTATTCAAGCTAGTACTAAAAGTCCTAGCCAGAGCAATTAGACTACAAGAAAAAAAAGTCAAAGGGATACAAATTGGAAAGGAAGAAGTCAAATTATCATTATTTGCAGATGATATGATAGTATACTTAAGTAATCCCCCCAAAATTCCACCAGAGAACTCCTAAACCTGATAAACAACTTCAGCAAAGTGACTGGATGTAAAATTAACTCAAACAAATCAGTGGCCTTCCTCTACTCAAAGGATAAACAGACTGAGAAAGAAATTAGAGAAACAACTTCCTTCACAATAGTCACAAATAATATAAAATACCTTGGTGTGACTCTTAACTAAACAAGTGAAAGATCTGTATGAAAGGGATTTCAAGTCCCTGAAGAAAGAAATCAAAGAAGGTCTCAGAAGATGGAAAGATCTCCCATGCTCATGGATTGGCAGGATTAATATGGTAAAAATGGCCATCTTGCCAAAAGCAATGTATAGACTCAATGCAATCTCCATCAAAATTCCAATTCAATTCTTCATAGAGCTAGAAAGAGTAATTTCAAAATTCATCTGGAATAACAAAAAAAGCAGGACAGTAAAAACTATTCTTAACAATAAAAGAACTTCTGGTGGGATCACCATCCCTGACCTCAAGCTGTACTCCAGAGGCATGGTATTGGTACAGTGACAGGCAAGTAGATCAATGGAATAGAATTGACCCAGAAATGAACCCACACACCTATGGTCACTTTATCTTTGACAAAGGAGCTAAAACCAGCCAGTGGAAAAAAGACAGCATTTTCAATGATTGGTGCTGGTTCAACTGGCGGTTAGCATGTAGAAGAATGCAAATAGATCCATTCTTATCCCCTTGTACAAAGCTCAAATCCAAGTGCATTAAGGACCTCCACATAAAATCAGACACACTGAAACTAATAGAAAAGAAAGGGGGGATGACCCTCGAGTACATGGGCATAGGGGAAAATTTCCTGAACAGAACACCAATAGCTTATGCTCTAAGATCAAGAATGACAACATGGACTTCATAAAATTGCAAAGCTTTTGTAAGGTAGAGGACTCTGTCAATAGGACAAAGCAGCAACCAACAGACTGGGAAAAGATCTTTACCAATTCTACATCTGATAGAGGGCTAATATCCAATATATCCCAAAACTCAAAAAGTTAGACTCCAGAGAACCAAATAACCCTATTAAAATGGCTAACAGAGCTAAACAAAGAATTCTCAACTGGGGAATACCGAATGGCTGAGAAGCACCTAAGGAAATGTTCAACATCCTTAGTCATCAGGGAAATGCAAATCAAAACAACACTGAGATTCCACCTCATATCAGTCATAATGGCTAAGATCAAAAACTCAGGTGACAGCAGATGCTGGTAGGGATGTGGAGAAAGAGGAACATTCCTTCATTGCTGGTGGGATTGCAAACTGGTACAACCACTCTGGAAATCAGTCTGGCAGTCCCTAAGAAAATTGAACATAGTACTACCTGAGGACCCAGGTATATCACTCCTGGGCATATACCCAGAAGATGCTTCAACATGTAATAAGGACACATGCTTCACTATGTTCATAGCAGCCTTATTTATACTAGCCAGAAGCTGGAAAGAACCCAGATGTCCCTCAACAGAGGAATGGATACAGAAAATGTGGTACATTTATACAATGGAATACTACTCAGTTGTTAAAAACAATGAATTCATGAAATTCTTAGGCAAATGGATGGGACTAGAAAATATCATCCTGAAGGAGGTAACCCAATCACAAAAGAACATACACGGTATGCACTCACTGATAAGTGGATATTAGCCCAGAAGCTTGGAATACCCTAGATACAATTCCCAGACCAAATGAAGCTCAAGAAGAAGGAAGACCAAAGTATGGATACTTTGGTCCTTCTTTAAAGGGGGAACATGGGAGGAGATACAGAGACAAAGTGTGGAGCAGAGACTGAAGGAAAGACCATCCAGAGACTGCCTCACCTGGGGTTCCATCTCATATACAGTCACCAAACCCAGACACTATGGTGGATGCCAATAAGCGCTTGCTAACAGGAGCCTTATATAGCTGTCTTCCTGAGAGGTTCTGCCAGTACCTCACAAACACAGAGGTGGGTGCTCTCAGCCAACCACTGAACTGAGCACAAGGTCCCCAATGGAGGAGTTAGAGGAAGGAGTTAGGACCCAAGGAGCCGAAGGAGCTTGCACCCCCTTATGAGGAACAACTATATGAACCAACCAGTACCCCCAGAGCTCCCAGGGACTACACTACCAACCAAAGAGTGCACATGGAGGGACCCATGGCTCCAGCTGCATATGTAGCAGAGGATGGCCTTGTTGGGCATCAAACGGAGGAGAGACCCTTGGTCCTGAGAAGGCTCAATGCCCCAGTATAGTGGAATGCCAGGACAGGGAAGTGGGAGTGGGTCGGTGGGTTGGTGAACAGAGGGAGAGGGGGATCAGATATTGTGTTTTCTGAGGGGAAAATAGGAAAAGGGATAATATTTGAAATGTAAATAAAGAAAATATCCAATAAAAATATCTTAAAAAAAAAGAATACATGAGGACAATGAGATGAGTTTCTAAACCTTCTTGGTCTTTGACATATTTTAAAGCATCCAGGAAAGCCTGTGTGGTGGTCCTGCTTGTGTTCCTTAGAGAAATTAAATGCTTTCTCTTACCCTAGGCTCCTAGAAGTCCTAAATTATCCAAACAGCAGCAGGGCTTTGAGGCTCAAGGACACTGAGTGAACCACTGGATTTTACCATGCTGTGCCTCTGGAGAGGCTTGGTTATGAGGAGTCCACCAGCTATGACCATGCCTATGGACAATACCCAGTCTATGGACAATTGAAGTCTTTATTCCAGCTGGCTGGGACTATACTCAGGTATTTGGTACCCGAGTGGAACTCAGCACTGGCAGTTGGAGTTTTGCACCAGAAAGCAGTTTAACATAACCTAAGATAAGCAGTTATCTGGACTGATGGATTTTGTACACAAAGGAAGTATAATTGAGGCTGCAACAAGTTATCTGGGGCATCAGGAAATTGGTTTTCTAGAATAGAGTTGGGTAATTTTCCATGAATTCTAGTCAAGTCTAACATGGCCTTAGCAAGAATACAAGATAGAGGAACCTTTGTACTGCCTTGTAAAGTCACAGTCCCACTGGTTCTATGAGCATGAGTCAATTCATTGACTTGTCCTTTTCTGGGGGTAGGGGTGCATGGTTGGTTCACTACCAGTAACTTAACTGAGTTTATTCTCTCTTTGATGTAGTTGACCATGCATCATCTGGTCATTTGATGTTCCACCATTAGCCTGATCAGAATAAGAATCAGTTGTTTGGCTAACACTGATAACAAGGTAGTCATCCATAGGGACCAGGTGAGCAGAGACTACCTATATTTCTCTCTCAAAAGATAAGTTTACACAACTGCCTTCATGTAGTTCAATCACACTCCAAAAGTAGGCATAAAAGAACAAAGGTCTATATGGAACTGGGGTTGCTCTTCTGTAGTCAGATTCACTATCACTTTCTCTGTGTCTATTAGTCTTTGAATCCCAGTTTCAGAGCAGGGATAGTGAAGGCTGTAGGCTCCCATCCTCATACAGAGAGAAAGGAAAAGGGTGAACATAGCATTCTAGATTAATGGTCTCTGATCATTTTTTTTCTATATTTTTTTATTTACATTCCAAATCATTTCCCCTTTCCCATTTCCTCCCTCCCTGAAAGTCCCATAAGCCCTCTTCCCTCCCTCTGTTCCCCATTCAACCCCCTCTCGCTTCTCTGGCCTGGTATTCCTCTACATCCAGTCTTTCCAGGACCAGGGGACTCACCTTCCATCTTCTTGGAAATCTATTGATATGCGAATTGTGTCTAGCGTATTCCAAGATTCTGGGTTAATATCCCCTTATCAGTGACTGCATACCATGTGTGTTCTTTTGTGATTGGGTTACCTCACTAAGGATGATATTTTCAAGTTCTGACCATTTGCCTAGGAATTTCGTGAATTCATTGTTTTTAATTGCAGAGTAGTATTCCATTGTGTAAATATACCACATCTTCTGAATCCATTCCTCCGTTGAGGAACATCTGGGTTCTTTCCAGCTTCTGGCTATTATAAATAAGGCTGCTATGAACATAGTGGAGCATGTGTCCTTATTGCATGCAGGGGATGCCTCTGGGTATATGCCCAGGAGTGGTATAGCCGGATCCTCCGGGAGTGTCATGCCCAGTTTTCTGAGAAACTGCCAGACAGCTTTCCAGAGTGGTTGTACCAGCTTGCAATCCCACCAGCAGTGGAGGAGTGTTCCTCTTTCTCCACATCCTCTTCAACAACTGCTGTCTCCCATGTTTTTGATCTTAGCCATTCTGACTGGTGTGAGATGGAATCTCAGGGTTGTTTTGATTTGCATTTCCCTAATGACTAAGGATGATGAACATCTCTTTAGGTGCTTCTCAGCCATTACATATTCTTCAGGTGAGAACTCTGTTTAGCTCTGTACCCCATTTTTAATAGGGTTACTTGGCATTCTGGAGTCTAAATTCTTGAGTTCTTTGTATATATTGGATATTAGCCCTCTGCCTGATGTAGGGTTGGTAAAGATCATTTCCCAGTTAGTTGGTTGCAGCTTTGTTCTTTTACAGTGTCTTTTGCCTTACAGAAACTTTGTAATTTTATGAGGTCCCATTTTTCAATTCTTGATCTTAGAGCATAGGCTATTGAAGTTCTATTCAGGAAATTCTCCCCTGTGCCCATATGTTCAAAGTTCTTCCCTAGTTTCCTTTCTATTAGTTTCAGTGTGTCTGGTTTTATGTGGAGGTCCTTGATCCACTTGGAATTGAGCTTAGTGCAAGGAGATAAGAATGGATCAATTTGCATTCTTCTGCATGTTGACCTCCAGTTGAGCCAGCACCATTTGTTGAAAAGGCTATCTTTTTTCCACTGGATGGTTTTAGCTCCTTTGTCAAAGATCAAGTGACCATAGGAGTGTGGATTCATTTCTGGGTCTTCAATTATGTTCCATTGATCTACATGCCTGTCACTGTACCAATACCATGCAGTTTTTAACACTATTGCTCTGTAGTACAGCTTAAGGTTCAGGATACTGATTCCCCCAGATGTTCTTTTACTCTTGAGAATAGTTTTAGCTAACCTGGGTTTTCTTTTATTCCGGATGAATTTTTGAATTGCTCTTTGTAACTCTATGAAGAATTGAGTTGGGATTTTGATGGGGAATGCATTGAATCTGTATATTGCTTTTGGCAAGGTGGTCATTTTTACTATATTAATCCTGCCAATCCATGAGCATGGCAGATTTTTCCATCTTCTGAGGTCTTCTTCAATTTCTTTCTTCAGAGACTTGAAGTTCTTGTCATACAGATCTTTCACTTGTTTGGTTAGAGTCACACCAAGATACTTTATATTGTTTGTGGCTATCATGAAGGGTATCATTTCTCTTATTTCTTTCTCAGCCTGCTTATCCTTTGAGTATAGGAAGGCTACTGATTTGCTTGAGTTGATTTTATATCTGGCCACTTTTCTGAAGTTGTTTATCAGCTGTAGGAGTTCTCTGGTGGAGTTCTTTGGGTCGCTTAAGTATACTATCATATCGTCTGCAAATAGTGATAGTTTGACTTCTTTCTTTTCAATTTGTATCCCTTTGACCTCCTTTTGTTGCCTAATTGCTCTAGCTAGAACTTCAAGTACTATATTGAAAAGATATGGAGAGACAGGGCAGCCTTTTCTAGTCCCTGATTTTAGTGGGAATGCTTCAAGTTTCTTTCTGTTTAGATTGATGTTGGCTACTGGTTTGCTGTAAATTGCTTTTACTATGTTTAGATATGGGCCTCGAATTCCTGATCTTTCCAAGACCTTTAGCATGAAAGGATGTTGAATTTTGTCAAATGCTTTGTCAGCATCTAATGAAATGATCATGTGGTTTTTTTCTTTGAGATTGTTTTTGTAGTGGATTACATTGATAGACATCCTTATATTGAACCATCCCTGCATCCCTGGGATGAAACCTACTTGATCTTGGTGAATTATCATTTTGATGTGTTCTTGGATTCGGTTGGCAAGGATTTTATTGAGTATTTTTGCATCGATATTCATAAGAGAGATTGGCCTGAGATTCTCTTTCTTTGTCGGATCTTTGTGTGATTTTGGTATTAGTGTAATTGTGGCTTCATAGAACGAGTTGGGTAGTGTTCCTTCTGTTTCTATTTTGTGGAATAGTTTGAAGAGTATTGGTGTTAGATCTTCATTGAAGGTCTGATAGAATTCTGCACTAAAACCATCTGGACCTGTGCTTTTTTTGGTTGGAAGACTTCCAATGACCACTTCTATTTCTTCAGGGACAGTTCAGATGGTCTATTTGATCCTGATTTAATTTTGGTATTTGGTATCTGTCTAGGAAATTGTCCATTTCCTCCAGATTTTCTAGTTGTGTTGAATACAGGCTTTTGTAGTAGGATCTGATGGTATTTTGAATTTCCTCAGTTTTTGTTGTTATCTCTCCCTTTTCATTTCTGATTTTGTTAATTTGGATACTGTCTCTGTGCCCTCTGGCTAGTCTGGCAAAGGGCTTATCTATCTTGTTGATTTTCTCAAAGAACCAACTCCTAGTTTTGTAGATTCTTTGTATGGTTTTGTTTCTACTTGATTGATTTCATCCCTGAGTTTGATGATTTCCTGCCTTCTACTCCTCTTGGGTGTATTTGCTTCTTTCTGTTCCAGGGCTTTCAGGTGTGCCATTAAGCTGCTAGTGTTTCTTTTTGGCGGCACTCAGGGCTATGAATTTTCCTCTCAGCACCGCTTTCATTGTGTTCCATAAATTAGGGTATGTTGTACCTTCATTTTCATTAAATTTTAAAAGTTTTTGATTTCTTTCTTTATTTCCTCCTTGACTAAGTTATCGTTGCGTAGAGCATTGTTCAGTCTCCATGTGTATGTGGGCTTTCTGTTGTTTTTGTTGCCATTGAAGGCCACCCTTATTTCATAGTGATCTGATAGGAGGCATGGGATTAGTTCGATCTTCTTATATCTGTTGAGGTCTGTTTTGTGACCAATTATATGGTCAATTTTGGAGAAGGTACCATGAGGTGCTGAGAAGAAGGTGTATTCTTTTGCTCTAGGATGAAATGTTCTATATATATCTGTTAGTTCCATTTGGTCCAAGGCTTCAATTAGATTCACTGTGTCCCTGTTTAGTTTCTGCTTTCCTGAATGATCCATTTCAGAGAGCAGGGTGTTGAAGTCACCCACTATTATTGTGTGAGGTGCTATGTGTGCTTTGAGCTTTAGTAAAGTTTCTTTTACAAATGAGGGTGCCCTTGCATTTGGAGCATAGATATTTAGAATTGAGAGTTCTTCTTGGTGGATTTTTCCTTTGATCAGTATGTAGTGTCCTTCTTTGTCTTTTTTGATGATTTTAGGTTGAAAGTCAATTTTATCTAATATTAGGATGGCTACTCCAGCTCGTTTCCTGGGACCATTTGCTTGTAAAATTGTTTTCAGCCTTTTACTCTGAGGTTGTTTGTCTTTGACACTGAGGTGCGTTTCCTACATGCAGCAAAATGCTGGATCCTGTTTACTATCCAGTCTGTTAGTCTATGTCTTTTTATTGGGGAATTGAGACCATTGATATTAAGAGAGATTAAGGCATAGTGATTATTGCCACCTGCCATTCTCGATGCTATCTTTATGTTTGAGTGGTTATCTACTTTTGGGTTTGAAGCAAGAAGGTTACTATCTCATTTTTTCCAGGGTGTAGTTTCTCTCCTTGTATTGGCAATTTCCACCTATTATCCTTTGCAGGGCTGCGTTTGTGGAAAGATATTGTGAAAATTTGGTTTTATCATGGAATATCTTGGTCTCTCCATCTATGGTGATTGAGAGTTTTGCTGGGTATAGTAGTCTAGGCTGGTATTTGTGTTCTCTTAGTGTCTGCAGGAGGATCTGGCTTTCATAGTCTCTGGTGAGAAGTCTGATGTGATTCGGATAGGTCTTCTTTTATATGTTACTTGGCCTTTTTCTCTTACTGCTTTTAATATTCTTTCTTTGTTTAGTACATTTGGTGTTTTGATTATTATGTGACAGGAGGTATTTCTGTTCTGGTCCAGTCTGTTTGGAGTTCTGTAGGCTTCTTGTACATTCATCGGCATCTCTCTCTTTAGGTTAGGGAAGTTTTCCTCCATAATTTTGTTGAAGATATTTACTGGCCCTTTAAGTTGTAAATCTTCATTCTCATCTATACCTATAATCCTTCGGTTTGGTCTTTTCATTTGTGTCCTGTATTTCCTGGATGTTTTGGGTTACATGTTTTTTGCATTTTGCATTTTCTTTGATGGTTGAGTCGATGCTTTCTATGGTATCTTCAGCACCTGAGATTCTTTCTTCCATCTCTTGTATTCTATTGTTGATGTTTGCATCTATGACTCCTGATTTCTTCCCAAGGTTTTCTATCTCCAAAGTTGTCTCCCTTTGTGATTTCTTAGTTGTTTCTACTTCCTTTTTTAGATCCTGGATGGATTTGCTGAGATCCTTCACTTGTTTGTTTGTATTTTCCTGTATTTCTTTAAGGTATTTTTGCATTTCCTCTTTCAGGATTTCTGCCTGTTGACCCAAGTTCTCTTGTATTTCTCTAAGCAATTTTTGTGTTTCCTCCTCATGGGCTTCCATCTGTTGATCCATCATCTCTTGCATTTCTTTAAGTGATTCTCGTGTTTCCTTTGTAAGGGCATCTACCCGTTGATTCATTTCTTTAAGCGATTTTTGTGTTGCCTTCTTATGGGCCTCCATCAGTTGACCCATGTTCTCCTGCATTTCTCTAAGCGATTTTTGTGTTTCCTTTGTAAGGGCTTCTACCTGTTGATTCATGTTCTCCTGTATTTGTTTATGAGATTTATTTGTGTCCTTCTTGAAATCCTCTAATAGCATCATGAGAAGTGATTTTAAATACAGATCTTGCCTTTTGGGTGTGATGGGGTATCCAGGATTTGCTGCTGTCGGAGAGTTGGGTTCGGATGGTGCCATATTGCTTTGATTTCTGTTAGTACCATTCCTACGTTTGCCTTTTGCCATCTGGTTACCTCTGGTGTTAGTTGGTCCTGCTGTCACTGGCTGTTGGTTGGACTTCCTGTGAGCCTGCAAGGCTATTTCTGCCCTCCCCCCAGATTACTGGGATTCCCCTGGCACCGATTTCTCGGGCCTTCCCTGCTCCTGAGTGACTTTGGAGCCCTGATGTGCCTTGCCCCAAGTGATGTTATATTGGGAAATCCCTGCACATCCAAAGGCTCAGTGTAGTGGATCCCAGGAGCAGAGGTCGCCAAAGGAAGTCTGGTATGCGCGGGTGCATTGTCTCCTAGAGCAGGTGAGGTGGGGTCCCCTCTGCAGGGCAGATGTCCCACCGCAGAGCTGGTGTGTAGGTGACCGCAGACCTGCCCAGCTCTTGGGAGCAGGGAGCACACAAGCTGCCTTAGACCCAAGCGATATTATCTTTGATTGTTCCTGTGCCTGTAGGTCCCAACTGCTCTGTCTCTGATCATTCTTATCTTTAAGGAGCTGGAGTCTGAGTGATGGTCTAGCTGTGATTGTTCTTTGATATCTTCTTTAATTGGAAGTGATGTATTCAGGGGATGACACCAGCCACTTTCACAGCTGTTAGGATTGTGAAAGTAACTGGATAGGGTCCCTTCCAGCTACATTCTGAAATCTGGGTAGGGAATCCTCTTTAGCCAATCCAAGTCTCCTGGCTGGAAGCCTTGGGCCAGTTCAGAGGTGGGAGATGGCAGGATTCCCTGCAAGGTCTTGAGAAGGGCGTAATTAGACATTTCTTTCTGCGGAATATCTCAGAGTTTGGGAAGGATGGAAGGTAGTCTCTCAAATATAATTTCAAAAGGAATAAACCCCATAGGTAAGGAGTACATCAAGCCCTGGGCTGGACAAAAAGGGAGGTTGACCCAATTTCCACCAGAACTAATCTGGTTACAGTCTTCCTAAGAGTTTTATTTATCCTTTCTACTGATTTGAGCTCTGTGTCCTATTACACAATGTAATTTTCTATTAATATTTTAATCCTTTTGTCAGATTTTGAGTTGGTGTGAAGGTCAAGTCGTTGTTGAACCCCAAAGCTAGGAGCAGATCAAACCCAAGAATTATTTCCTGAAGAAGTTTCTTCATAGCTCTGTTCTAGAGGAGTGGGCTTCCACCCAGTCTGAGGTTTGCACAAACACCAGGAGATAGTTATAGCCAAACACAATAGGCCTGACTTCAGTAAATTCTTAACTCCCAATGTTCTCCAGGCCGGATCCATTGTGGGATCTTCCTTTCCATGTTGGGGTTTACATGAGTCCAGCTGACATATCTAGAAGTGGTGTCTTCAGTCAGACTGTCCAAATTTGGAGCAAAATACCTGGGCTTGAAGAGTTCAGTTGTTTTTGTGGCCTCTAGGTGGGTGACTTGGTGGAGATCTGTAAGCTGTTGCCTTCCCAGACTCCCAGGAAGGATGAGTCTGCCATTGGCCACACCCACCATCCTTGTTTACCCGTGTGGCCAGTTCTTATTTTGCCTACTCAATCTTATCTAGTAGAGTGTCCCAGGTAGTCCCTGCTTAAAGATTGTGTCCAGATAATCCTACCTTGGGTCACTCCCACTGTTCCTCTGTACCGATTCTATCTTGGATGAAACTACTCCTCTCTGTGAACAATACGTCATCTTGTCTTTATACACTATGGCCCTAGGGCTGCAAGAATCTTGGACAGATATGACACTGGTCTATTTTAGGGTCTATTTCAAGGTCCCAGGGTTCGCATGTGGATCCCTTGGCAATCCCTCTGGCCTCATCCATGTACAAGTGGAATGGTTTAGTAATATCTGGGAGGGCCATACCTGGGGCAGACACCAGAGTTTTTCTCAAGGCTTCAAAGGGCCATTGCTCAGTCTCAGTACATTACAAAAGGAATGTATGCCCAGTTTTGGCATAGAAGGACTTGACTCAGCAAATCCCATTATCTGAGGCCAGCCGTATTCACCACCCCAGCAATACCCATACTTGGTTTTTTTGTTTTGTTTTTGTTTTGTTTTGTTTTAATGTGGTAGCAGGGATTTGCAGGAAGGCCGAAATGTGGTCATGGGAGTGCTCACTCTCCTTCCTCTGGGTAGTAGCCAAGGTGACTGACCTGGGATGCTCAGGAGAGCCTTCGTGGCTGAGATTTGGAACCCCAGGGCTTGGAGGGTTTCAAAAAGGCCTTGTGTTGTCTACAAACCTGTCTACAGACCTTCCCAGTGGTTGAAGCTATGGGGTGGCCATCTGTACACTGAGCAGGGTACTTTGTGGGTATTTTTGTTTAAATTCCAATAGATCTGCACTCAGGTCTTTTTTTTTTTAAGATTTATTTATTTATTTTATGTATATGAATACACTGTAGCTGTCTTCAGACACACCAGATGAGGTCATTGGATCCCATTACAGATGATTGTGAGACACCATGTGGTTGCTGGGAATTGAACTCAGGACTTCTAGAAGACCAGTCAGTGCTCTTAACCGCTGAACCATCTCTCCAGTCCCCTCAGGTCTTTATCAAACAATGGTGGTTGGTTTTTGAACCTTTTCCCCATTTCCTTTTTTGTCTGTTTCCCTAAGGACAACAATCACCACACAGGAGAGTTTTTTCTGTCTGCCTGTTGCTGAATCTTGGCTGTTGTAAACTTTGTGAGCAATTTCCAAAAGTATTGACCTATCCTTTCAGTTCCTCTAATTTCTGGAGCTTTCTCCTTATATATGGGACTAACTGCATGACAAAGGCAATGTTAGTGGCTTGCTGTTTTGGGGGGCATCTGGGTCTATAGGAATAAATACACTATATGTCACACTGAGCCTTTCCATGAATCCAGTGGGGCAATTCATCAGGCCCTTTAGGGATCTGGCTAACCTCAGATAAGTAGGTAGGTTTTCTCCCTGCCACTTTTAATCCTCCCAATAATGGCTGGCAAAAAAAGCGTCTAATGCCTTCTTACCTTCATTGGTATTATGATCCAAACAGGGTTGGGTAGACAGGAAGATTCACTCTATTCAGGCATCAGGCAGTGTCCTACTGCCCAGGCCCAGAGCCAACTTCCTACTGTCCAGTAGTATTGTGTCTCTCTTCTTTGCTGTAAACATGTTGTCCTGGAGCTGCCGACAATTACCACAGTCGACTGGCTTGTATGGAAAACAAGTTGATAAGGGCCTGCAGTTTCTCTAAAAAGGGAGGGTTTTGAGTCTTCCAGTTATACAAGTTACTGGTAGAGAAGGAGACATGAACAGTGAATGAGGAAGGAGTTGAACATCCACTTCTTCCTTCCCCATGGGCAGTTGGCAGAACCACCCCTTTCCTTGGCACAACCAACTACTTAGAGGGATCTGGGAGAGAGTAGAGAGAGCACAGCTCAGGGAGATATTTACTCTTCCCTGGGCTTGTTCTACTTAGACCAGAATGAACCACCCCACCTTCACCCCATGAGAGGATGGTCCCTCCCCACTTCCACATAAGGAACAGAACCACGACCTCAGGACCATAAGTGGGGGTCAAGTAGCTAAAAAGATCAGAAGGGAGCACTCTGGAGCTGAAGGAGGAAGACGATCAATTTCCTCCAGAGGGGCTGAGAGAACTGGCAGAAATTTGGGGTTTCTCTAGGTAATCTGGCTGTAGCTAAAGGATTCAGGTCCCCAACAAAACACACAGGTCTCAAGTCAGAGGGAAATGTGTGTCTTCCACTAGAAAAAGTCATTGGTTAGTACTGGGAAACTGGTAGCTGAGGTGAACCCCACTGCTCATGAATATCATTGTTTTCATAGCAACAGCAACTGCATGGCCACAGTTGCTGGGGAAGGGAGGGGCACCATAATGTGGGTGGGTGGCCACTGCCCTTATGTGCACTCTAGTCTCGGGGAAGCAGAGGCTATGTTCTAGGGATGACTTACTCCCCCTTCCATTTTAGATCTGTTTCTCCAACCAACAGAACTAACCAACACACAGAGAGACGTGTAGTAAAGACATTCAGTGGTGGCTACCCCAGATTCATACACCTGAATAGACCAGGGAAGATCAGTCCTGGTAACAAAATCTACAGTTGTATGTAACCTCCCGTCTTGTGTCCTAACTAGGTGGTATCTCCTACTGACCAAACACACCTCCGAGGAGGTCAGACCAGACATTAGGATGGAATTCTCCTTTGTCTCTTCACCTTCTGGTAGTTCTAGACGTTTCCTTGCTTGTGGCTGTATAGTTATAATCCCTACGTATATTTTTCCATGAACTTTCCTTTTAGAACTCTCTTTAATTAATCGTTTGACAATTTTGTATGTTATACAGTGCATCTTGATCCTGTCTATCCATAGCTCCTCTCCACTCCTCCCCAGACAGCCTTCAATACATCCCTTCTCAGCTTCACACTCCACCCGCAGCCACTGAGCTTAAGTAGTGCTGTCATTAGAGAGCTATGTGAGCATGCTGTCTGGGGCTTGTGCAGGTAACCATAGCAGCAGTCGCTTCATGAGTGTATCAACCCTATAGTCTCCAGAAGACAGTATCATCTCACCTTCCCCATCCTGTGTCTCTTATGCTCTCTCCCTCTTTCCCTCTCCCTCTCCTTCTGTTCTCATGTTCCTGATTTTTGCAGGAGTTAACATAGCTGTCCCAGTGTAACTGAGTACTCTCCTGTCCTCAGCACTGGGCACATTAACATTGCTGTTTACTGCAGAAAACGTGATCTCTGAGGCTCAAATCCCCTTCTGCCTTCTCTTATAAGGGGACTTGTTATTTTGATTCAAGCCTCATCTGGATTATTCAGGTGATCTCATCTTGAGATCAGTAATTTAGTTCTATGTGCCAGGACTCTGTCTACATAAGGTTACATTCACCGGTTTCAGGTAAACATGGGTTTGGTGGTGGTAGTAACACCATTTAACCCTGTAAACTTGGTTAATAATTTCATTCTTAGCTACACGTGGGAAGAGTGCTCTCTGAGTCTGAGGAGCTCCTGGGGGAGTCTGCAATGATACAGCGTGGGCCTCACACTGGAGAAGCATGCATTGATGGCTAAGCCCCCCCCCCCCCCGAGCTTGCTAGCCAGAAGAGGCAGCCGAATGGCAACAATAAGGTTGATGGTCTCTCCCCCAGGCTCTGGGTTTATGTTACAAAACTCTACCAAGGCTTCTTCGAAGCCTAAAGAGCCTTAACGCAGGCACTGTCTGTGATGTCTAAAAGCTCGCTTCAGTGAAAGCTGTTTGTTGGTTTGTTTGTTTTCAGACAGTGAGAGCTGTCCCAGCAGGTCTCTGGTTTATTCTGCTTCCAAAATTATGCATGCATGGAAGGGTTAGGTGTGGTCGACATTTGGCAAATTTCTGGCCTCACCCAATCATCTAAAGGGTGGATTCTAGGATTATCACTGCTGATGAGGCTGTGTGTGGTGCCAAGGATGTGTTATTCTGTGGAAATGAAGTTTTCAAGATAGCATGCCCAGTGCTGCCAAAAGTTACTGCAAATGAGAATGCTGCAACAAAGTTCCTGACACCTGCCTGCCACCACGTGGCAAGGGCAGACTGAAGCCATCCAAAGGTCCACCTGACAGGTAACCCACCTACTGCTGACACCACAATGGTGTGCGAGCATATGGTGAAGAGAGAGGGAGAGGGAAGCAGACCAACTTGTGCACTATGAAGGGACAATGTTAGAGACTGGAGGGTAGTGTGGAACGGTCTGATGTGAACAGCCTGCCCTGTGACCGGAGGCCATGGTGAGGTCCTGCCTCATGCTGCAGTTGAGGGCCATGTCTGTGTCTGTAGCCCCACAGTAGTGGAGAGTCTGTGTCAATATCTGTGGTCCATGCTACCATCAAAGGCCTTGTGGAAGTCCCTGATCTGGGCTACTGTCTGGAATCATGTTGATGTCTAAGAGCTATACAGAGTTGGCTACACTCCAACTAGCTGTGGCACTCAGGAGAGCCAACCCCATCCCTCGTCTGGGCAGCACAGTAGAGCTGGCCCCCAAAACAGGAGAGCTGTCCCTGCCCCTTACCGGTTGTGGCACTGGGTTGAGCTAGCCAAGGCAATGGTATGAATACGGGAAGGCTGGCAAGCTGAGTAACTCAGCTATCACCCAGACCCAGATCTAGGGTTTGGGTTGGCCCACCCCAACATCTATGCATCTATGGGATGGAGCACGCATGGGATGGAGAGGCAGGTCCTGCAGATCCAAAGCTGCAGGGTCTCTATGACGCAGGGCAACAACAGGGCTATCAGAGAGGAGTCCTAGTGTGGATCCAGTATTGGTAGTGTAGCAGAAGCCAGAGGCCTCGAACCAGATCAATGCCTCATTGTAGTCAACATTTACCAATAAATATGTTTGGATAAAAGGGTATACTGTGTGACGCACTGTGACACATTGCAGCTTCCAGGGAGAGATGTTTTTGTGGGTTTTGTTTGTTTGTTTGTTTTGTTTTTTTGTGGGGAGAGGTTGCAAGGGTGAAGGGTGAATATGGAGGGATGGGGAGATGAGTGGGATTTGGGCGTGTGTTGTGAAATTCACAAAAAATCAATAAAAAGTTTTGAAAAGTAGTTAAAAGTTTCTTATGCTCATCCCAGCTGTGCACAGCACAGGCTTGACTGGTACCAAGTGCAGGTTCAGGTGGAGGCCAGAGGACAGGCTGGGTGTGGCTCCTGAGGTGCCAGTGGCCCTCCCTCTTCCTCCCTTCCTCCCTCCCTCCCTTTCTCCCTTCCTCCCTCCCTCCCTCCCTCCCTCTGTTCGTTCTTTCTTTCTTTCTTTCTTTCTTTCTTTCTTTCTTTCTTTCTTTCTTTCTTTCTTTCTTTCTTTCTTTCTTTCTTTCTTCCTTCCTTCCTTCCTTCCTTCCTTCCTTCCTTTTTTGTTTTGTTTTGTTTTTGTTTTTTTGAGAAAAGGCCTCACTAGCCTCAAACTTACCAAGTAAGCTAGGCTACCTGGCTAAGCAGGCACCAGGGCTCTGCCTAATTTTGCATTTCTACTTTTCTGGTGTTGGAATTACAAGTTTGTACAGCCATGTTTAACTTTTTTGTGTGTTTACTTTTGTTTTGTTTGTTTTTGGCACAAGTTCTGGAATCTAGGTCCTCATGCTTCAAGGCAGGCACTGCACCAGCTGAACCGTCTCCCTATCCCTTCCTCTTCCTTTTTAAAAAATGGTGCTGCACACTGAACCCAAGCAGGGTCTTGTGTATATCATGTAACTGCTCTACCATGGAGCTACACCCCAACCACATTCTTTGCTTTGAACTTCATAATGATCCTGTACTATTATCTTTATTGTGCAGAGGAGAAGAGGGAGGAACTAGAATTAACCTCATATTCAAGGTTGGTGAGCCACAGAGCAGAGTCATGGTCAACAAGGCAACTCCATGGCCACTGCCACTTTACCTCCATAATCTATTTTTGACAGAACTATGAAGGAAGCTGAGGCGGGTTCCATCACCACCCCCCTCCATCTCCCACCTTTTCCCATTTCCTTTCTGAGGCAGGGTAGTGTAGTAGCAAGCATATGATTTTTATCAGTCTAACTCGGGGTCAAACACTGGCTATGCAAATCTCAACAGGGTAGATCCCTCTCTGAGTGTCAGCTTCCTTATTTTAAAAGGTGATTATAGCATGTCGCATGCATTCATTTGAGCTAAGTGATAAAATGTAGAGGGTGTACTGTGCTTGACATGGACTGGCACACTTTCCCTTCTAGCCCACTGCCTGAAGCACCGTGTATCCGTAGTTGTACTTCACAGTCCCTTCCAGAGACTGTCGTTAGCTAAAGGGAATGGTTCACTCCAAATTTTGTCCCTTCCTGATTAGCCGCTGACATCCAATGACTTAAACATGTCATAGAACATAAAGGACACCCTCTCTACTTATAAATACCTTCCCAAGTATTTTCTCAAGGAGGCGTTGTCTCACTTTGTCACTCCTACAACTGTCTACACTGTCTACACTGCCTTCTTTGCTCCATCTCACTTCCTGAGTTCCTTTCAGGTATTTTTTTTCTGAGAACTTTTATTTTTAATTTTTAATTTTTTTATTAGATACAGTCTTCATTTACATTTCAAATGATCCCCTTTCCTAGTTCCCCCCTCCCTGAAAGTCCCATAAGCCCTCTCCCCTCTCCCTGTTTCCCAATCAACCCCCTCCCGCTTCCCTGTCCTGGTATTCCCCTACACTGCAGCATCGAGCCTTTCCAGGACCAGGGGCCTCTCCTTCCTTCTTCTTGGACCTCATTTGATATGTGAATTGTGTCTTGGGTATTCTGAGCTTCTGGGCTAATATCCACTTATCAGTGAGTGCTTACCATGTGTGTTCTTTTGTGATTGGGTTATCTCACTTGGATGATATTTTCCAGTTCCACTCATTTGCCTAAGAATTTCATGAATTCATTGTTTTTAATAGCTGAGTAGTATTCCATTGTGTAAATATACCACATTTTCTGTATCCATTCCTCCGTTGAGAAACATCTGGGTTCTTTCCAGCTTCTGGCTACTACAAATAGGGCTGCTATGAACATAGTGGAGCATGTGTCGTTATTACATACTGGGAAATCCTCTGGGTATATGCCCAGGAGTGGTATAACAGGGTCCTCTGGTAGTATCATGCCCAGTTTTCTGAGGAACCACTAGACTGATTTCCAGATTGGTTGTACCAGCTTGCAATCCCACCAGCAGTGGGGCAGTATTCCTCTTTCTCCACATCCTCGCCAGCACCTACTGTCTCCTAAGTTTTTGATCTCAGCCATTCTGACTGGCTTTTTTCTTTGAGTTTGTTTATGTAGTGGACTACATTGATGGATTTCTGTATATTGAATCATCCCTGCATCCCTGGGATGAAGCTTACTTTTTTTTTTCTTTTATTTATTTTATTTTTTTAATTTACATTCCAAATCACTTCCCCTTTCCCGTTTCCTCCCTCCCCGAAAGTCCCATAAGCCCCCTTCCCTCCCTCTTTTCTCCATTCAACCCCCTCTCATTACTCTGTCCTGGCATTCCCCTACATCCAGTCTTTCCAGGACCAGGGGTCTCTCCTTCCATCTTTTTAGAAATCTATTGATATGCTGATTGTGTCTAGGGTATTCTGAGATTCTGGGTCAATATCCCCTTATCAGTGACTGCATACCATGTGTGTTCTTTTGTGATTGGGTTACCTCACTAAGGATGATATTTTCAAGTTCTGACCATTTGCCTAGGAATTTCGTGAATTCATTGTTTTTAATTTCAGAGTAGTATTCCACTGTGTAAATATACCACATCTTCTGAATCCATTCCTCCGTTGAGGGACATCTGGGTTCTTTCCAGCTTCTGGCTATTATAAATAAGGCTGCTATGAATATAGTGGAGCATGTGTCCTTATTGCATGCAGGTAAAGTCTCTGGGTATATGCCCAGGAGTGGTATAGCCGGATCCTCTGGGAGTGTCATGCCCAGTTTTCTGAGGAACCGCCAGACTGCTTTCCAGAGTGGTTGTACCAGCCTGCAATTCCACCAGCAGTGGAGGAGTGTTCCTCTTTCTCCACATCCTCACCAACAACTGCTGTCTCCTGTGTTTTTGATCTTAGCCATCCTGACTGGTGTGAGATGGAATCTCAGGGTTGTTTTGATTTGCATTTCCCTAATGACTAAGGATGATGAACATCTCTTTAGGTGCTTCTCAGCCATTAGATATTCTTCAGGTGAGAACTCTTTGTGTAGCTCTGTACCCCATTTTTTAATAGGGTTACTTGCCTCTCTGGAGTGGATCAAAGATCTCCACATAAAACCAGACACACTGAAACTAATAGAAGGGAAACTAGGGAAGAACCTTGAACATATGGGCACAGGGGATAATTTCCTGAACAGAACTCCAATAGCTTATGCTCTAAGATCAAGAATAGACAAATGGGACCTCATTAAATTACAAAGTTTTTGCAAGGCAAAAGACACCGTCAAAAAGACAAAGCGGCAACCAACTAACTGGGAAATGATCTTTACCAACCTTACATCCGACAGAGGGCTAATATCCAAGATATACAAAGAACTCAAGAAGTTAAACTCCAGAGAGGGATGAAGCTTACTTGATCATGGTGAATGATCATTTTGATGTGTTCTTGGATTCGGTTGGCAAGAATTTTATTGAGTATTTTTGTATCGATATTCAGAAGGACATTGGTTTGAAGTTCTCTTTCTTTGTTAAATCTTTGTGTGGTTTTGGTATCAGCGAAATTGTGGCTTCATAGAACCAGTTGGGTAGTGTTCCTTCTGTTTCTATTTTGTGGAATAGTTTGAAGAGTCTTAGGTCTTCAAACTATTCAAATAGTATGAAGGTGTTAGGTCCTCTTAGAATTCTGCACTAAAACCATCTGGTCCTGTGTTTTTTTGGTTGGGAGACTGTCAATGACCACTTTTATTTCTTTAGGGGTTATGGGACCATGTAGATGTTCTATCTGATCCTGATTTAACTTTGGTATTTGGTATCTATCTAGAAAATTGTCCATTTCATTCAGATTTTCCAGTTGTGTTGAATATAGGCTTTTGTGGTAGGATCTGATGATTTTTTTTAATTTCCTCAGTTTCTGTTGTTATATTTCCCTTTTCATTTCTGATTTTGTTAATTTGGAGACTGTTTCTGTGTCCTCTGGTTAGTCTGGCTAAAGGTTTATGTATCTTGTTGATTTTCTCAAAGAACCCAGCTCCTGGTTTTGTTGATTCTTTGTATCGTTTTTTTTTTCTACTTGGTTGATTTCAGCCCTGAGTTTGATGATTTCCTGCTTTCTACTTCTCTTGGGTGTATTAGCTTCTTTCTGTTCTAGAACTTTCAGGTGTGCTGTTAAGCTGCTAATGTATGTTCTCTCCAGCTTCTTTTTGGAGGCACTCAGAGCTGTGAGTTTTCCTTTTAGCATTGCTTTCATTGTGTCCCATAAATTTGGGTATGTTGTGCCTTCATTTTCATTAAATTCTAAAAAGTCTTTGATTTCTTTCCTTATTTCTTCCTTGACCAAGGTATCATTGAGTAGATCATTGTTCAACTTCCATGTATATGTGGGCTTTCTGTTGTTTTTACTGCTATTGAAGACCACCCTACTCTATAGTGATCTGATAGGATGCGTGGGATTAGTTCAATCTTCTTATATCTTTTGAGGTCTGTTTTGTGACCAATTATATAGTCAGTTTTGGAGAAGGTACCATGAGGTGCTGAGAAGAAGGTATATTCTTTTGCTTTAGGATGAAATGTTCTATAGATATCTATTAAATCCATTTGGTCCAAAACTTCTGTTAGTTTCACGGTGTCTCTGTTTAGTTTGTGTTTCCCTGATCTGTCCATTAAGGAGAGTGGGGTGTTGAAGTCACCCACAATTATTGTGTGAGGTGCAATTTGTGCTTTAAGCTTTAGTAAAGTTTCTCTTATGAATGAGGGTGCCCTTGTATTTGGAGTATAGATGTTCAGAATTGAGAGTTCTTCTTGGTAGATTTTTCCTTTGATGAGTATAAAGTGTCCTTCCATGTCTTTTTTGATGACTTTTGGTTGAAAGTCTATTTTATTGGATATTAGAATGGCTACTGCAGCTTGTGTCCTTGGACCATTTGCTTGGAAACTGTTTTCCAGCCTTTTACTCTGAGGTAGTGTTTGTCTTTGACACTGAGATGCATTTCCTGTATGCAGCAAAATGTTGGGTCCTGTTTACATATCCAGTCTGTTAGTCTATGTCTTTTTATTGGGGAATTGAGTCCACTGAGGTTAAGAGATATTAAGGAATAGTGATTGTTGCTTCCTGCTATTTTTGATGTAATTTTTATGTTTGTGTGGTTATCTTCTTTTGGTTTGTTGAAAGAAGATTAATTTCTTGCTTTTTCTAGTGTGCAGTTTCCCTCCTTTTGTTGGTGTTTTCCATTCATTATCCTTTGAAGGGCTGCATTTGTGAAAAGATAATGTGTAAATTTGTTTTTGTCATGGAATACCTTGGCTTCTCCATCTATGGTAATTGAGAGATTTGCAGGATATAGCAGTCTGGGTTGGGATTTGTGTTTCCTTAGGGTCAGTATGACATCTTCCCAGGTTCTTCTGGCTTTCATAACCTCTGGTGAGAAGTCTGGTGTCATTCTGATAGGTCTACCTTTATATGTTACTTGACTTTTTTCCCCTTACTGCTTTTAATATTCTTTCTTTGTTTAGTACATTTGACATTTTAATTATTATGTGATGGGGGAATTTCTTTTCTGGTCAAATCTATTTGGAGTTCTGTAGGTGTCTTGTATGTTCATGGGCATCTCTTTCTTTAGGTTAGGGAAGTTTTCTTCTATAATTTTGTTGAAGACATTCACTGGCTCTTTAAGTTGGAAATCTTCACTCTACTCTATACCTATAATCCTTAGGTTTGGTCTTCTCATTTTGTCCTGGAATTCCTGGATGTTTTGGGTCAGGAGCTTTTTGCATTTTGCATTTTCTTTGACTGTTGTGTCAGTGCTTTCTATGGTATCTTCTGCATCTGAGATTCTCTCTTCTATTTCTTGTATTCTGTTGTTTATGCTTGGATTCATGACTCCTGACTTCTTTCCTAGATTTTATATGTCCAGAGTTGTTTCCTTTTGTGATTTCTTTATTGTTTCTACCTCCATTTTTAGATCCTGGATTTTTTTTTTCAATTCCTTCACCTGTTTTGCTGTGTTTTCCTGTAGTTCTTTAAGGGCTTCTTCCTGTTTACTTGTGTTCTCCTGTATTTCTTTAAGGGAATTATTTATGTCTTTCTTGAAGCCTTCCCTTAGCATCATGAGCTGTGGTTTTAAATCCAAATCTGGCTTTTCTGGTGTGTTGGGGTATCCAGGACTTGCTGTTGTGGAAGAATTGGGTTCGGATGGTGCCATATTGCCTTGATTTCTGTTAGTAATGTTCCTACGTTTGCCTTTTGCCATCTGGTTATCTCTGGTGTTAGTTGGTCCTGCTGTCACTGGCTTGTCCCTCTTGTGTGCCTGCAAGCCTATCTCAGCACCCCTGGGTGACCGGCTTTCTCCGGCACTGAGTGCTGTGGGGCTGCCCAGCTCCTGGGTGCAGGTGGTGCCCTAGTGGCCCCAGTCCCATGTGATCTTACACTCGGGTGTTCTCTGCATTCCTGGCTGTAACAGCCCTCTCAGTCACAGGAGTGAAGATGATGGCCTCACCTCTAAGTGCGGGACTCCCTGCAGATCAGATGTCCCCCTGGCAGGATAGGTGCGCAGATGACTCTGGCGCTGCCTAGCTCCTGGGTGGATGTGGGGCCCTGGGTGACTGTGTCCCAAGTGCTCTAACACTTGGGAACTGCGTACCTGGCTGCACCTCTCTGCTCAGTCACAGGAGCAAAGATGGTGGCCTGACCTCTAAACTCCGGACTCCTTCTAAATGCGGGACTCTCTGCAGAGCAGATGTACTCTAGCAGGATAGGTGCAGGAGGCACTGCCCTGGGGGACCTTGTCCCAGGAGATCTTACACTCGGGTGTTCCCAGTGTACCTGGCTCCATCTGTCTGCTCAGTCACAGGAGCAAAGATCCTTTCAGGTATTAACTAAGGTAATTTCCCAGGGAACCTTCCACACTCAGAGTCCATATCCCGTGGAAACTGAATGTAACTCACAGTATGTTTCCAACTAATTGTCTTTAAGCTTCCTGCCTACCTCAGAGAGATCTACTGATGCCTCACCATCCCAGAGAACTTGGTGAGCCTCAGACTCACCCACTTCCTCAAACTTTGGCAATGCTACATCTCACTGCCACAGGGAAATACTTTGCCAAAAGCTTATTTTCAGCGGATCAACTAATGCCTTTTTTTTTTTTAATGGATGGGGTCATGTAACCTTCTTGACTGCCCTAAGTAGTCAAAGGCTCAAAGCCAATTCTAGAGAAAACTCACTTATACCATGTAGGCAGCAGCCCATAGCCCCAGACATAAATGAGCATGTAGGGAGTGTTTGCTGTTAATTATGTAAGGCTGCTCTGGACCCTGAAGAACAAATACAAAATTTTCAAATTTCAAATGGACATAATTAAAAAACTGGACATAGCCATTCTTTCAACAGTTAGAATTTGTGACAAAATTTGAAATTTCTGGACCATTATCAACATGCCTGAGGGTTGTGAGCACCATGGTCTAAGCTCCTTAGGGTGTGGATAGAGCAGGGTACAGCAGCTTCAAATTATAAACAGAACAGCAAGTGGCACAAGGTTTGCAGCCCGGGAACCTAGTTTGTGGGTCTTTGTTTTCTCCAGGGGAGGAATGTGCCTCTACGAGGGAGGACTGTCAAGGCAGCTGTCTTAGTGACATTTTTATTGCTGTGATAAGAGTTTATTTAGGGGGAGACAGCGCACTGGGAGAGAGCGCACCAGCCTCCCCTTAGTGACCTCTGCTCCAGGGATTGATTACACTGAGCCTTCAGGTATGCAGGGATTCCCCATTATAACATCACTTGGGACACAACCTGATAGGCTTCCATCTGTGCCCAAGAGCGGGGCAGCTTTGTGGTCGTCTGGGCGCCAGCTCTGCTGTGGGCCATCTGCCCTGCAGAGTGATCTGGGCCAAGAGGGTGCACAGTACACTCCACCATCTTTGATCTGGCAACAGAGCAGTTGGAACCTCCAGGTGCAGGGATAACCAAGTATAACATCGCTTGGGACACAGCCAGCTTGTGTGCTCCCTGAACCCAAGAGCTGGGCGGTTCTGTGGTCATCTACATACCAGCTCTGCTGTGGGACATCTGTCCTGCAGAGGGACCCGCACTGGGAGAGAGCACACCTACACAGGGAGAGAGCACACCAGCCTCCCCTTAGCCACCTCTGCTCCGGGGATTGACTACACTGAGTCTCCAGGTACACAGGGATTCCCCAAGTATAACATCACTTGGGGCAAGGCACATCAGGGCTCCAAAGTCACTCCAGGAGCAGGGCAGCCCCTCAGCAATCGGTGCCAGGGGATACCCAGTCATCCAGGGAGGCAGAAATAGCCTTGTAGGCTCACAGGAGGTCCAAGCAACAGCCAGTGACAGCAGGACCAACTAACACCAGAGATAACCAAATGTCAAAAGGCAAACATAGGAACGTTACTAACAGAAATCAAGGCAATATGGCACCATCCGAACCCAACTCTCCAACAGCAGCAAGTCCTGGATACCCCATCACACCCAAAAGGCAAGATCTGTATTTAAAATCACTTCTCATGATGCTATTAGAGGATTTCAAGAAGGACACAAATAAATCTCATAAAGAAATACAGGAGAAGATGAATCAACGGGTAGAAGCCCTTACAAAGGAAACACAAAAATCATTTAAAGAAATGTAGGAGAATATGGGTCAACAGATGGAGGCCTATAAGGAGGCAAAACAAAAATCACTTAAAGAAATACAGGAGAACATGAATCAATGGGTAGATGCCCTTACAAAGGAAACACAAAAATCTCTTAAAGAAATGCAGGAGAATATGGATCAACAGATGGAAGCCCATAAGGAAACACAATCAGAGAGAGAGAGAGAGAGAGAGAGAGAGAGAGAGAGAGAGAGAGAGAGAGAGAGAGAGAACTAATTGGGCATGATATGGGTTCTTGAAACCTCAAAATCTGCCTACAATTCCTCCAACAAGGCTACATTTGCTAACCCTTCCCAAACAGTTCCCTCACCTGGAGATGAAGAATTCAAACATATGAGCCTATGGGAGTCACTGTCATTCAGTCCATCACATCAACCCCATGTGTTGTTCTGTAGATGGTCCAGATGGGCAGAGCAAGCCTGGGATGAGCCCTGCCTGGTGCCACACAGCAGGGGCAGGGCACAACATCTTGAGACAACCCTAGATAACCAGAGGCCCCAGGTGCTACTAAGATGAGCAAGTAAGTGGTGGAGAGATGGAAGAGAAAGAGAAGGAGAAGGTTGTGGGCACCATGAAGAGGGGGAAACTGGAGACTCATGGGTAGTGAGGGACAGCCTGATGTAAGTGGCTGGCCGCACTACCTAAGGCCATGGTGAGTTTCGGGCCTGTGCTACTGCTTAGGGCCTCGCTTGGGTCTATGGTTCTGCAGCAGCTTTGGTCTACAAACACCAAAGACCAGGCGAACATCCCTGGTCTGGGCTGCTGCCTGGGGCAATGACATTGTCTGAGGTCTGTGTAGTGCTGTCCCCAGGGTCATGAGAGAGGGAGAGCTGGCCCTACCCCTCACTGGCTTCAGCACTCAGGAGAGCAGACCCTGCACTTCACCTGGTGGCTGGAACTTGGGTAAGCCAATCCTGAGAGAATGAGAACAGGAGAGCTGGCCCTGCACCTTGTTGGTTTCTGCATTGTGATCTAGCTAGGATATTGCTGGAGATCTTGCCCTGGTGGCTGGGTGTGGAGAGCTGGCAGGCTGACCAGCTCAGCTACCACCCAGTCCTATATCCAGGGCTTTGACTTGGTCCATTCAATATCTACCCCATCTATGAACTGTTGGAGTTCATGAAGTGTCCAGCCCTGCAGATCCAAAGCTTCAGTATCTTCATGACACAGACCAATAACATGTTATCTGAGAGGAGTCCTGGTAAAGATCTAGTATTGATAATTTAGTAGAAGCCAGAGGCCTCAAGTTAGACCAAAAGCTCATTGCAGAAAACATTTGCAAGCAAAGATGTGTAAACAAAGGGTATTCTGTGGGACACACTGTAACACACTACCGCTTCCACAACGAGATATTTTTATCTTTTGAGGGAGATGGAGGGTGGATCCCAGGGGATGAGAGATGAGTAGGATTGGGGTGCATGTTATGAAATTCACAATGGATAAATAAAGAGTTAAACAAAAAATAGATAACACACACTTAGGATATCAGTAATAATTATAGTTTGCTTATCTAAATTTTGCAATAAACCATCCATATGTATAATAGTCAATAGGAGTGGGTCTCTGGGTCTACGCAGCAACAAGGGTTGGTCTCATGTCTGAGACTATGCAGTCTGGGTAGCAGTCTGGGACCATGTACATGTCCAAGGGCAGAGAGTGCAGAACTGGCCCCACCTCTCATGGCAGTTCTTAGTTGACTCTGTTGGTCTTCCTGTGGAGTTACTATCCTATGGGGCCCTCAACCCACCTCCCATTTTTTCCCACAAGACTCAACAGCTCTGCCCAATGTTTGGCTGTGGATATCTGTATCTGTTTGAGTCAGTTGCTGGGTAGAGACTTTCAGAGGACAGTTATGCTAGGCTCCTGTCTGCAAGCATAAAAGAGTATTATTAATAGTGTCAGGGATTGGTTTTTGCCCATGGGATTTGTCTCAAATTGGGCTGGACATTGGTTGGTCATTCCCTCAATCTCTGCTTTATCTTTGTCCCTGCACTTTGAAGTGGAAGTTTCTGATTGTGTCATGTGATGCAGACTCACACATGGTGTTTTTTAAGGCAGATTCATGTAGTGGTCTCAACAGATAGTGACTGGTCACTTGTATAGCTAGCCTTGAAAAGCTTTGTTGAGTATTCGCTGACCTTCATTTCTTTGAGAGAAGCATGGCAGAGAACCTTTCCTGGTGCCCCAGCTGGTTCTGGTTGCTCTGACTGACTCCTGCACATTTGGTGGAGGCCTAGATGTTTCTGCTTAGACTGTGCCACGGCTGTTGATTTGTGTTTGGTATCCTGACACTACTGAACTAGACTGCTGGGATCTTGACAACAGAGATCGAAATCTCCCCAAAGAACTACTTCTAAACAGGTCCACATCCCCTTTTCTGATTTATCATCTTTTCTTTCCTACCTTTGGATGGTGGACTAGAATGGGGTTGAAGCATTTGAGAACTCTTATTAAAAGTAGGTTTTGAAAAATCTAAGCCTTCAGCGCTTCTTATTGGCAAGATAAATTTTGGGTCAAAGATTTTGTGGGTGGGCTTGAGTCCTTATTCCTCCACTGAGGGTCCTACCTGGCTGCAGGAGGTGGACACTTCAGGTTCCATATCCCCCACTGTTAGAAGTCAGCTAGAGTCACCCCCATAGACTCCCAGGAGGGACCCCCATCCCAGGTCTCTGGCACTTCCTTGAGATGCTCTTCTCTACTGCTAGCCACTGATTTCCATTCATTCTCCAGGCCCTCTCCCTACACCTAATCCTGATCCTGATCCTGCCCCCCTGTTCCTCTCCCCATCCCCTCTCCCACCAGTTCCCTCCTGCCATCTGCCTCTGATGACCATTCTATTTCCCCTTCTCAAGCATCCTCACTTGGACTTTCCTTGTTACTTAGCTTCTTTGGGTCTGTGGACTTTAGGATCTTGTACTTTATGGCTAATATCCATTTATAAGTAAGTGCATACTGTACATGTCATTTTGGTGCTGGGTTACCTCACTCAGGATGATATTTTCTAGTTTCAACTATTTGCCTGAAAAATTCATGGTGTCCTTGTTTTAATAGCTGAGTCATATTCCATTGTGTAAATGAACCTCATTTTCTTTATCTAGTGTTCAGTTGAGAGGCATCTGGGTTGTTTCCAGTTTCTGGCTATTTCAAATGAAGCTACAGTGAACATAGTGGAACAAATGTCTTTCTGGTATGGTGGGGGCATCTTTTGGGTATATGCCCAGGAGAAGTATAGCTGAGTCTTGAGGTAGAACTATTTCCAATTTTCTGAAAAGCCACAAGATTTATTTCCAGAGTGGTTGTACAAGTTTGCACTCTCAACAGCAATGGAGAATGGGAACACTCAGTCTTTTTTTTTTTTTTTTGGTTTTTTTCGAGACAGGGTTTCTCTGTGTAGCCCTGGCTGTCCTGGAACTCACTTTGTAGACCAGGCTGGCCTCGAACTCAGAAATCCACCTGCCTCTGCCTCCCAAGTGCTGGGATTAAAGGCGTGCGCCACCACCGCCCGGCTTTTTTTTTTTATTATTATTGAATATAATCTTCATTTACATTTCAGGTGGTAAAACCTTTCCCAGTTTCCCTCCTCCCCAATACCCCCCAACCCCTCCTCCCACTCCCTGCCTCTAAGTATATGACCCTCCACCTGACCCCCTCCCCCCTCAATTTTCCCTTGTTGGGGCATCTATTAGCCTTCACCTGACCAAGGACCACTCCTCCCACTGATGCCCAACAAGGCATTCCTCTGCCACATTTTTGGCTAGAACAATGTGTACACCTTGGTTGATGGTTTAGTCCCTGGGAGTCCTGGGGTGTCTGGGTGGCCGACATCATTGTTCTTCCCATGGGACTGTAAACCCCTTCAGCTCCTCCGTACCACCCTCCAACTCCTCCCTTGGAGACCCCACTCCCCAGACCAATGGTTGGCTGCTAGCATCTGCCTCTGTATATGCAAGGTTCTGGCAGGGCTCCTCCGAAGACAACTATGACCTGCTCCTTTTGGTATGTGCTTCTTGTCGTCCATAGTAGTGTTGGGGTTTGGTGACTGTTTATAGGATGAATCCCCAGGCAGGGCAGACTCTGGGTGGCCTTTACTTCAGTCCCTGCTCCACACGTTGTCTCCTATATTGCTCCTGTAAGTATATTGTTGTTCCCTTTCTCAGAGGAACCCAAGCACCCCCACTTCAGTTCTCCTTCTTCTTGAGCTTCCTGTGGTCTGTGAATTGTACCTTGTTTATTTTGAGCTTTTGGGCTAACATCCACTTATCAGTGAGTGCATACCATGTGCGTTCTTTTGTGATTGGGTTACCTTGCTCAGGATGACACTTTCTAGTTCTATCCATTTGCCTAAGAATTTCATGAATTCATTGTTTTTAATAGCTGAGTAGTACTCCATTGTGTATATATACCACAGTTTCTGTAATCATTCCTCAGTTGAAGGACATCTGGGTTCTTTCTGGCTATTATGAATAAGGCTGCTATGAACATAGTGGAGCATGTGTCCTTTTACATGTAGGAGCATCTTCTGGGTATATACCCAGGAGTGGTATAGCTGGGTCCTCAGATAGTACTATGTCTAATTTTCTGAGGAATCGCCAAACTGATTTCCAGAGTGGTTTTACCAGTGAGAACACTCAGTCTTAAATAGTCTTCTTCATCAAACCTTTTCAGTCAGGACTCAGGGAAATATGTGGATGAAGAGGCAGAAAGATTGTAAGAGCCAGAGGATGACACCAAGGAAATAGTGTCTTCCAGATACTAGAGAACGCACACACACACACACATGCACACACACACACACACCCATATACATCTATATATATACTCAGAGACTGTGGTAGCAGGTACAGTGTCAACACAGATCCAAACTGGATGAGGTCCCATCTGAGAGAAATGACCTCCCACCCCCTAGCCAAGAAACAGTCTCCAATTGACATCTACTTTCAAAGAAAAAAATAATTCTCTCCAATGTCGTCTCATGAGTATATTAAACACTCTTAAATGCAGGCCCCATACCCAGTAGTAGCTGGTCAACACAAAACGATCTCAATGGTGTTTTTGTATATTTTTTCTCTCATATTGCTTTGTCTGGACATTTGTTGTTATTGTTGTTGTTGATATACTGGTCTTTGTATATTGTAGTTTCTAATTTTGTGGTTTACAATGTTGTGGTTTTATGGGTTTTTTGTGTGTTTCTTATGCTTTTTTCTTTTTCTTATGTTCTGGTTTGTTTGTTGTTTTGGCTGTTGTTTTTTTAAAGAGAGAGAAAATAAGGACATAAAGTTGGGTGAGTGGGATATAGAGAAGATCTAGGAGGAGTTTATGGGAGGAAAAGAAAATATATTGTATGAAAAATATTATTTTCAATAAAAAAGAAATCTGAAAAAAGTGGTTGTTTCTATTATTATCAACTTATACTTTCTCCTTCATATGTTACAGTTTGTGTAAATAGTGGGGCTATGAGTGTTTTCTACTTTAAAAATATTTTTATACTATTTTTATGTTAACTATATATATATGGTTTCAATCACCCACCGAGATATATAGTAGATTATGCTAGGTTCGCCTTAAACAGTACACACATGCTTTCTCCCTCCCTCCCCCAACTCCCCCCCCCTCTCTCATGTACACACACACATACACACACACTCACACTGAATTCCTCATAAAAAATCTTTAAAGTAGATGCCATGAATCTCATACATAAAATATAAATAATGCATAGTATACAAAATATGAGATAAATATAAATAATTATGATAAAGATACCAAGCCATGGGGATATAAATGACTTGCCAAGTGTCATTCATTTGGTAAGTGTGAAAGGCAATGTTCAAACCCAGGGAGGCTGGCTGAGGGTCTGTGTTATGGTTTATGCCTCTCCCCAAAGGTTATTAAGCAAAGGGACTAAAGAAGGGCAGGTAAATGCAGCTGATCTCACTGATAACTTCATCCTCAGTATCTTCGTGAAGATAAGAACTGCACCTCCAATTGTTCCTGTCATCCTGTCCTGCTCTGTGTCAGATAAGCTTCTTGGTCCTCTGACACACCCCTCAGTAGAGGAACCACATCCTCTTGAGGCAATGGTGTCCCACCCAAAGGGTGGGCTCAGCATTTGCTCACTTTTAAGTACATTTGTCATCTCTGGCATCCCTAGCCATCATCATCACCACTTAACATATTTCCAAGCAGTCTGGCATGCTTGGGAGGGCCCCCTCACCTCAGCCTGAATTGACCAATCCACAGGGTAAATGCCTGAATCTCTCCTAGGCCGGTTCAAACCTGTTTTGTGTACACAAGAATAAGAACTATTAACCAGCTGTCATTTCATTCATTACGTCCCCCATTTGGCTTACAAACATAAGCCTTTGAATAGGTCATCTGACTTCCCCTATAGCAAATTTGTTTCCATGGGTTTTGTGGCCCTTCTGGTTCCAGGACTTTTCCTTCTGTCATCTTATTTCTTTAAATGACTGCACTAACTCAGATCGTGTGATCTGAACTTACACTGACTGTGACTGGTGACACTTTGAAGGTTTCAATGCCTCCAAGAGGCTCTGCTCAGTCTGGCCTTGTACCATGTCCAAGTAAAAAGCCATTTTCCCATCAAGAAGTAATTGCTGTGCGTGTAGACGAACGTGGTAATACAGAGGTCTGTGAATTCCCATGACTGAAGACTGTTTGCCGTGTGCCAGGTCGGGTGCTATAAAAAGTGTTTTCCCTCATTGAATATGCTGAAGATTGATTTGAATTTAACTTGGTTTGAATTTTGGCAAATGGGGTTGGTGGTTCCTCTGTCTGAATTTTGTTATCAAGATCTTGGCAATCAGTGACTCTAACTCTATTGTATTTTAACACCCTTGGATCCAGTCCTGTCTTGGCCTCCTGCATTAAGAAGGGAGAAAATGTAGTATCCTAGGAACCTGACAATTTTCCTACTCAGAATCTTCTTTGGCTTTAGAGTAAATTTCACTATCCTGTGTTCACTGTCTAGTAAGCAACACTAGCTTCTCCTGGAGGCCTCACTTCATCTCCCGCCCTGCTCTCCTTCCTGCGTCTGAGCTACAGGTTTGAGCAGGAACCTCCACTTACACGTTACCCACTAAACCTTGGCAGCTGATCTCTTGAGCTGACATTCTTTCAGATAAGGAAACTGATTTCAGATAATTATGAATCTTCTCTAGGTCTCGCAGTGAAGCAAGTTCATGGGCTTTGAGCCTGGTTCATAAGCCTACTCGGCTGTTTCCTTTTTTGTGTCTGCTGTTTGCAAGTCTCAGACATCTCATTATTTTCTCCTTCTTCCTATAATCCCCTATACAAATTCATACCAAGAGAGGCTGCTATCTCCTCCCCTCCTCTCTGCCCAAGTTTAAAATTCAGTTTGCAATATATAAGACTGTGTGTATTCCACTAATTAAAATAGTTTAAAAGACCTCACTGGAGCTGTGCATGGTAGTGCGTGCCTTAATTCTAGCACTGGGAGGTAGAGGTGGATAAGGACAGCTCTGTACGGACAAGGACAGCCTTATCTATACAGTTAGCTCCAGGCAGACCAGGTCTATACAATGAGATTCTGTCTTAAAAAAACAAAAAACAAAAAACAAAAAAACAACAACAGAAACTCTCTGTGATTATATTGAATTTCAGGTGTGAGAACACAGCTTAGTAGGCCCTTCAAGTAGTAAAACCAATACCCAGAACACACATTTAAAAAGTCAGGCCTGGTGGTGGCATGCTATTGCACTTAACTGAGATGGGGAGGTATAAACAGGCATACTTGGGGTTCCCGATCAGCTAGCTTAGCCTACTTTGTGAGCTCCAGGCAGTGAGAAATCCTGTTTCTAAATAAGGTGGACAACATTCTTGAGGAATGATACCTGGGGATATCATCTGACTTCCACATGTATATACATACACGGCCAATGCCCCCATCTTCAGATACACCCTTGCACTTATGGATATACACATAGTTATGTGCTTGTACACAAGTGAACAGCATCTTACAGCCTGAATGACACCGAAGCTAAGCTTGAGTTGTCATGCTGATTTCTCTTTCCCCTCCTACTACCCACTGCTTGCTCTGTTTTCCCTGCTAGTCAGACAGGCAGGAGAGAGGGGACATCATCTGCATTGTTAGTGACTCTCTATTTTTTGACATGAATGGGGCAATGCAATCATTAAACCACCAAACTTGATCCAACCTTTTGCATCCTATGCAATCAGGTAGCTAACAGGCCCTGAACTGTGCCTATCTGTGGCGTGTATCATGTGCCCGGTCACCTGCTTGCTGCTCTTGGGTGACAGATTCGTTTGAAGGCAGAGGGCCTTCCACTTGCATTTCTGTCCCCTACAGTTTGGTCTTACTGGATATCTTGAGCTTACTCCTATTAGAGTTTGTCAGACAGGATTGCCCAGGAAGCTGAGCCAAGTGTGTGAGTGCAGTCTGGTCTGTGTGGGGTACCGTGTGTGTCTCTTCCAACACAGACTTTGTGAAGATTGAACACCCAGAGAAGCAAGCCCCAGTGGCTCACTGTGAGATGATGAGTGGAAGGCCCTTACTGTGTCGCATCAGCATTCATCATTAACCACAGCTTATGGTGTACAGGTCACTTTTCTCAAGCTAGGAATTTTAGCCCTGAATAAGTGAGACAAGGTCTCCATTCTCACAATGTTAGGATAGATTTTGTTTGTTTTTTGTTGTTTTTGAGAAAATCTCTCTTTGTAGCCCTGGCTATCCTAGAACTCACCAGGCTGGCCTTGAACTCAGAGATCCACTTGCCTCTACTTCCCAATCCTGGGATTAAAGTCATGCACAACCATGCACAGCCCCCCACCTCTCTCTTTCCCCCTCCCTCCCTCCCTCCCTCCCTCCCTCCCTCCCTCCCTTCTTCCCTCCCTCCTTTCCTCCCTCCCTTTCTTTCCCTTTCTACTCCCTACTCTCTCTATATATATTGTGTATATATATATATACATATGTATATGTATATTTATATATATATATACACACAAGATAAACTTAACAGTGGGTAGATAAACATTACAAAGTTTTGTGTCTTAGTTTTGAAAAATTATGACAAAAGAACAGTTCTGAGATTAATGATTCTGTTAGAGAGGTGGACTTGATGGAGACTTCACAAGTCCTTCGATTCCTGCAGTGGAATGTCAGCCTCCTTGTTCTCCTCTACGTCACAGATGGCATGACTGCCCTTGGGTGGTGCTGTTCCCACAACCACAGGAAAGCTTGTTCTTAGCCTAGCATTCAGCATTTATGTGTTTGTAGTGTTTTCAGCCCCAATTCCCCTTTCTTAGCTTAATGCTTATAGCTCTTTCTGGAAAGAGAATTCATAACAACTTTCACTTGTGTCTCATATTTAAGGTAAAAATTTCCCGTGTTTTCTTTAGTACGTGTGTGAGGGAATTGCAGGGGAGAATAAGGTCTTCCATGAGTCACTTTTGTAACTGGTCTTTTAATGGAGGAGGTAACAGTGTGTGTGTGTGTGTGTGTGTGTGTGTGTGTGTGTGTGTGTGTGTGTGTGTGTTTCTTTGTAAGTAATTGAACTCAGGGCTTCCTGCATGCTAGGTACATACTCTACTACGGAGCAATATTATAATTTTTTTTCTGACTCCTAAGTACAGCAAGCTCCCTTGCCTCCAGGCCTTTGCTACAAACTCTGACTAGAGGCTTGGTTCTATGTCACGGAGACTTCCATCTGCCCCGCGTAAAGACGCTATCATTGTCTAGCCACTGCAGAACCCACAGTTGTTTTGTTTTCTTCAAACCTATCTGATGCTACATTTATATTTGTCATTCAAAAATTAACTCCATAAGAATATGTTTCTTGCAATTACTGACACTGGGAACAGTGGCTGCCACACAGTAAGCAGTGAATTCATACTGTTGTAATTTATGAATAGAGACTATCACTCAGTACAGGCTGAATGAATGGCACAATTTGGTTTCTCCTTCCTCTGAGTACTCACATCTTTTGTGTACTGTAGCTGCCATGCCCATCAATTGCAAAGGTCTTACTTCTCTAGGTAGACTTGAATTATAGGCAGCAAGATGCTGTATTAGAAACACTGGGACCAAAATACCTCACAGAGTCAACTCAAGTAGGAGGGTGATTTTGGCCCAGAGTTTCAGAGCTTCCATCCATAATTGCTTGGTACCATGGCAGTGGGTGTGTTGATCGAGGATACGGGTCATACATGGTAGGCAGGCAGCAAGAAGGTTATAGGAGATGTGGGGAAACTGCAGTGATTACTTTTGTCAGTGCTGTGATCAAATTCCTGTCAAAATCAATTTAAAGAAAGGAGGGAGGGAGGAAAGAAGAGAGGGAGAGGAGGGAAGGAGGAAAAAGGAAGGTATTGTGTTTTATAAAAAGATAAAGGGAGAGGTGATATGTTTTGTGGATGTGTGGTAAGGTATGGGGAAAGGGGGTGCCTCCACAAGCATTCTTCCCCCTGAGGGACCAGCCACACAAATAGAATAGAGTTTATTTAGGGCATGGGGAGGGAGTTGAGAGGATAGTAGAGACAAGAAAAACAGAGAGAGAGAGAGAGAGAGAGAGAGAGAGAGAGAGAGAGAGAGAGAGAGAAGGGGGGAGGGGGGAGGGAGAGGGAGAGAGAGGGGAGAGGAGAGGAGAGGAGAGAAGAAGAGAAGAGAAGAGAAGAGAAGAGAAGAGAAGAGAAGAGAAGAGAAGAGAAGAGAAGAGAAGAGAAGAGAAGAGAAGAGAAGAGGCTGGTCATGAGCATGTGGAGAGAGGAGGAAAATGGGGAGGGGGGGAAGGGGCGAGAGGATGGGGGAAGCAAAAAAACAAGAGCAAGAGAGAGCCGAGAGCTGGGGCGGGGGTGTGTATGGTGCGGGCAGTCAGCCCCTTTTATAGAGAATCAGGCATACCTGGCCATTGCCAGGTAACTGTGGGGTGGAGTTTAGACAAAATGCTAACAGGAGGGAGGGAGAACGGGAGGAAGGGAGGGAGGAAGGGAGAGAAGGTTCAGTTTGAATTACAGAGAGGTCAAGGTAGCAGGAAATTAAGGCAGTAAGTCACATTGTATCCTTCCGACACTGGTCTCCACTCACTTTCTCCTGTTTGTATGGTCTGGGAGCCACACCTACAGAGCAGTGCCACCCACCTACAGAGCAGTGCCACCCGCCTTCAGCATGTGTCTTCTCACCTCAGCACAATCTAGAAACTCCTTCACAGATAGGTTCAAGGATTTTAGCATGCACGGTGATTCAAAACCTTATCAAATTTGAAATCAAGATTAAACATCACAATAGTACACACTTAATGTCATCCTCGACAACCTCCCAAAGCTGCCCAAACTAAATAGTGCTGCTAGCCAGGGACCAAGGTTTAAAACACAAGCGTGTGGGAGACTTCCTATTCAAACCATAACATCACATCCTGCCATAGGTGCATCTCTCTCTTCCAGTCATTTAACAGTGCCCTTTATTCATCTCGGGAGATACCAGTCACCTCTTCCGCTTCCTATCTGCTAACGCTATGGCCAATTCCTTTCTCTTCAGGGATGCTCCCCTGGCTCACATTGCTCTACAGCGTGGGAAAGTGTGCCGTGCAGAGCCAGCTCTTTCTGTTGTGCTTTGACTTAGAACCAAATGCGCTTACTGAACATGGCAGCAGTGGTGTGTGTGGACAGGGAAGTCAGCGACGCCGGTTGTCTTGGTTCTAATGGCCTTGTCCCAGTCTTCTGAGCTTCAACAGTTACAGGAGGATCTTTCAGGACCAGTCTTTCTGATGCCTATGAGAACTCAGCAGTAAGATCCATTTACATAATTAGAACATGTGTAGTTTTCTCAGTAATGTGTTTGTTAACGTGTACTCAAGCCAAATTGCCATTTCGTTCCCGTATCATTTATCCCTGTCATTCGGACCTTTCACTCCCTTAAACGTGGAGTATTGTTTTCAAATTTAGAGACTTTTTTTTTAAACTGGGAATTCTCTTTTTCCAAAACATAATAAACCGTTAAATTAGATTGACCTAGGATTGATTTGTTGGAAAATACCGCAATTTACACTTCTTCTTTTAATAACATCCCAATCCTGCTACTTTGACATTAACTCTTTATCCATAATAAAAACCCTGCCTGGTGTCCAAGGATAACTCAATAAGAAGCAGTCCTTGGTATGAAAAATTTGTGCAGACTTCCCAAAGGACAATACTTGCATGGTTTTCCTTTCTCCACAAGTTTATTTTTCTTTCTGAAGGAACTTTTGTGGATTAGTCAAGCATTGTTTCTTCATACAGAGACCAAGTTGGCTTTCCTAAAGTTGATAAGTATTTGTTGATCCTATTTTCATTTTCACTTAGGTTCTACATAGTTCCCTTTCCGAGGCTAGACTTATTCTCACTATACTTCACACTAGGCAAATGAATGATGACTGAATTTAGACCTCAATTCAACCCATCTTTATTAAATATAGGAAACGTATACAAGGCAGCCTTTTAAAAATCACTAGATATATGATAGTATTTAAAAGTTTTCTTACTACATGATAAAAGAAAATTGTCATATATATTCAACCACTGGTAAGTATGAAGGAAAGTTAGTTTACAATCATAATATTTTCAGGATTCAGGGTGTAGCCCAATGGTGATCACTTCTGCAACATGTAGGAGGCTTGCGTTGGGTCCCTGACTTTCCAGCTGACAGCTAAGCATGTCGCCCATGCCTTTCCTTTCCTTTGCTTGGTTCTCTTCTTGAGTGGTCTTATTTCCCTCCCGTCCAAATATTGCTGTAGTTTGTTCTTCAGGCTTTATATTGCTATTTCCTCTCTGTAACTAAGTAATTCTTGGACTTTCTTTGCTGATAGCCAGCAGTTGATACAGCAATTAATGTATCTTGAATACCTGGTCAGCTCTTACTGGTGGTGGTTATTGAGGTCACCCTTAGAAGTCTTAAAGGACTTTTATGCATTACTTCTCTAAGAACATCAAATGCTACAGACTCTTAAAGAGCATTAAGCTTTCTAGCACACCTCTCTAAAACAACCAGCAAATATTTTACCCTTCTCGATAGAAACTTAACACTCTTAATTTGCTAATAAGGCAAATAAGTCTTGCTTTGAAAGTTGTGACAGGTTCTGTGCTTGTATTTGAGGTCATAACTGTAAATTCTGAGTCCCCAAGTAATGATTTTTCTTAGCTTGCCTCTTTGACCTTCATTAATTGCAAAATAAACAGATCCATGAAGCTAAGGCCTTCAATGGTGAGATCCGTTGGGCTCTTGAGTGGATTATTGTTTGCTCTCAGCAGCTTTATGAAATATAATTCATGAACCATGTAACTTGCCTTATAAATATATAGTATTACAAGTATGTGGAGCCATTAATACAGTCAATAGAATATTTTCACAGCCATCATAAAAGTCTTTTTCTTAGGCTCTCCTTTCCTGTCCCTTCTCCAGCATCTTTCCTTGTCCTGAGCAATAACGTAAAGAAATCTATATATAGATTCCTCTATTCTGAACTACATATAAATTGAGTCACAGCATGTTTTCTTTCACTTAGCACAGTGTTAAGATTCATCTATGATGTAGCAATGCATCAGCACTCTCCTCCCTTTTTAAAGGACTGTTTTGGGTGGGGAAATACTTGCCACTGTAGATCAGTGACCACTGTCAACTGACAAGACAGAGTAGTTACAGGGCAGAAGGGAAGAGGCTGAAATGCTTTTCTCTTGATATTGGCTTTTCCAGGGTGCAAACACAGGAGAGTGGTGCAGAGTAAGGGAATGTCCAAATGAGGAGTAAACCTCTCTGATGGCTAGACCTCATCAGACTTTTGCAGGGGCGAGTGAGGTGTGGCAGGAATCCAGGCTTTCATTTTGGAATGCTAATTACTGTGATTTCAGAAAATTGTCACCTTTTTACCCAAAATGGGAAAAAATCTTTTCAAAATGGCATAGTCATGGCTAACATTCTTGTCTGGAAGATAGGGCACCATTGTCCACAAAGCTCTTCCTGCAGGATGAGGGAAGCATCCTCATCAAGGGTTCCTGGAGGAGTCTCTGGTATTAGAAATTTTGTAGGAGAAAGTTGTTGTGAGGGAGGGGCCCTTCATCAATGGTCTCCAAACTGGCTGACATCTCTAGCCAACATCTGCCCCAGAGAGATGAAACCCTAAAATTACCAAGAAAACAGACATGAAATCAGTCTGTTTGCAGCTGTCACTGTGGGAAGCCAAGGAGACCCAGACAGATGGAGTCAGATCATCTCAGGTCTACTGACAATTCGAGTAGAGAGCTAAGATAGCACCTGAGAACACAAGGCCCATAGATAACAGCATCACTACTAAGACTACAGTAGATTTAACCCACTTTACTAGAAAGAGCCGGAGAGCAGTGTTAAAACCAAGGAGATGGTGGTGTTTGGTGTTTGGTGTGGTCTTAGTCTGGTTTTGCAGACTTTGTGAAGCAAAAGAGACATGCAGAATTATTAGGAATTCTCAAACAGCAGCATGTTTAAGAATAGGAAAAGGATGGGTGTCTGAATATGCCTCCTAATATGTCAGAAGCTCATAAAGAAAACTGAAAATGCCTTGCTTCCCATCACGGTTCAGTATACTTTATTCTGTAGCTAGTCCACCTTTTAATCCATTCATTAATTGATGAACATTAATCTTTTTAACCATTGGCTCATATTAATTATACTGCTATAAATGTTTGAGAACAAATGTTGGTCTGGTCACATGCTTTTATTTCTCTTGAGCATATACTTAGAGTTGAATTGCTATGTTATGATAATCTTAGATTCTATATTTTGGGAATTCCCAACTGGCTGAATTACTTAAATACCCAACAAGAATGTATGAAAATTCAATTTTTTTTTACCTCCTCATCAATATGATGGTGTCTTAGGGTTTTACCACTGTGAACAGACACCATGACCCAGGCAACTCTTATAAGGACAACACTTAATTGGGGCTGGCTTACAGGTTCAGTTCATAATCATCAACTGGGAGCATGGCAGCATCCAGGCAGGCTTGGTGCAGGAGGAGCTGAGAGTTCTACATCTTCATCTGAAGACTGCTAGGAGAAGACTGTCTCCTAGGGAGCTAGGAAGAAGGTCTTAAAGTTCACACCCACAGTGACACACCTACTCCAACAAGGCCACATCCATTCCAACAAGGCCTCTCCTTCTAATAGTGATACTTCCTGAGCCAAATACATACAAACCATCACAGATGGTTATCTGATTTTTGGTTCTAGTTGTCTTAGCAGGTGTAAAGTGATATCTCATTACAGATTTGATTTGCACCTTCCTTATAATTAATCTTTCTGAGTTTGATTCATCTTATTTAACATAATCTCTAGTTCCATCCACTTTCCTACAAATGATAAAATTTTTTATTCTTTAGGACTGAATAAAACTCTATTGGGTTTTAACACCCCTTCTTTATCTACTCATCTCTTCATGGACATCTAGTTGGTTCCTTATTTTACTTTTTTCTTATTTGGGGAATGATGTTAATCATAAACATGACTGTGCAAATGTATCTGTTATGCCATTACATATCCAGTTCAGTTATTTTCACAGAATTGATACAGCTAAATTATAGACTAGTTTTACTTCTATTTGTTAAGGAATTGCCATGCTAATTTCAATTTACATTCTTTTTTTTTTTAGCTTACACAAAGCAACTTATTAACAGAAAATAACTTGAGAAGTCCTGCTCACAGACGACGGCCACGACGACCCCCCTTCCTTCGAGTGCTGTCAGAGGGGATGGGGGTGACATCCTCAATCCGCCCAATCTTCATCCCAGAGCGAGCAAGAGCTCTGAGGGCTGACTGGGCCCCAGGTCCAGGGGTCTTGGTCCTGTTTCCTCCTGTGGCCCGGAGTTTGATATGCAGGGCAGTGATGCCCAGCTCCTTGCACCTCTGGGCCACATCCTGGGCAGCCAACATGGCTGCATACGGAGAGGACTCATCTCGGTCAGCCTTTACCTTCATTCTGCCAGTCACTCTGCAGATGGTTTCCTTGCCAGAAAGATCGGTGACATGGACAAAGGTGTCATTGAAGGATGCAAAGATGTGGCAGACACCAAATACGTTCTCTCCTTCAGCCACCTGAGGTCCAAGGCTGATGACCTGTTCTTCCTTCTTTTCCTTCTCCTTGCGAGGTGCCATTTCTGAACGTCGTCTCCAGACTTCTTCACCGGAAAGAGAGAGACTCAATTTACATTCTTACAAGCCAAGCTCCACCACTGTCCTGATGATAGCCATTCTGACTGCAGTGCTAGGGGAGAAGAGATGGAATCTCAGTGTAGTTTTGATTCCATATTGGTTAAATTGTTGGACATTTTATTGTGTATTTATTGGCCATGTGGATTTTCTTGTTGGCCTCTGATTCTCTTCCTCTCAGGGGAGATGGGGCTGGAATCTTGCACTGTGCACTCTGTTGTTGGGTTGCCTTTCTGGGTATCTCAGTAGTGCCATGGCAGCTTCTATGATTTCTGATGCTCTTCCAATCTTTCTTTCTTTGTAAATGGAGTCTGTCCTGTGTTGCCCCAACTCATTCACCAGCTTCTAACTATACCCAGGAGCCAAGTACTATTTCTCACTTCACACCTGTGCTAAGTGTCTGGCCAAGAACATGGCTGTTTCCCAATTACTCAGCATTTTAAAAATGTTCTTTACAGAGGGATTTTAGTTTTCAGAGTTGAATATTTATATGTTTTTTTATTAAATTGGTTCTTATGCATCTTGTTTTCTTTAATGCTTCTATAAAAATTGTTTTCAGGTTAATTATTTATGTTGAGATAGAGTAAATTTAACTTTCACATATTGTCCTTGCCTGCTGCAACATTGCTTAATTTCTTTACTGATTCTAAAAGACTTCTGGTAAATTTCAAAGAATTTTGTATGTACAAGATCATGTCATGTTCAAAAATAAGTTTCTTCTATTTTTTAGTATGAATATATTATTCCTTCTTCTTACCTAATATTTAATCAGAAGTGTGATTTGGGAAGTATTCTTTGTCTTCTTTTTGGTATTTATGTATATATGTATATAAATAATCAATACTAATTCTTTGAGTAGTTTACAAATTCTATTGCAAAGTATAGGCTTTGGGTTGCATTTTGGGCACTCAAAACAAAACAAAACAAAACACCCTGATTCAGTCTCTTCATTTGTTACACTTTTGTACAACACTTCTATTTTCTCTAAAGTCAGTTTTGGTAGTTTGTGCCTTTCTCTTGGTTCCTGAGTCTCAAAGCCAGCCGTTCTCAACTTGTGGGCCACGACCCTCTTAGGAGTTGAACTACCCTTTCACAGCAGTTACAAGACCATGAGAAAACACAGATATTTACATTATGATTCAAACAGTAGCAAAATTAGAGTTACAAGGTAGCAACAAAGATAATTTTATCGCTAGGGGCTCACTGCAACATGAGGAACTGTATCAAAGGTCACAGTGTTAGGAAGGCCGAGAGTAGTGCTCTAAGCTTTCTTAGTTGATCGTTTTTTAAGCATTGTCAGCACCAACCTTAGAGCACCAATGAAGGGGACCAGATGCAAGAGTAGGCAGGAGTAAAGAGGAACAAGGGGCCATCAACCCCTTCTGTGAAGCAACAGAAGCCAGGATGTGTTCTAGCAGAGAAGTCAGAACAACCATGAAATAGTGTCAGCTGGAGACCAGACAACACAGAGAGGGTTGGGACTGGAAGGTGCAAATGTGGGAAGGGAAAAAAGCAGAAGTAGACCAAGGCTTAGGCAGAAAGACCAAAGACAGCAATAAGATCAGGGACAGTGCACATTTCTAGACCCGCCCCTGAGTCAAGTCAGGCTTTTTCTGAGCTTGTGGTGAAGCAAGGAGCCACTCACTGGGCTTGGTGCTAAAGGCTTCAATGATGTGGACAGGTGGGACCAACTTCATTGGTCCCCAAGAGTGAAAGCTTAAATAGCATGAGAATCCCGGAAGAAGTCCCACAACCTGCTCAAGACTAAACTAAACTCCTCAGTGGTGACAGAGACACCTAAGAACAAGTAATTCAATTTAACGTTAATATATGTAATTTAGAACCTATTCTTGAACCATACATGATCATTGACAAGAATGCATAATTATACTGATATTTCTGTCCCAGAAACAAGTTATTTTTCTCATATTTTAGAATATGAGTTGAGCCTTTGTTCCAAATTAATTCTTGCCTAAAAAAGAACAAGCAACATGAATCCATTAAACAAATAAAAGAAGTAAAATGGAAAATATTTTTGATCACATACTTGATTAAAATATTTAGTATTATGTGTATCTGGAAAAAGACATCCCTTGAGAAATACAAATTCCAGCTAAGCTGGGGTTTATTTTAAAGGGAGAAAGCCACAGCTATGCTAATAATCCCTTTTAAGATTCTGTGGATAACATGAGACTAACAGCAGTATCTAATATAAACATGTAAGGAGATTTGAGAGAAACAATAAAAATAAACTGTGAGGATCACCCCTACAGAGATTTTTTTCCACCCTCTGACTCGTTTAAAATCTTAAGAAAAATAAAAATAAAAACTGTTATATGGGTAGAAGATGATGGCAGAAACTAAGACCATAGAAGCCAGCTCGTGAGCCAGGCCCTTGAAGAGCTTGTTAAGACATGGATGTGGACGCAGATAGGCTGACTAGCTGATCCGCCATCAACTCTACTAAGATTTTAACTGAAACCTAAAAGTAAATGAGTTAGCATTGTTCCAAAGGTAACTTGTGGTTCCAAAATTAGTGATGCTAGTCATTGTTTGTCTCTTTTGTCTCTTGCTTGCCTGCCTTCCCACCCTCCCTCCTTTCTTCCCACCCTCCCTCCCTCCTTCCTTCCTCTCCTTTTCTCTCCCCTTCTCTTTCTCTTCCTCTTCTCCTTTTATTCCACAAATGGAGTCTTTTCGTGTGTCTTGAGATGATACTTTCTGAATAAACAAAATTTTGTATTCGTTATAATTACCCGTTAGTTAAACTAGAGGACTCATGAGCAGGCTTTGGAACAGTCCAGCTGCAATAACATGTAAGGCACAAGAAGGGGCCTGGAGAAAGGCTATCTTTGAAGATCCTTCAGACTCAACCTTTCAACAATGATCAGGATCTGAGAGGCTACTATATATTGCCTGAAACTTAGAATGGCTTTGATATCCAAAGCTGAACCACTCAACACATGAGCTTAAGCTCCTGTTCTGGGCTCTGGAGCACAGAGGTCAAGGCTGATGAAGGGTGGGATGGCCCCTCAGAGAACGTGGCGTGTGAGCCACTGCCTTAAAGATGGACTTCAGCTATATGAAGAACAGGTTGTACAAGGACAGAGAAAATCCCTGAGGAGGTCCCAGCTGAGCTCCTGTCTCTGTCAGAAGAGGCTGAGCATGCGACTGACACCCGCACATATATACACATACTCACACCCGCACACATTTACCCATATCATAGTCACAAGCTCTTGCTCTCACTCATGCACACTCCTGCATATCTTTACACTCACAATCATACACACACATGCATACTCTCATGTTTAAACATGCCTGCTCACACACCCACATGTAGACTCACATTTATACATGCTCAAATATTGACTCATGCATTCATTTACTTGAACACACTCTTGACACACTTACATAGTGACACGTACACTCGCATACTCACATACTCGCACTTAAATGCACACTCATACACACAAATGTGGAAAAACTATCATGTACTTGCAGCTCATGCACTCATATTCACACATACTCTAGTGTGCTAACACATGACTCACGCAGCACACACAGAGTCACATGCACATTCATGCACTCACACACTAACATATATACACACATTATCACATACCTCACAAGTTCAATCATAGATTCACATTTACACATGCTCACTCAATCACAGACTTGTTATGACTTGGACATACACATGTACTTAGATACAGTCTCACCTGCTCATAAAAACTCACCTGAAATACATACAAGACATAGTTATACACATGCTGACCCACACATGAAAACATACTCACAATCAAGCACTCACACATGTTCACACTCATAAACACAGATGTTCACTCACAGTCATAGTCATACACCCACAAGCACACATTCAGACAATCACACTCTGACTCACAATCTTGCAAACACACACTTTTTATTTTAACAAAATTTCAGTTGTTCAACTTTACCAATGAAGACTCAGGAGCCAGACGCTGGGGTTAAGGCCGGCTAGCTCAGAGAGGAGAGAAAGCACTCAGCTGACCTTCCTCCTCAGCAGATGTCCCACCCGGAATGCCCCTCTCTCATTAAACCTCCTTCAAACTCAATGTCCCTCCCTTCTACTTCCTGTGTGTCTCTCTATCCTGTGTGTCCTCCTGACTCCCTCCTACTCTCTATTTTTCCCTAATAATCCTATGTCCACTCCCTGACAACTGATTGCTTGCTCTGCCTCTTGACCTATGGTTGACTTTATTAATCCTGTTTACAACATTCAAGCAGAGAGCTCTTGGATTAAAGGAGTGTGTGAAGGCTGAACCACACCACATCTAAAAACAGTTTTTTCCAGTAAATAACACAATCCTGGGGTTAACAGTGAGATCAAATAACCTGCAACACACAAACTCATGCATACCCATTCATATTCACACACATTCATGGGCATACCCAATCTTTCAAAAAAACATATGCTCAGATATATACACTGTCATAAGACACTGTCACATGCTTATACATACTTACATACTCATACACCAACATATACACCATCCATCACAATTTCACACATAATTCATATTCATATACTTACACAAACTCACAATGCATACTCAAGCACACTCCCATATTCACACACATACGATCATATACATATCCTCAGACACTCATTCATATGCACTTATTCACTCCCAAACCTTCTGTGCTTACATAGATGTGTGTACACTTATAGACTCTCACATGAGATGCATACTTGTTCATACACATGTGTTTAAACTCAAACACGTTCACACATAGGGTTTCACACACTCTTTGGAACTCAATATTTACACACTAACTCTCCCACACATGAAGTCATTTACAAACACATTCACACATTCATATTCCCAAAACTCTAGCACATACACTGACATACTCACTCACATGCTCATATATCTTGTTACACATGCTCAGACGTTCACAGTCTCGCAGATGAATAGATGCTCACATCTTCGCACATGCTCACAATTTCACATACTAAGAAATACAGTCACACATCCACACATTCCCACACATGTATGAACACTCTAACCCTATTACATATAAGATCACATGGATATACACCTGCACAAGCAATACACCCAAGCATTCAGTCTCACACATCCATGCCATCACTTTGACACTTAGACACTAAGAAACACACTGTCACACATGTTCAGACACATTCTCACACACTCATGAATTTACACTCACTCACACATGCTCCCGTGCACTCCAGTATACTCTTATACACCTAAACACAAACGTGCTTTCACACACATACTCTTCTTACTTACTTGCATTCTTATACATGTTCACTCGCACACACATTCACACATGCACTCCCACCTTCCTATACTCACATACTCCCACTGGCACACACTCTCAAATACACATATATGCGTCTGTAGCTACAGGAACCTGCTCACATGGATACTTACAAAATACATCCATTTATATAGTCTCACACATGCCAACACTCACACATGGCACATCCACACTTGCTCATACACATACTTGCACACATTTACTTTCATATTCTCACACATTATCATGTAATCATACACATGCACTCACATTCATGTACACATTCACTCTCACACATTAACACATGCCCACACATACTTGTTTACAGAAGCTCATGCACACTTACACCACTCATATTCTCACATAATCTTCCACATCTTCATACACACACACACACACACACACACACACACACACACACACACGCACACACACAAGCACTGATCAGGGCCTCATGGTCTCTGATCCACATTTCAAGCATTCAAATTGTTCTCCAACTCATGCAAAGCTGGGGCTCTGGGAGGTGGCATTAATTCTGATTCATAATGTGAAACAGTTGCCATTTTGTAAGAACAGGAAGGAACTATTATGAATCTGTTCAAGATGATGAAGAAGGTGCTGAGCTCTCATATGTGTGAAGGTGAAACTGGTTTTCATGAGTTTTGTTTTTACAGAAGGGCACGGTGAAGAGTGATTGCAGCGTGCCCATTACTATTAATTTAAGATGTATAAAACTGCATTCGTGTTGTCCTTACTGTTCTGTTGTGTGGAAGAAGAGTTCTACGTGCTTTCCTTGAGAGAAGGAAGTGTTTTAACTCAAGAGAAATTTCAACTTTAGGAGGAAGAAACACTTAAAATAAGTGAGTGCATGCGTGCAAGCATGTAAGCATGTGTATGTGTGTGTGTGTATGTGTGTGTGTGTGTGTGTGTGTGTGTGTGTGTGAGAGAGAGAGAGAGAGAGAGAGAGAGAGAGAGAGATCGGGTAATTTAGGAGTGGAATGTAGTAGACATCAACTCTGCTTTTGTCATGTCAGCACCTCTTCTCTGTGGGAGCAGCCTCTTCAACATCTGGAGGACAGATGGAACACGCTGCTCAGTACTGATTAGTCTTCAATGTATCACATAATAAAACCAATTAGAGTCATTTATTGCATGGAATTTATATGGATTCTGGGGGAGGAAAGCCCATTCCCATGTTATCTGAAGTAGTAAGTAGTCTCTGAGCTTGCAGCTCTCGGGAGTGGTTTGCATGACCGTTTTCAGAGGGCCTGTAGGGGAACAGAGCTAGCTGAAGGTAAGTGCCCGCAGAGCGAAGATTCGGGGTTGTGTCACTGTGGGATGTCCCATGCACAGCAGCGCCTACCGTCCTCAGGGCAAGGAAAATCAGAACTGAAGAACAATGCTGGCAGCGTGCTCTAACCTCGCAGTTCCTGAGTCTACAGCTGCTTCTATCTTTGGGGCCAATCAGGTTTGTGACCTAACAAATCCCCTTTATGAATTTGTTAGTCTGACAGATATTACAACATTGCTTCATTCAGTACCACCATAACCCCACAGCCTCATGACTGTTTACACCAAAGTCTGGAAATTGAAGTTTAATTATCCATATGCTCTGCAGTGAGGATTTCTGACTGTCATGTAGCTTCCACTAAATTCATCTGAGTGAAATTTGTGAGAAGTTCCTGAACAGCATGGTGTGACTACCCTGGCATCACTGCAGCAGAAGCACTGGTACTGTTTTACAGTGGCTGTGCCAACAGCCCTCATGCAAAGTGTAGCTCAGTATGGCCTACAGTGACCTGCAAGCCTGGCAGGTTTCCAGGTTTCTTTAATTTTTTAACTTTATTTATTTATTTATTTATTTATTTATTTATTTATTTATTCATATCTCCATCCATCCATCTATTCGTGTGTGTGTGTGTGTGTGTGTGTGTGTGTGTGTGCACGGCCAATATAATAAAGTTAGTTGATTTTCTTTTAATAGCAACTACTGAAATCTAAAGGAGAACTTTTAAAGGCAAAACCAATAACAAAGTAGAAATAGTAGGAAATGGATGCATAAAAATAGTTTCCTTTTCAGTGAAAATAGATGAAACTGGTCTTGGGCCCAGAATTCTCTACATACACCAGGCTGGCCTTGAACTCGCAGAGATTCACCTGGCTCTGCTTCCTGAATGCTTGGATTAGATGATTGGGCCACCACTCCTGGAGTCAGCCTCAGCATTTCTACTAGCAATTTCCAATACTCAGAAACTAGTAAATCCAAATGTTTTGTTGTTAAAGACCTCAAACTTCCCTCCACAGGGAGGGGGCCTTACCTCAGCCCTCACAGGGTGCAATTTGTCAGTGTGTAAGCAAAGCACCTATTTCTAGCTCCAAATTCTGATGGCAAGCGGTCTTTAATTTTCTTCCTGTATGTATGCCAGTGACTTTTGGCTTCTCTGCATCCCTTAACAAGGGCCAGTGCTAGAGCCAGACTGGCCTTATTCAGCTCAGTTAAACACCTACTGTTTGAGCCAGGACATCCATTTTGACAAATTCAGTTTCATCTACAATTAAGTTTCTTCATGCCTGAGTGCTTTCAAAATGTATTCCCATAGAAATTTCAGCAGTAGTTTGTCTGTTTAAAGTAGCAAATCTGTGTGCCTTTACAGTATTAAAAAAACAAAGCACCTTTAAAAGGTCAGTCCTGGCCACGTATCTGAGGCAGCTGTCGTCTCCTGCTCTTGTCTTTTACTTCTTCCACAGTGACGTGGGGACCCGTTGACAGTGCCAGGAATGGGATGCACAAAACTGATTAGGAATGCTCCCCTCAAAACATCTTCTAGTGCTTCTATAAAGAGCTCAGGGTCAGAAGAAGTACCACAACGACTTGGATGTCTTTTGTAAAATGTACATACCTGCTTCTGCTCCTAGCATGGATCGTAGCTGCCTTAAAAATTAGTGTAAAGGAAATAGGTAATTGGAAAACTCTCTAGGTTTTCCCATAAGCAACCTCAACTCTCCTTACTGTTGGATTCCTACTACACAGCTGACATTAATCATAACTATAGTACCAGGGAAGAGAGAAAGTTTCCGCTTAGAGTCAATCCTAAAGGTGACTCTTCTTTCTTGATAACAAATACTGTTTATCTTTTTGGTTATCACATGGTCATATGACTTGTATCAGAGGAAGTGACAGGAGTCCAGCACTACCCAATGTTTTGCTGTTTCATCTGCCAGGAGAACAGCATAGTCCTTCGTGGTGGGTCCACATGAGAAGATACAGAACAGAGTTGCAGGTATCAGCCACTGTATGAGTCAAACATCTTCAGGAAAAACTCCTATATTAATGCATCTGTAGAGTGTTCTTTGCATTATTTTCAGCTAAAACTTTGTACAATGTAAATTGTCCACACCCAGAGTCATTCCTGACCACCATTGTCACCTGTCAAACTTATGTTCCATATTCCTTGAGTTAAACATTCTACAAAATTCAGTCTTTCCTTATTTTATGATCTTAAATAAAGCATGCTCAAAAATTTACTCCTTAACTGAGCATGCTCAGGAATACACACACTCTAAAGTGTTTTCATATATATACACGTATATGTAATGTATATACATATATGTGTGTTCATGTGTATATATTCTTGTATGTAATACACACATATAATATATATACACACATATAATATATACATACAAATACACACACACGTGTGTGTGTGTGTGTGTGTCCAGATTAAATCCCCATGCTTCCTTCATTCTAAAGGGCATTGTTTTGGAAGTAACATTGTATTTTCCTGAGTTGCTTCTTTCCTGTTCTGGCCATCCTTGTTTAGGTTTATACTCTTTGAGATGGGACTCTGCTACCTTTGGTTACAACAGCCAGACAGGTCAAGCAAGAAGTCATAGTTTGCTTTCCCAAGCTGAAGCATAGCAGGACTTTCAGAACCACCTGACAGAGGTTTTTTAATACTCTAAAGCATAGGCCTTTTAGCTAGTTCAGTCTCTCAGCCAGTTATCTAGATTAACCTACTACTCCTGGCCCTACACCCTGCCATGTGACGAGCTCTATTTCTCTGCTCTGTGCAGTCTGTTCATTCCCCATGTGTGCTAGTGAATCTCCTGCATATCATATCTCATTTCTTCTCTCTCCCTCTCTCTCCCCCTCCCCCCTCTCAGAAGTTCCACCCTCTTTTCCTGCCCAGCTATTAAGTTGTCAGCTCTTTATTACAGCCAATCAGATACAATTCTAGATTGCCTCTAAACTAGTGAGGGAAGATAAATATTTACAAAATATGAGGTCCAGTGATGAGTCATAGAAATAATAATACCAGGATCCTGCCAGCATTTAGCTCTCTGTTAGTACAGAATATCAATTGAATATATATACACACACCTTCAGACAATGGACTCCAATATCTCCCCCTTTTAGTACAATAAATGGCTTTTTCCTGTAACACCAGTAAACTATAAGCAATAAGAACAACTATGAGAATCTATCAGGTAAGAATTATATTCACAATGTCCAGTCCACTGATACTTGGCAGCCTTGGAAAAAGTACTCCATTCTCTACCCTATCTTGGTGAGTCCAAATTTCTGTACCTAAATCACTTTGAATCACTATGCAAGGTTTCATATCCTCTAAACTTTAGAAATTGAGTTTGCCACCTTTAAAACACCTTCGCAGATCTTCATAACTTGCATTTGCTACCTTTAAAACATCTTAGATCCTAAGACACTTTCTTAGAGCCTTCACAACTTCAGCTTTTATGACTTTCATCCTATATAAACTTTACTCTTTTCTTGTTAGCATCTGATAACAAGGAAAGCTGTGAGACGATATCTAGTCTTCAAACCATCAGAGACCCGAGATGGAGAAATATTACCTGTGTAAACAGGAAGTACAGAGAAAGCAGCTTTCAAAACTAAAAACTGACAGAGACTGCTGGCTACCTAGAAGGTCACCCAAGGTTCCTTTGTATCAAGGAGGCATCCACCTTTGACTGCCAGGCCAAGATGATCTGACAGAATTATCTGTGAATCAGGAATTTTGAAGGACTGTCTTACCTTGTCTCAGTACAGTTGGGCAATTGACTTCCCAGTGTCCTTCTTGGCCACAGTTTGGACAGTTGTTGCTTTCTAAAAGGAGATGCAATTGTCCGCACTTCTTTTCCTTTCCTTCCTTTATTACCCTTTTGCCTCACATTCCCTTTCTCCATTTTCCCTCTAACTCTAGTGTTAGGGGAAAATGACTCTTTACTTTGTTTTATCCCTGACCAAGACCATTGTCAACTTGCAACCCACCCCCATAAACAACGAAAAACATCCATAACCCATATACTGGCTGGTTTTGTGTGTCAACTTGACACAGACTGGAGTTATCACAGAGAGAGGAGCTTCAGTTGGGGAAGTGCCTCCATGAGATTCAGCTTTGGGGCATTTCCTCAATTAGTGATCAAGGAGGGAGGGCCCCTTGTGGGCTCTACCATCTCTGGACTGGTAGGTCTTGGGTTCTATAAGACAGCAGGCTTAGTAAACCAGGGGAAGCAAGCCAGTAAGAAACATACCTCCATGGCCTCTGCATCAGCTCCTGTATCCTGACCTGCTTGAGTTCCTGTCCTGACTTCTTTAGTGATGAACAGCAGTGTGGAAGTGTAAGCTGAATAAACCCTTTCCTCCCCAACTTGCTTCTTGGTCATGATGTTTGTGCAGGAATAGAAACCCTGACTAAAACAACCCACCAAATGACCAATAACCAACTAACTCACCTCTCAGGAATGAGGGAATTCTGTTCTTTAAATTGCTTCCTGCTCTCTGGGAGCTAAGCAATCTTTTGGGGACCCTATGAAAATTGGGGTACTGTTCAAGTCCTGGGAGAGTTGATTGTTTCCCTTGTTGTCCAGTCTCTGTGGGATAGGACAATGCAGGGCTTAACTGAAGTCCTGGCTGAAGCAGTCTGTGAGGCTGGACAGTTTGATGAAAGTCACTTTGAAGTTGTCCTGAATGCAAATTTTGAGGAAACAGCAGCCGAGGCAGTCTGTAAAGCTGGATCACCTGGGCTACTTGCTTTGTCTTCATTGGAGCCTTCTCTTTTTGCTCTGCAAACACACAGACATTTAAAAGTAATGTAGGTACATTTCTGCATTAACACATGTACAGAATGTGTGGCATGCACAAATCATCTAATGATTCTCTGCTCTATGCTCGAGCAGATGAAAGGCTTCTGTTAATTATATAAGTCTGTTTGGACTGTAATATAAATCTCCATTCATGCCATATGGAAGGATGGCATGTGGTAATAACTCATGATAACTCCATAGCCAACAGGATTCATTGTTATTTCAGAGACATTCATGTCTCAGCCAGTCTCAGAGCTCTTCCCATGGAAGGAAAGCCTTCATGTCATCTGCTTCATTGTTCTTCTGGGTCTCTTCTTTCATGTCTGCAGCAAAGATTTTCAAGAGGTCTCTCCTTGTCAAATCTCATCTTAATTAGCTTCGAAGGAATCTACAGCTTTTGCTTCCTGTTGAAACAAGAGTTTCCCCAACACAGCACAGTCTTGATTCCCATTCTTGAGGATGTGTAACATCCTTCAAGTAGGTAGGCTGATTCAATTCAACAATGAATTCCTTGTAATCCTATCTTTTATCATAGATAATTAATAGGATATCCTTTTGTATTTTTCAGGAGCAACTTTTTTTATTGGATGTTTTCTTTATTTATATTTCTTTTTTTTATTATTTTCTATATATTTTTTAAATTTACATTCCCAATGATTTCCCCTTTCCCGGTTCCTCCCTCCCCAAAAGTCCCATAAGCCCTCTTCCTTCCCCCTGTTCCCCATTCAACCCCCTCTCGCTTCTCTGTCCTGGTATTCCCCTACATCCAATCTTTCCAGGACCAGGGGTCTCTCCTTCCATCTTCTTGGAAATCTATAGATACGTGAATTGTGTCTTGGGTATTCTGAGTTTCTGGGTTAATATCCCCTTATCAGTGACTACATACCATGTGTGTTCTTTTGTGATTGGGTTACCTCACTAAGGATGATATTTTCCAGTTCTGACCATTTGCCTAAGAATTTCAAGAATTCACTGTTTTTAATTGCAGAGTAGTATTCCATTGTGTAAATATACCACATCTTCTGTATCCATTCCTCCGTTGAGGGACATCTGGGTTCTTTCCAGCTTCTGGCTATTATAAATAAGACTGCTATGAACATAGTGGAGCATGTGTCCTTATTGCATGGCAGAGAAGCCTCTGGGTATATGCCCAGGAGTGGTATAACAGGATCCTCCGGGAGTGTCATGCCCAGTTTTCTGAGGAACTGCCAGACTGCTTTCCAGAGTGGTTGTATCAGCTTGCAATCCCACCAGCAGTGGAGGAGTGTTCCTCTTTCTCCACATCCTTGCCAACACCTGCTGTCTCCTGTGTTTTTGATCTTATCCATTCTGACTGGTGTGAGGTGGAATCTCAGAGTTGTTTTGATTTGAGAACTCATAAAATTGCAAAGTTTCTGTAAGGCAAAGGACACTGTCAAAAGGACAAAGCAGCAGCCAACAAACTGGGAAAAGATCTTTACCAACCCTACATCCGACAGAGGGCTAATATCCAATATATACAAAGAACTCAAGAAGTTAGACTCCAGAGAGCCAAATAACCCTATTAAAAAATGGGGTACAGAGCTAAACAAAGAGTTCTCACCTGAAGAATATCAAATGGCTGAGAAGCACCTAAAGAGATGTTCAACATCCTTAGTCATTAGGGAAATGCAAATCAGGAGCAACTTTTAATCCCCAAGAAAGCAAAATTCTTTAAAACTCATCAAATATATCTTTTACGGTATCTGCATTTGAATCAGTCAGCAAGATACCATCCATATAATGAATGACTAATGCCTCTGAAAATTTAAACAGCATTGGCTTAGTACTTTATGCCTTGATTGTGTTTAGTTTTGTACTAGAAGTGTAGCTCATCCAAATTCTGTTTTCTTTTGAAAGGACCATAGATAATGATTTATTCCTGCTATTAGGAAAAAAAACAGAAAAACATTTCCCACGAAGGGAAATTTAATATTAAGTTATTCCCTCTATTATAAAAATCAAGCAAAGAAACAAGAAAAGTCTAAGCTCTGGCCGGTTGTGCTATCCCATGCTGCAGCAGCAGATTCATCCTTCTTGGAATTCAGGTGCGGCCGCTCTGCTGAGCTATCGCTCTGCTGTGGAGCAGCGGCTTTGTGTGGCGTGCCCGCAGCAGTAAGAGCCAACAGGCGCATCTCTTGCAGCCAGAGATGCAGCTCTTTCTCAGCCGCCATCATTTTTTTCTTGTCTTTCCTCCATTAGTAAGAGCCATTTTACTCCCTCTATTCCTGTCGCTTGTAACTTAGCACTCCACTCAGTTCTCTCCCTATCCAAGTCTGTTTTACTTTCTTTCTACAAAGGGTTTCTCTGTGTAGCCCTGACTGTCCTGAAACTCACTCTGTAGACCAGGCTGGCCTCGAACTCAGAAATCTGCTTGCCTCTGCCTCCCAAGTGCTGGGATTAAACGCATGTGCCACCACTGCCCGCTTCATTTTCAAGTCTTATATTTATTTTTGTACCTAAGTTTCTATAAACTCTGTTTTCTGGGGATTGCCAGTTCCAAGCTTACTGCACCCGTTCTAGGAAGGCATTCTTTCCTCGCAGCAGCAGGGACTCCCTAGCGTAGCTCGAGGTGATGACGGGTTGGCTCCATCAGATCAGCTCACAGTCTAGTGGGCTATTCCTCTGGGCCCCACCTTCTGCCAGACTCTGGGCCACGGTCTGCCAGCCCACAGCCAACCATCGCAGTTTTGTGGTTGCTAGGAAACCGTCATTTCCTTGCAGTTTCCTTGGCTTCTGTGCTTAGCTTTCTGCCCTCACTGGCACATCAAATATATTGGGACTTCAGACCCATCAGGAGTATAAATAGTGACATAGAGGCTTTTTAATATTTTAAAGATTAGGCCTTTAGTTAGGGCAGTTTCCCAGTCAGCTATCTTGATCAACCCGACAAATCTTGCCACTATATCTCACAACATGGCTAGTTCTACCTCTCTGCTCCGTTCTAGTCCATCCATTCACCTCTCTGTCTCTGTACACTGGCGAATCTCACCCATCTCATTTCTTCTCCCAGTGTCTCTCTGTCTCTCTCTGTCTCTGCCTCTATCTTTCTGTCTCTCTGTCTCTGCCTCTATCTTTCTGTCTCTCTGTCTCTGTCTCTCTGTCTCTGTTTCTCCTACCTCCCCTCCCCGCAAAGTCCCGCCCTTCACTTTCTGCCCAGCTACTGGCCATCAGCTCTTTATTATATCCAAAAAGATACAATTCTAGATTGCCTCTGGGCTACTGAGGAAAGATGAATATTTATAAAATATGAGGACCAGTGAAGGGACACAGAAATAACAATACCAGGATCCTGTCAACTTTTAAGTCTGTTGGGACAGAATTAACAAATCTATCTATCTATCTATCTATCTATCTATCTATCTATCTATCTATCTATCTACCTTCACACAATATGCTCCAACACTGAAGAGTTTTGAATTATTACTGTAGTAAATCCGACCAATGTACACAAAGCGACTTCTTCATACTGAAGACCCTGAAGGGTTTAGTTAGGTGTTTGAAGTGACACCAAAGCCTGAGTTTAGGAACATGAACTTTGAGGAGCAAAACTGATGTATACAAGAAAATATGAAAACTGATTTATAGAGAAATCAGAAAGCATAAATATTCAAATTCTGTGTGTTGACTTGTAAACCAGTTGCTTTGGACTTGGAGCTTTTTATTACTCCCATTTAAAATAAGCATACCATATACTTGCCATACACAAATGTATTTTTGCTACAGATCAAAGAAAAGCAGAGCTTTCCTTCCACAAATGTGTAGTATATGCAAATAAATAGATTTTTGCAATATGCAAAACAAAATTTTCTAACTCCCACAGCTTGGAATATACCAGTTGACAGATCTGAAAACCCCAATGGGATGGATGATAGATCAACTCCAAATACTAACTAAATAATCCACATCAACCAAGAAATATTGGTCCTATATATGATGTAATATATAATATATGTCAAGAACACAACTGTATTTAAAAAAGCATTTTAAACTGTTATGTAATACATTTTAGTGAAAAAACTTCCAATAACTTTATTCCCAAATTTAGAACCAGCATTTAAGCAGAAAACCAAAAGAATTATAAATGTTAGAAAGTGACGTTATTAATATTTATAGATAGGATGATTGAATACCTAGGAGATTTGGAAGGACTGTGGACAACATTTGTAAAATAGGCCTACATAAATCATGTAGACAGTGAAAGGTACATCAAAATTCTTTTGGAAAAAAATCTAAAGTTTTAAAGATGTCAGTACCTTCCTAAATAAATTCATAGGTTTCTCTTCTTTATGTTTGTGTGTGTGTGTGTACGTTTATGGAAATTTGCCAACATGATTGTGAAGTTCATTTTCAACAATAAACACACTGTGCTAGCAAATAAAAGGTTTTTAAAAAGTGAAATAATTCACATAATTTATCCCACTCTACCAGAATCAAAACATAAAAATTCATGATGGTAAGATTAAAATGGCATGGGCCTTGAGTCCAGTTGATTTTATTTTCAACTCCAAAGCCTGACACCTTAGGTCATTAATGTTAGTATCTCTAAGTGAAACAGCAATATAGACCCCAATTTCTCCCGAGTGACCTCAATCATCACTACTCATCCTTACAGTGGAGCTTTCGTGGGTGGAGTATGTGCGTGTGTGTGTGTGTGTGTGTGTGTGTGTGTGTGTGTGTACTCGCGTGCTTGTGGTGCTGAGAATTGAATCCAGGGCATTGCATCTATCAAGCATGTATGCTACCACTGACCAATAGCCCCAGCCCCGTTTCCTCATGTCTCTAAGAGATCTTCCATGTCAACAAAGGGCCATTTTAATCACAACCACTTCCATATATATATACATACACACACATATACATGTATATGTATATATATGTATTTATTCATTTCATAATTTCTTTATTCCTAGTTTCCTTCCTGAGTTAGAGTGGTAAAATAAAACACATGTTCATCTATTTTTGTTTATATGTATGTTTTTCATTAAAATTATTCCTGGAATTGAAATTGTGGGTTCAAAGCATGTATATATTTTCATTTTGAAATATGATAAAAATTGTGCATATTTTGCATATATGTGTGTTGGGGGCACATGTTTTTATGGTGCACATAATGAATGGCAGAGAACAACTTGAGGGAGTAGGTTCTCTTTCCTCTGGAAGCTAGGTGCTAGTGTCAGTGAACAGATGGTAGCAACAATAGCAGCAGCAACTGCAACAGCAGCAGATGATGTCTAGTAGTTCTACTTACCAACAAAAGGGAAAGGAAAGGCAGGTCAAAAGAACTGTGAACCCCTTCTCAGTTAGGCCTTCCAGGAAATACTTTAAAAAATCTCCTAGAGGTATGAGTTAGCATTCTGTCTAAGCTCTGCCCCACAGTTAGCATGCCTGACCCTCTATAAAAGGGCCGCTTGCCCCCTATTCGCTCTCTTGCTCCTCTCTTCCTTTCTTGTTCTCTCTTGCTATTGCCTCCCCTTCCCCCCCTCTTCCCATTCCCTTCCCCCCTCTCTCCATGTGCTCATAGGCGACCTCTACTTCTCCCCCAACTCCCTCTCTCTCTGCCTTTCTCTGCCTCTACTACCCTCTTAACTCCCCTCCCTTAACAAACTCTGTTCTGCACTATGTCCTGTGGCTGGCCCCTCAGGGGAACGGATTCCTTAGCATGGTCCCCTGAGGCATCCCCTTCCCCACACTTCACATCTTCATGGAACATATTCCCTCCTCTATCTTTTTATAAAGACATCAGTATGTCTCGTAGTTTACTTTGGATCCAATCAAGTTGACAACTAAGATTATTGTAAGTTTATAATGATAGTTCAGCCCATGGTCATTGGTTGTATTTTGAGATAGTACATTATGGTAAGAGTTCAGAATGTGGCTAAGCTCTTCCTTCATGGCCAGAAATTGGTGAAAGACAAAGAAGGAGTCAGGGTCCCAGTGTCCCCTCCAAGGGTGTGTCACCAGTGGCACACAGACCTCCTACTAGCCCTTACCCATTAAAAGTCCCTCAACTCCCAATAGCGCTATTCCAGGTGCTAATTAAACCTCTACTACATAGCCTTGGGGGTCACTTGGATCCAAACTACAGCAACAATGTTCTGTACTCATTAGATATCCAATGCAGTCATTGATAACAACCCCTGGAAGTTCTTTTTCTGTTTTATTTTTGCAGGCAAGATTCAATTGAAAATGCAACACGACAAATATCTCGGGTTCATCCTGTCACTGGGCATAAGTACATTTCTCATCTTAGAATTTGAAGCAAGAAATATTTTTCCCACCTTTCATTGACCTTCACTTTCTTCAACTCAGGGGTTCACAGTCTGTGTTCTAGTCCAGAAAGAGTTTGCTTGCTGTGTGAACTGTGAATGACTTCCAATGCAATTTGCATAAAAACCAGATAATTAAAATTAAGAAAATGTATAGAAAGCTCTTTATACGCAGTAGGTGTTGGTGATAGGTGATGCGGGTTGTAGCATCTTCACAGTCAATAGGCATATAGGGAAGAGTAGGTATTTTTCATGACAATCCCAGACTTTTCAGAGTAGCGCTGGGATTTTCCTTCTTAAAAGCCTCCTGGTAGATACATCATCCATGATATTCAATATAACTGAAATGATAACAACTTGTAACGTCTGGTTAATTTTCAAACTAATGGATTACCATGTTCCTATTATCAGTCATTATCATTGTTTGGTTTGGACCCCGGGACAAGGGACTGAGGTGCATATTTTATATATCAAAGTAGACCTGGCCTCCAGGTTCTCCCAGATCCCTCAGTCCCTACCTGGTGGACCCTGTCCCCAACCCTGAACTTTCCAGCCTAGGTACTGAGCTTCTCTTACTCCAGAGGCTCCTCCTTATAGAATCAAGACATTTTGGTCTGTCTCTCTCTCCTTCTCCTTTTCTTTTTCTTTTTCCCTTTTTTTTTTAAAATTTATTTATTGATTATATATAAGCACACTGTAGCTGTCTTCAGACACACCAGAAGAAGGCATTTGATCTCATTATAGATGGTTGTGAGCCACCATGTGGTTGCTGAGAGTTGAACTCAGGACCTCTAAAAGAGCAGTCAGTGCTCTTAACTGCTGAGCCATCTCTCCAGCCCTCCTCCTCCTTTTCTCTTCTCTCTGTGCACAAGGCCATTTGCCCTTCCTCTCTTTCTCTCTCCCTTCCCTAAACCCCCTTCCCCATGGCTACTTCCCTTGCCTAGGTCCTTGGGGCTAGTGAACTTGCCTGCCTGAGAGCAGCTTCCCAATAAGTCTGCCTTTTTAATGTAATCTAATCTTGTTTGAATTGGCTCATTTAACTGGCAGAGAAATAATCTATCAAGCACTTTCCCTTAGTAACATTAATACCTCTGTGAAGGATAGCTTGAAAGGATATGCTTTCCTGCTAACATTTAACTAATTTTATTAATGTTAAATTGACCCTTTTCATATTTGAAACATGCCATGGCTTATAAGCTGAAATATACAATGTTATTTATTTTCTTTTAAGAATCATTGTTAAGACTTGGTAAATTATTGAACTTGGGAAATGCTATATGCCAAAGGCTTATGGTCTACACTTTCTCTCGCAGTAAATCTATTTTTTTCTATAAAAAATAACTACTTCCCACATTTCTAATAAATATGAATTGATTACAAATCATCAATATTTGCTTTCTTAAGGTAACATAGATACCGGGTCTGGAGGCTCGTACCTGTAATACTAGAATCCATGGCTGAGAGGCAGGAAGGTCATTATAAGTTCAAGGCCAGCCTGAGTTACATAGGCAGTTGCAGGCCAGTGAAGGCTACTATGCCTTCCCTGTTGTCAGGCCCCAGAGAAACCCAGGACAAATGGCTTAATTGTGGTGTCTATTGGCATACCAAAGTACACACTGGCCTCTAGGCTCACTTGGTCCCTGGGACTCCTCCCAGAACTTTTCACCCCATCTTTACCCTAAGCCTCTCCAGCCCAGGGCTTCACACCCACCCTGCTTCCCTTTCCTGTATAAACCTGCCATTTTGGCCGCACACTGTCTGTCTTGGCTCTCTTCTCTCTCTTCCTTCTCCTCCTCCTTTCTTGTGCTCCTTTCAGGGCCTGGTTCAGTCTGGACGCTCCCAGATGCCTCTGGCTATGGTCTCTCTCATATCTACAGTAAGATCCTTCTTCTTAACCATAACTTGGAGCAGTCATGTCCTCATTTTTCATTCATCTGTCATAATTTACTGTTCCCTTGAACTATGAGTCAAAATCTTTCCTGCCTTAGTTTGCTTTTGCTAGGTATTTGTCACATCAGTGAGATAGGCTTTTGGAAAATAGTCAGGTTATGTCTTCATTAATGAAAGCAGCACCCATTAAAAAGGCAGGAGGAATCTCCTCACCTACTCTATCATGGGAGGACTGAAGAAAGTCCCTGGTGCATTATCAGCTGGTCCTCAACAGTGCTTCAGTTTTAGACTTCCTAGATGAAAGAACATAGAGAAATAAGTCACTATTGTTTCTAGCCCTGCAGTTTACAGTGTCTTCTTATGGCAGAGTACATAGACTGAGGAAATAGCACATACAATGAATAATATTCTGCATAGTTCCCTCAGCACTGAGCCCCATGTTGAGGAGGGTGAACAAAAAAAGAAATAAAAAGCAAGGAAGTGACTGCTCCTAGGTATGGCGGAGGAGAAGGTATCATAAATAAAAGGGAGAGCTCAGTCAGGGCTCCCTTGCGCACCATAAAGGTTCAAAGGATGATTTCTGTACCAGCTGAGATTTGAGTATAGGTGGGACTTGTTATTGTTAAGCATCATCTGACTCGATGTTTTGTAAACATCTCCATCACCTTCTGATTGGTTTAATAAAGAAATGAATGACCCATAGCAAAGCAGGGAGAATAGTACTGGGCAGAGATAGGAACTCTGGGGAAGAGAGAGGTGTGGAGATTAACCTGCCAGATGCAGAGGAAGAACCAGGTTCTGGGACTGAAGATGTGATAAGGAAGACCTGGAAGAACGTAGATTAATTAAGACATAGGAGCTAGTTGGAATGAGCCTAAGTTATAAGCCTGAGCTATAATACGTAATAATTGTCTCTGTGTCATTATTGGGTAGCTGGTGGGTCAGAGACAGGTGATTATTGATGCACTGTAAGTAGGGCTAGAAATCAAAGCTTAGAGCCTGGGAAGTTCCGGAGGGAAGGTGGGGAATGAGCACTACCCAGAGCTGACTAGCAAGGCTATCTGGAGAGGGAAACCGAAGTGTGGAGGAGGGCAGTTCCCCTAAGAGCCCCGACTTGCTGCAAGGCCAGCTGCTGATGAGTACTGGAGTAGACCTGTGAGTAGTGGGAGGCAGAGTGCACAGCCCTGCAGGCAAGCAACTCCTCAAGCTGCATTCAGCAGGAGGGTTTGCCCGCCGGAGAAATGCCTGTCTCAGCACTGGCCCTGCTCGTCCTAGAGTTGGGCAGGTAGGTGAGGCTCCTGACCATCGCCCACAGCGTGAAGCATGACTCAGAGGGGAGGGCAAACAGTATCCCAGGGACAGGTGCAACCGACAGGGGGACACAAGCCAGCCTAAGGAACAGTGCTGCTACTCAAGCAGGCACTGGCTGCTATGGGTTGCAGTCAGAGTTGAGTGGAAGACAGTCTGTGAACTGGTGGTTTCATGAGCAGAAGAGGTCCTAGTGCACAGAAGTCAAAGTTTCTCCAGGCAGCCACCCTGAGACTGGAGCAGCAGAACTGCCTCTTTCCAGTTAGCAAAATGGCTGGGGCAGAGCCATCAGCAAGTACCACATGCTAGTTGAGCCTCAGGTGCCTGCACCCATGGAGAGGGCAGTGGGGTGGATAAGCTTGGCATGGTGAAGGCACACCAACAAAAATACATGGACAGAGAAATCAGGCAGAAGAAAGCCAGGCAGTAAACACGGCATGAGCAGAAATCTGGCAGACAATTCTTTAATTCCACTTGACTCATGGAAAAGGCAGGAGAAGCTGAGAAATCATCAGATTTGGTGAGATACCTGGGAAGTCCTTAAAAAGAGAGTTTAAGTAGTATCAAAAAGAATAAGCCAGGTAAGGATGGAAAATATAACACAGATTGTCAAGACCCTATATAGTGCTACCTTAGATGGCTTAAAAATAGAAACCAGAAAATGAGAAGATAAATTACTTGACTGAGCTTGGTTTAATAGTGATTAGGATTGCTATCATTCTGGCATCTCACATTTTACTCTCAGTAGCCATAGTGGCTTTCTGTGTCCCCTCAAGGAAAAGGCTTTAGAGATACAGGAAAAAGAAAAAAAATTAAAGTGGATTGCTAAGCCTTACAAAAAAAATTAGAACGATTTGTAAATAAAAATGAGAAAGATACTCAGCCAGAGGCAGAGGAATTAAGGTCAGAGCCTACTGTACAACAGTATAATGAGATCAAAGGTCTTCTAAAAGTCATTAAGAAACCAATCTTAGCAAATACCAGCAGACAACAGGCACCCCCAAACTTATGAAGAATTTGGATGGCATCCTGTGGAAATGTTAGGTTTCTAAAATGCTAGATTTTTAAAAGAAGCTGCCATTTTATGTGGTATGCATTCACTATATATGAAGCAGATATTACATTCTTGGGCAATTCAAAATAGAGTAATTCCCTAAGACTGTAAAGATATGACAAAGGCAATATTAGAACCTGTTCCTCAGTTACAGTGGTGACCATGGTGGAAGAATAAGCTAAGGAGATAGAACACAGAGAAATAGGACTAGGGGGTATTAAAATTTCAAAGATCAGTTGCTGGGGGAAGGTCCACATGCTGAGGTACAAACACAGGTTGAGTACTATATAATGTTACCTTGGTGCTGGGTCATACAGCAGCTTTAAGTGCTGGTATCAGGAACCAGCATGGCAGATTATCTCTGAACCCAGTGACATCACACATAGGCGATAGGGACCCGCACATCTGTTGCCATGGCAACCACCATAAATTCCCAGAATCCACTTGACTCACCTCCCACCTTTACCCGCAAGTGGCTGCATCACAACCCAAATAAAAGGCAGACCCTTCTGACCCCCCTCTCTCTGTTTCCCCTTTGTTTTCATTGCCGCCTTTGCCCCCGTCCCCCACAATAAACCCCATGTGGAACTGTACTGTCCTGGTATGGTCTGTCTGGATGGGAGTCGAGATTCTAACACAACATTAAGTGCTTGAGACAAGGTTGAAGAAACAGGAAACAGGTCTGAACCATTTACTAAAATTATACAAAGTCCAAAGGAAGCACCACTGATATTTTTTCTTAGAAAGATTGACTTTAGCTGTAAATAGAAGAGTATCAGATTCAGAAGCTAGGTAAGTGTTAACTGGCCTTTTAGAATGCTAATTCCACATGCAGAAATGTGATCACATCTCTGAAGGCAAGATTAGCACTGTAGAATTATTATTGTAATAAATTCTGACAAGGGGTTGCTTCCCACCTCAAATGTTTATGTTCCTGAATGAAAGACACACACACACACACACACACACACACACACACACAGCCTTTATCTTTCAATATGCCTTAAACAGCACAATAGCTGGGCAACTGCCTTGCTTCCATGCTGTTAGAATCTACCTCCCATGATAACTCTGGGTTACTACTTACTAATTTCTATGTACAATCTTGACCACTCCAGACACAACGGAGCTGCCTTCTGGGCTGGGCTTTCTTGGTCCAGAGCCCAGGGTGATCTCTTTGTTTCTCTACCCCATAGTGGCCTCTGTGTCTCTCCTCTCCCCAGACTCTCCAAAAACAGGGTGACTCTCCCCTCCTCCTGTTTCCTCACAGTCCCAAGCCCAGGAACCCTAAATCCTCCCTCTCTCTCCTCCCCAGTTATTGGCTGCTGGCATCTTTATTTACCAGTCAAAATTAACTGGGGGCAGATTCCCAGAAGCTATGTAGAACCTCTCAAGCAAACAGTTTTTGGAGGACATATTTAGCATTCATAATACAAGCAGCTACATTTCCCCTTTTTTGTCCAATTAAAATATATCTTTCTCTCAGATATACATTGAACATAATTAAAAAATTATGTAAACTGTAAATATGATATACACTTATAACAAACAGCCAGTCCACATATTTGGCAATTTAGATAAAGTATTTTATCATCTATCCTGACTTAAAGAGTTTATAATTCTGTACTTCAAATATGTTTGATTTTAACTTGCATTACCATCTGAAAACCATCCTTTTAAATCTGAAACATCTTCCTTAATGCTGAACAAGTTCAATTATGAAACTATAACTAGTCTTCATGTAGATCTCTTCGTGTCAGAGATCTGAGAAGGAATTAAATATTACCTGAATATGTAGGAAACACAAAGATGTAACTTCCAAAACTTATATAATTTGTAGAAACAGCAGACTGCCTGGACAATCTCCAATATTCCTTATACCACTGAAGCATCTGTCTTCAGTCTTCTGGCCCAGAATGATCTGACAGACCTTAAGTGAAGCAGGAACTATAAAAGACTAGCTTACTCTGTATTGACAGAGATAAGTTGTCAACTATTCCACACCATGTGTCTTTCCTGGACAATATTTTTTGTCTGTAGATGAATTAGGGCAATTTTTGACCAGTGGCTAACTTTCCACAATTGGAGCAACTCGATATGGAGGTTATGATGCTCAATATCTTCTTTGAAGTAGGAATGGCGGTACTGTCAGGAACAGATATGTCCCCTAGTTAATAATAGGATGATATTAAATGCCATTTAATATCTGTGGATCTCTGATACTTTTGAAGACTTATGTATCTATATATAGTATAACTGTACTGTTAAACCTTGACTACTCTTAGCTATTCACTATTTGAATAATATTGAAAACACTTCATTGTAATTAAATAAAAAATCTAATGTTACCATGAGTTTCCTATCTGAACATTAATTTGTGTTACTTAATGTTCCAAAACTTTTGTAATAGCAGCTGTTGGAAGGATTGGGTCTAAGCCTTGTATTTTTTTTAATTCTTTAATCTGTTTTTACAGTCCAGACTTTATTCCCTTTCCAGTCCCCCCTCAAACCCCTCCATCTCCAAGAGGATGTCTCTACATCCCCACCCATTCCACCAGACCTCCCTACTCCCTGGGGCCTCAAGTCTCTGGAGGATTAGGTGCATCTTCTCTCATTGAGGCCAGACCAGGCAGTCCTCTGCTGAATATGTGTCAGGAGCCTCATATCTGCTAGTGTATGCTCCTTGGGTGGTGGCTCAGTGTCTGAGAGATCTTGGGGGTTCAGGTTAGTTGAGACGGCTGGTCTTCCTATAGGGTCACCCTCCTCAGCTTCTTCCAGCTTTTCCCTAATTAAAGCACAGGGGTCACCAGCTTCTGTCCATTGTTTGAGTGCAGATATCTGCATCTGACTCTTTCAGCTGCTTGTTGGGTCTTTTGGAGAGCAGTCATGGTAGGCCCCTTTTTGTGAGTACACCATAGCATCAGTAATAGTGTCAGACTTTGAGGCCTCCCTTTGAACTGGATCCTAATTTTGGCCTGTCACTAGACCTCCTTTTCCTCAGGCTCTTCTCCATTTTTGTCCCTGCTGTACTTTTATACAGGAACAATTCTGGGTCAGAGTTTTTAACTGTGGGATGGCAACCCTATTCCTTCACCTGATGCCTTGTCTTTCTACTGGAGCTGTAAGCCTTGTATTTCTAAATGAGTTGTATAGGCACAATGCCTCTCTAAGAGTAACAAAATTAATTTAAAATTTTGTATCAATATACAAAGATTTATGCCAATGAAAACCTTTGTGTCAGTATATAAATTCTATACCAATATAAGAAAATATAACTCCAATTCTTCACCAAAATGTAAAGATTTCTACCAATGTAAGATTATAGCTATAAAATAATTTTGTTTAAGAGTAATTTAAAATCTATTCCTATATATCTCAGGAGACACCAAGAAAACAAACAAACAAACAAACAAAAAACCCACAACCCCCCAAAAAAACCAATCAAACAAAAAACCAAAAAACACAAGTATTTTGGCAAACTACTATAGATGATCAGAGGCCAAAACTAATAGTATTTGAAAATGATATTAAAATTGAAGGTTTGATAGACATAGGAGCACATGTAACAATAATTTCACCCAAATTTAGCTTTCAGATTGGCTTTTCTGGGAGGTAGATATTCAGTTTTATCTCAGGTGAAATAATGTGTGAGATAGCTTAAGTACATAGATCCAGAGTGTCAAATAAAAAAATTAAAGCCATAGGTGGCTAATATAGTCATAAATTTATGGGGATATGGTTTGTTGCAGCAATGGAAAACAGATTAACATTCCTTCATTTTCAGAAATAAACCATAAAACAAAAACTGCTTCTGACAAAATATTGAAAGGTGTTATTAAGAATAGTTACAGACTGTCCAGGTTGTCCATAAGCAGGACACAACAGGTGTTGGTCTTTCAAATGGATCAACTGCCCTACCTTTAAAATGGCTGACAAACCTTTATGAGTGACACGACAAAACTTCATGGGTGGCTTATGACAAAAGAAAAATTACAGGTACTATGACAGCCAATACCGGAGCAGCTAAATTCTCAACATATTGAAGAATCTGCCTATGGAATTCCCCTATGTTTGTTATAAATAAATAATGAAAGAAAGAAGGAAGGAAGGAAGAAAAGAAGGAAGAAAGAAAGAAAATGGAGGTTGGTAGCAGATTTAAGAACCATAAATAAGATGATTCAGCCAATGGGCTTGTTACAGCCTGGAATTCCATGGCCTTTTTTATCTAAGCCATGGCCTATGATGGTAATTGATTTAAAAGATTGCTTTTTAACAATCTTTTTGAATGAGCATGGTAAGGAAAGGCTAGCTTTCTTAATACCTATTTAAAATAATAATTGTCCAGGAAAGAGATATCACTGGAAACTCTTACCACAAGGAATGTTAAACAGTCCTACCCTGGGCCAATATTTAGTACAACAGCTGTTAGAAACAATTTGTAAGCAGTTTCCTCAATCTAAAATGTATCATTATATGGATGATATCTTGATGGATGATTCAGACAGAAAGATACCTTAGAAAGAATGCCTGAAGTTGGGCATGGTGGCACACTCTTTTAATCCCAGCATTCTGGAGGCAGAGGCATGTGGATCTCTGAGTTCAAGACCATCCTGTTCTACAAATCATGTTCTGGAACAGCCATGGCTGTTACACAGAGACATCCTGTTTTGAGAAAAGAAAATAAAGAGAAAGTAAGAAAGAAAAATGAAAAAATGCTTGAAGAAGTAAAGAGAATTTTATCCCATTGTGATTATATCCTGCTCATGAAAAAACACAAAAGGAGATTCTACTAATTATCTAGGATATAAAATAGGTCTACAGAAAATATGACCACCCAGAGTACATATCAGGAAAGATCAATTAAGAACTCTTAATGATTTTCAAAAATTGTTGATAGATATTAACTGGCTACATCCCATAACTGGATTAACTACTCCAGAGCTAAGTAATTTATTTCAAACCTTACAGGATGACTTGGACTTCAATAGTCCAATAAAATGATTAATTGAACCCAAAAATGAATCAGTTTTGGTAGAAATGACAAGATTCACATGCTTATCCCTTGGATCCAAAGCTGGATTATATGTTGGTTATTTTGCCTTCTACTTTTTCTCCCATAGGAATTCTCATGCAGAGATAAGATAATATCTAAGAATGGATATTTTGGGTGGGCACACAGAGTAAAAATTTAAAGACCAATGTAGAAAATGCTTCTACATTGATACTGAAAGAAAAAAAAATGAGACTTCATTAATTAGCAAGAATAGACCCAGCAGAAATTGTGGTACCTTTTAGTAATTCTGAAATTGCTTCATTGTGGGAGGAATATGTGCATAGGCAAAGAGTTTGCAATATTTTTATTTTTATTTTTTTTTGTGGAGAGACTAAAAACAAATATCCCAAAAGCAAGAGACTTTGATTTATGAAAAGAGCTAATTGGACATAGTAGAGAGGCCACCAATTTCTGGAGCCCCTACATTCTATACTGATGCAAATAAATCAGGAAAAGCAGATTATAAGTCATGAATAATAAGTAAACTGGCTCATAGCCCCTGTATTTCAGTTAAAAAGTCAGAGCTGTATGTGATTCTTTCTTTAAGGGCTTCTACCTATTTATGCTTGTTCTCCTGTATTTCTTTAAGGGAGTTATTTATGTCCTTCTTGAAGTCCTCTATCAGCATCATGAGATGTGATTTTAAATCCAAATCTTGCTTTTCTGGTGTGTTGGGGTATCTAGGACTTGCTGTTGTGGGAGAATTGTTGTGGGAGAACTGGGTTCAGATGATGCCATGTTGCCTTGGTTTCTGTTGGTAATGTTCTTGCGTTTGCCTTTTGCCATCTGGTTTTCTCTGGTGTTAGCTGGCCTTGCTGTCTCTGACTGTGGCTTATCCATCCTGTAAGCCTGTGTATCAGTACTTCTGGGAGACCAGTTCTCTCTGGGAGGAAATTAGTTATGGAGAGCTGTGGTACAGGGTCAGCTCAGGGGTACAGACAGAAACCAGAAGGATCCTGTCCCCAGCTGAACTTGGTTCCTGTGTCCTGATGGCTCTGAGCAGGTACCTCTTGGGCCAGGCATTTGAAGAGAAGTGGTGGTCTTATCTGTGCACACAGGTGTGTAGGCACTTCTGGGAGAGCAGTTCTCTCATGCGGTATTTGTGTATGTAGCTCTGCAGCCCAGGATCAGCTCTGGGCACAGATGGAAGTTGGAAGACTCCTGTCCCAAGCTGCCCCTGGGTTCTTGTGTCCTCAGGGTTTTGGGGGTTCCTCTGAGCAGCAGGGGTGGTCCTACCTGTGCTCCCAGGCCTGTCTGCACTCCTGGGAGGTTAAATATCTCCCTGCGCCACCTGGGTACGGAGCCCTGTGGCAGAGGATGGTCTGGAGCCACAGACAGAAACCGGGAGGCTCCCCAGCTGTATGTGATTCTTATGGTCTTATTATATTTTCCTGAATCTCTTAATATAGAAACTGACTTAATATGCAGAAAGAGTTGTTTTACATACTGAAATGACTGAATATATTCCAAATGATTCATAACTAGCCTTGCTATTTATTCAACTACAAGTACTCAGAAATAGAAATCATCAATTGTATATAACACATATCAGATCCCATGCAGGTCTACCAAACTCTTTATAGCACAAGGCAGTGATGAAATTGGTCAACTATTAATAGGAAATGTGCTTCCTTGTCAATAGGAAAGATTTGGAAAATGCGTTTTCAATCACTTTGCCACAATCCAAAGAAATTTCTTACTTGTTCTTCGTATAACTAAACTCTATTATTACCTGCAGGACACAACTCTAAAGGTACTCAAAGAATTTAAACTTGGCAAAGGATGTGTTTAATTTTGCAGTTTGGAAAATTAATGTATGAACACCATACCATAGATAAATATTCAGGATTTTAATGGACAATTGCTTTAAGTTCTGAAAAAGCTGTTTGCAATTAAACTTTTATTAGAAGTTATGAACATTATGTGTATACCTGTACAAATTAAGACTGACGGTGCTCCAGCATATGTCTTTAGTAAAATGAAACATTTTTTTGCATATTACAACATAGAGCATATTACAGGTTTACTACACAATCCTATAGTACAAGTAGTTTTAGAAAGATCTAATCACACTCAAAAATAAATGCTTACTAAACAGAAAGGGGTACCAAAAGCCTCCAGAGATAGATTATATAGTGCTTTATTACCTTTAAAATTTTTAAATGCTAATGACATTGGATTGTGGAAAACCTGCTGACTTAAACCGGCCTATATATTTTAAGGATTTGTTAACTTCAGAATGGAAGGCAGAAAATTTGTTGCATTGAGGGAAAGGTTATGCCTTTATCTCAATGATAATGAGATAAAGGAAATGAAAAGCTGTGGATTCCTTTAAAATTAATAAAGATTAGATTTGACTGGGGGAGACCTCCTGAAAATCTTGGTTATAGACATAAAGGAAGAAACCCAGAAGAACAACAAATCAGCTAACACGAACACTTATCCCTCTACATGGGAACAGCTCTGAGACTGACTGATACTCTGGGTAGCAAATAAATCTTGTTGCCTGCAGTCTTAAGAACTTATTATTTATTACATGCCATCTTTTATATGACCTGGATGCAGTCCAAACGGACTTACAAAGTTTGATGCCTTTTCTTCTTTAAACAAAGAACAGAGAATTCTCTTTAGCTGTTTGTGCACATTGCACATTCTATACACATGCTAATGTAGATATTTATATTACTTTTAAGAGTTTGTGTGTTCTCATAGCAAAAGGACTGAACACCAATGAAGACAAGTAACCCAGGTGATCCAGCCTCACAGACTGCCTCGGTAGCTGTTTCTTCAGAAACCTGCATCCAGGACAACTTTAAAATGGCTAGTTAAGATAGTCCAGGTCTCAAAGAAGACCTAACACCAATACTCTTCAAACTGTTCCACAAAATAGAAACAGAAGGAACACTACCCAACTCGTTCTATGAAGCCACAATTACACTAATACCAAAAGCACACAAAGATCCGACAAAGAAAGAGAATCTCAGGCCAATCTCTCTTATGAATATCGATGCAAAAATACTCAATAAAATTCTTGCCAACCGAATCCAAGAACACATCAAAACGATCATTCACCACGATCAAGTAGGCTTCATCCCAGGGATGCAGGGATGGTTCAATATAAGGAAATCCATCAATGTAATCCACTACATAAACAATCTCAAAGAAAAAAACCACATGGTCATCTCATTAGATGCTGAGAAAGCATTTGACAAAATTCAGTATCCTTTCATGCTAAAGGTCTTGGAAAGATCAGGAATTCAAGGCCCATATCTAAACATAGTAAAAGCAATTTACAGCAAACCAGTAGCCAGCATCAATCTAAATGGAGAGAAACTTGAAGCAATCCCACTAAAATCAGGGACTAGACAAGGCTGCCCTCTCTCTCCATATCTTTTCAATATAGTACTTGAAGTTCTAGCTAGAGCAATTAGACAACAAAAAGAGGTCAAAGGGATACAAATTGGAAAGGAAGAAGTCAAACTATCACTATTTGCAGACGATATGATAGTATACTTAAGCGACCCAAAGAACTCCACCAGAGAACTCCTACAGCTGATAAACGACTTCAGCAAAGTGGCCGGATATAAAATCAACTCAAGCAAGTCAGAAGCCTTCCTATACTCAAAGGATAAGCAGGCTGAGAAAGAAGTAAGAGAAATAATACCTTTCACGATAGCCACAAACCATATTAAGTATCTTGGCGTGACTCTAACCAAACAAGTGAAAGATCTGTATGACAAGAACTTCAAGTCTCTGAAGAAAGAAATTGAAGAAGACCTCAGAAGATGGAAAAATCTGCCATGCTCATGGATTGGCAGGATTAATATAGTAAAAATGAGCATCTTACCAAAAGTAATACACAGATTCAATGCAATCCCCATCAAAATCCCAACTCAATTCTTCATAGAGTTAGAAAGAGCAATTCAAAAATTCATCTGGAATAACAGAAAACCCAGGATAGCTAAAACTATTCTCAAGAGTAAAAGAACCTCTGGGGGAATCAGTATCCCGGACCTCAAGCTGTACTACAGAGCAATAGTGTTAAAAACTGCATGGTATTGGTACAGTAACAGACATGTAGATCAATGGAACAGAATTGAAGACCCAGAAATGAATCCACACTCCTATGGTCACTTGATCTTTGACAAAGGAGCTAAAACCATCCAGTGGAAAAAAGATAGCCTTTTCAACAAATGGTGCTGGCTCAGCTGGAGGTCAACATGCAGAAGAATGCAAATTGACCCATTCTTATCTCCTTGCACTAAGCTCAATTCTAAGTGGATCAAAGATCTCCACATAAAACCAGACACACTGAAACTAATAGAAGGGAAACTAGGGAAGAACCTTGAACATATGGGCACAGGGGAGAATTTCCTGAACAGAACTCCAATAGCTTATGCTCTAAGATCAAGAATAGACAAATGGGGCCTCATTAAATTACAAAGTTTTTGCAAGGCAAAAGACACTGTCAAAAAGACAAAGCGGCAACCAACTAACTGGGAAATGATCTTTACCAACCTTACATCCGACAGAGGGCTAATATCCAATATATACAAAGAACTCAAGAAGTTAAACTCCAGAGAGGCAAGTAACCCTATTAAAAAATGGGGTACAGAGCTAAAAAAAAGAGTTCTCACCTGAAGAATATCTAATGGCTGAGAAGCACCTAAAGAGATGTTCATCATCCTTAGTCATTAGGGAAATGCAAATCAAAACAACCCTGAGATTCCATCTCACACCAGTCAGGATGGCTAAGATCAAAAACACAGGAGATAGCAGTTATTGGCGAGGATGTGGAGAAAGAGGAACACTCCTCCACTGCTGGTGGAATTGCAAGCTGGTACAACCACTCTGGAAAGCAGTCTGGCGGTTCCTCCGAAAACTGGGCATGACACTCCCGGAGGATCCGGCTATACCACTCCTGGGCATATACCCAGAGGCTTTACCTGCATGCAATAAGGACACATGCTCCACTATGTTCATAGCAGCCTTATTTATAATAGCCAGAAGCTGGAAAGAACCCAGATGTCCCTCAACGGAGGAATGGATTCAGAAGATGTGGTATATCTACACAATGGAATACTACTCTGCAATTAAAAACAATGAATTCACGAAATTCCTAGGCAAATGGTCAGATCTTGAAAATATCATCCTTAGTGAGGTAACCCAGTCACAAAAGAACACACATGGTATGCAGTCACTGATAAGGGGATATTAACCCAGAATCTCGGAATACCCTAGACACAATCCGCATATCAATAGATTTCTAAGAAGGTGGAAGGAGAGACCCCTGGTCCTGGAAAGACTGGATGTAGGGGAACGCCAGGACAGAGAAAGAGAGTGGGTTGAATGGAGAAAAGAGGGAGGGAAGGGGGCTTATGGGACTTTCGGGGAGGGAGGAAACGGGAAAGGGGAAATGATTTGGAATGTAAATTAAAAAAATAAAATAAAATAAATAATAATAATAATAATTAAAAAAAAAAGATAGTCCAGGTCACAGACAGTTCCAGCCAAGATTTCAGTTAAACCCTCTACTTTTACATCACACAGAGACTGGACAACAAATGATACAGCTAGTTCTCCCAGGACTTGGCCTATATCCTAAATTTCTTAGGACCACCACCCAAAGGATGCCATCATCCCCAGACAGCAGGAATCAATTTTAAGAGAACAGAACCCTGATTCCCAAGAGGTGGTGTGATTGGTTTTTTTTATGTAGCGAGTGATGAATGTTTGTCTTCATTTAAGTGGGACTCGTCACAGGTTGTTAATGGTTTTGGTCAGGGAGAAAATGAAGCAGAAATGGTTAAATTCACGGATCTCTTTCTCTTTCTCTTCTTCCATCTTTTTTCCTCTTCCATTTAGTGTTGGGGGAAAAGAGAGGGGATGAAAAGAAAAAAGGGGGATATAGGCATGATAGGATAAGAGAGTAGATTATTGAATCTGCTTGGAGACTAAAAAGCAACAAGTCTCAAATATTTTTACATTGTTAGAGAATTTTGTATCTTGATGCAAATTTAAGATTATATTTTTATTACAGCATACTGTACATATGTTTCAATTCTTTTTTTAAGGCATTGTACCTATGCAACTCATTTCAAAATGTAATAGAAATTTCTAGTCCTTGAAAGCTGCTATTGCAAACTGTTTATGACAATTAAAAAATACAAGTTATCAGTCTAAGTGGAAATTTCTGGTTTCTTTGGAAAATTGGTTGTGCCATTTTTTTTCTGGAAGCTTTCTTGTGAGAGGATGTTTTCTGAAGCAGACACGTGAGAGGGCATGTGATGTTTTGATGGAGTATAAGTATCAACCTCATGGACAGTGAGACAATGCACTTGCATTACTATGCCTTAAAAATGCTTTGCTGGCCTTTACTGATCTTTGCTGTTGTGGCTTTGTAGAGAGAAATGTGCCAAAGAACTTCTTGTGGTATTCTGGCTGCTTTTTGACCCTTCTACTGACTAGTGCTGATTCAGCAGATCCTCAAGGTTTCTGCTTGGTTGAGCTGTTGCTGATTTGTGTTTGGTGTTTGCTATTGGACTGGGCTGCTGGTATCCTAATAATGACGATTGGAATTGTCCCAAATAACTACTTCTAAACAAGTCCACAATCCCCTTTGTCCTATTAACCATCTTTTCCCCCTACCTTTGGTGGGTGGTCTAGAAAGAAGGTTGAAGTGTTAAAGAACCCCAAATAAAGTAGGCTTTGAAAAGTCTAAGCCTACAGTAATTAGTCAATCAAACTTGTGGTCGTGATTGATACTAGTTTGGTTAGTTAAAGAGATAGCTTTATTTGGCCTCTTGTAGATGTTTTCAATGTTAAGAAAATAGTAAATAGCTAGAAACAAGCTTTATTTGCCTATTCAAATATATTTTAGAAAGATAGATGTTCTTCAAACACTTTCAGACATCTGTAGGATATGACACTTGAGATGTTTTAATAACATGAGTTTTTTTGTGACAGTTGGACATTTAGTTCCTGGCAGCACCCTCAGTCTACCTCTAAGAAGATGAAGGTCATCAAAGAACCTCTGTATCGGTTTGCTTCAAATGTGGCAAAGCTAGTCACTGGGCAAAAAGTTGCCCTTGCCCCAACTGCTGACAGCATGGTGTCCAAACTGTGGACAAGGAGGACACAGAGGACATTAACTGCCCAGCTTTGCCAAGACAAGGTAGGCTAGTCCTTCATAATTCCTACTTCACAAAAAGTTTGTCAGATATTCTGGGCCTGTAGGCCAAAGATGGATGCTCCAACATTGCAGAGGAATCTTGGAAGCCAGCAGCCTCTGCCATTTCTACAGTTTTGGAAGCTGCTTGTGCTGTTTATGCAGGTAATATTTATTCCTCTTAGGTCTCTGATGGGGTTGTAGACTAGAAAAAGAGGTAACAGGCCACATGGCACAACTTAGATTAGAATTAAGGATTAAGATATAGGAGCTAGTTGGGAAGGAACCTAAACTATAAGTCCTGAGCTACAATAAATAATAATGGTCTCAGTATCGTTAATAAGTAGCTAGCTAGGTGGAGACAGTGTGACAATAGAGGGACATCTGGGAGAGTCTAGAGTGAACATGACCCTGTACCAGGCCATGTGAGGAGAGGAGGGAGGGGAGTGAGGAGAGCCAGGAGATCAGGACAGTAAGGGGTATACCAAAATGCAAAAGGGCCAGATAACCAAATTAGGAAAGGGAAGTTCATTCTGTGGGTTAGAGTAGTTTGGTATAGGGGGTGTAGTATGACAGCCAGAAGGACCCTATAATAGGTAGGGAGTGAGAGGGGTGGGAACACCTAGCAGTCAGGTCTGCTGTGATATGTTAAATAGGCACCTTTATTAGTCATTTATCTCATGTTGAGGTCTAATAGGGCATAGGTGTGTTTTGCTAAAGGACAGAGGATGCCGTGGGAGGACACTCAGAGCTCACTAGCAATCTGTCCTCCAAACTTTCTAGTAACTCTCCTGTTAGGGTTTTTGGAAAGCTGTTTGTGGCACGGTGTTTTAGTGGGTGATGGGCAGGGTGTGGTGGTGGGAAGAGGTTGGCCACTGGGTGACATTGCTGTTAATTTCTTCAGGAATCAAGTGCTCGAGATTCTGCCCAAGCTGTAGAGATCCACAAGAGGGGCATGACAAGCAGGAGAGCAAACCCTTTTCTTTTGCAGCATTTCTCTAGTATCTGCTCTTAACAGAGTTTAACACTATATTATCTTGTAAAGAAAAAATAATATTTAGGAGTTAGAGAGATGGCTCTGTGATTAAGAGCACTTGCTGTACTCATAAAGGATCTGAATTTGGTTCCCAGAATCTATATGGTAGCTCATAACCTTTTGGAACCACAGTGCCAGGGGAATCTGATCTACTTTTTGGCTTAAGCAGACATCAAGCACATATTTGGTGTATATACACACATGCAGGCAGACACTTCTATACATAAAAATAAAACAAATATTGAAAGGGTGTCTTTCTATTTTGAAGGGCAGACAATGCAGGTAAATTTGAAGGAAATTACCTATGACACACTCATTTATATCTGTTTCTGTCTTTGTTCTAGAGTTGGGGGTCTAACAGAGGCACAGGTGATTGAACTCAAAGCCTCACACATGTTAGACAAATGTTTATTCATGAAGCTACATTCACAGTCAATTCATTGTCCTTTCAATATATATTTCATGCACTACTAGTATGGTGCTTTGTTGCAGGAATTTTTTTTATTTTAATTTTTTTTATTTTTTATTTTTTCTATTTACATTTCAAATGCTAAAACCTTTCCCAGTCCCCCCCCCCGCAAAATCCCCAACCCCTCCTCTCACCCCCTGCCTCCAAGTATATGCCCCTCCACCTGACCTCTCCCCCCTCCCCCTCCTCTATTTCCCTTTGTTGAGGCATCTATTGACCCTTCACCAGACCAAGGACCACTCCTCCCACTGATACCCAACAAGGCATTCCTCTGCCACATTTTCGGCTGGAACTATGCATATCCCTTTGTTGATGGTTTAGTCCCAGGGAGTCCTGGGACTTCTGGGTGGCTGACATCATTGTTCTTCCCATGGGGCTATAAACCCCTTCAGCTCCTCTGGACCGCCCTCCAACTCCTCCATTGGGGATCCTACGCCCAGTCCAATGGTTGGCTGCTAGCATCTGCCTCTGTATGTGTAAGGCTCTGGCAGCCTCCCCCCCCCCCCCCCCGACAACCATGACATGCTCCTTTTGGTATGCATTTCCTGTCATCCATAATAGTGTCGGGGTTTGGAGACTGTTTATAGAATGAATCCCCAGGCAGGACAGACTCTGGGTGGCCTTTACTTCAGTCCCTGCTCCGTACTTTGTCTCCTTTATTGCTCCTGTAAGTGTATCGTTCCCTTTCTCAGAGGAACCCAAGCACCCCCCCTTCAGTCCTCCACCTTCTTGAGCTTCCTGTGGTCTGTCAATTGTAACTTGTTTATTTTGAGCTTTTGGGCTAACATCCACTTATCAGTGAGTGCATACCATGTGCATTCTTTTGTGATTGGGTTACCTCACTCAGGATGACACTTTCTAGTTCCATCCATTTGCCTAAAAATTTCATGAATTCATTGTTTTTAATAGCTGAATAGTACTCCATTGTGTATATATACCACAGTTTCTGCATCCATTCCTCTGTTGAAGGACATCTGGGTTCTTTCCAGCTTCTGGCTATTATAAATAAGGCTGCTATGAACATAGTGGAGCATGTGTCCTTATTACAGGTAGGAACATCTTCTGGGTATATGCCCAGGAGTGGTATAGCTAGGTCCTCAGTCTAATTTTCTGAGGAATATCGCCAAACTGATTTCCAGAGTGGTTTTACCAGCTTGCAGTCCCACCAACAATGGAGAAGTGTTCCTCTTTCCCCACATCCTCTCCAGCATCTGCTGTCCCCTGAGTTTTTCATCTTAGCCATTCTGACCAATGTGAGGTGGAATCTCAGTGTTGTTTTGATTTGCATTTCCCTGATAACTAAAGATGCTGAACATTTCTTTAGGTGCTTTAGAGCCATTCGAATTTCCTCAGTTGAGAAGTCCCTGTTTAGCTCTGTACACCATTTTTAATAGGGTTATTTGACTCTCTGGAGTCTAACTTCTTGAGTTCTTTGTATACATTGGATATTAGCCCTCTATCAGATATAGGATTGGTAAAGATTTTTTCCCAATTTGTTGGTTCCTGTTTTGTCCTATTGACCATGTCCTTTGCCTTACAGAAGCTTTGCAGTTTTATGAGGTTCCATTTGTCGATTCTTGTTCTTAGAGCATGAGCCGTTGGTGTTCTCTGTTCAGGAACTTTTCCCCTGTGCCCATGTGTTCAAGATTCTTTCCCACTCTCTCCTTTATAAGCTTCAGTGTGTCTGGTTTTATGTGTAGGTCCTTGATCCACTTGGACATGAGCTTTGTACAAGGAGATAAGAATGGGTCAATTTGCATTTTTCTGCAAAAAAAAAAAAAAACCAAAAAAACAAAAAACCCAAAACAGAAGTCTGGTTTCCGTGCTTTTGTGCCTGTGCCTCTGTCCTGGTGGCTGGGCTGGCCATGCACTGGCGGGCAATGGCCGACCTGTTTTTATCTTGTGGAGACTCTGAACTCCACAGTCTCTCCACCCAGCTCCCTAGGTTCCCACTGGGGTTCACTACCACACCAACCCCAACCCCTGTGCTTCAAATGCCCCATGGCCTTTGTGGTGCACCTCAGGCAAACCTACGCTTTGCCACCATACCTTTCTCTCTTGAACCCAGATGAGCCACCATGTGAAGGAAAATGCAACACAAACTTAGTTCAGAAACAATGGTAACTCAATCTCTGGGCCCACCAGCTAAAACCTAATCTTGTAAGTCTTATTAAAATCTGATTCCTCCGGTGGCAAATCCTTGTAGATCTGCCATGATACCGGAAAACTCTAGCAGCTACATCTTACCCCTCTGCTGATCCAGTTCCAAATGGACCTAACTCTCTCCTGCTTCCTCTCTTCCTCCATCCAATAAGGAAGACCTGCCTATTCACTCAGTGATTGGCTCCTTTATTCATTAGGGGATTGGTTCACAAGAACAGCACCAGGCCCATCCACAACAGTGCCTTTTAAAATTCTTGATGTCTTCTCTGTAGAAATTGATCCATTCATTGGGCAAACACTTACTTGTTGTAGCAATTACTTAATCCTAACCTGGGGTTTCTACCTCACCTGTTAGTTCCCTGATAAAAGACACACATAGCTCTTATATTTACAATAAGCCTTAAACAGCACAGGAACTGGGCAGATACTTACCCTCTATGCTATTAGAAGCTACTTTCCTATTGATAACCCTGAGTTATTACTTACTATGTTTCATCTGCGCTGCTCTTAACTCCAGTTGGCCAGCCCTCAGGGCCACGTTTTTATGGCTCACCTAACCCATGGCCACTTCTCCTTCCTCCTGCATCTTCTCCTAGTGGTTCTCCCCCATCTCCCATCCCAATCCTGGGAAACCTAAACCCCATCTATTTCTTCTGCCCAGCTTTTGACTTTTGACATCTTTATTTACCAATCACAAATAACTTGGGGGCAAGGTGTTGGTAGGTCTACCTGTAGACTCCAGGTCTTGGGGGCCGCACTTAGCAGACAGCAAGCCTGAAGCTCAACACTTATTCGGGGAATTAATATTTTAGGAACTTATATGAAGCAGATGTTCTAAGTTATTGCCTAATAGCAGTTTTCTATTCTTTCTTATGAAGAGAACCTCAGCTTTGTTCTCTGAATGATTCTTTTAGTCACAGGCTTCAGAGCAGGCTGGTACCAGTCTTGTTCCAATGAAATCACAATCAGAGCGAACGGGTTTTGATGATCCTTTCTCCATGTCTTTGTTGGCATTGGATCCATTACATGCTTCTGGCCAATAAAGGGAAGTGTCCAGGAGCTTGTAGGATGTGGTTGGAATCCCTCTTAAAACATGGCATTCATGGGCTGAGGATGTCTTTTAGTTGGTAGAGGGCTTGCCTATATGCAAAAAGCCCTGGTTCAATCACCAGTCCTGTGCAAACCAGGCATGGGGGAACATACTTGTAATCTTGTCACACTGTCACTGTCAGCAGCTTGATGAATAATTTTTAGGAACCCAGACTCAGGGAAGCCTAGACCCCCTGGCTTTGATGTAGAAAAAAAAAGAATTTCAGTTCTAACTAATATGAAGCAGAATTTGGGTTTCATTAATAAAAAGAAAGGCACTCAGTAAAATAATAAAGACACAGCTAAGAGAGTGAGTTTGAGCTTCTCAAAGAAGACTTGCAATTTATCCAAAGATGTTTTTAACATAGATTTTAAATACAGTGTTTAAGAGAAAGAAAGATGCCCTGGGAAATAGCAAATACTCTTAGGGATACAGGCTTCTGAATATCTTAGCATTAACGATATATAACGTTATGGTGGCTCTCAAGTTACCAGTGAGTTGCTTAGAAACCCCCTCTCCATTTCTTTTTTTCTGATGAGTGAAATTATAGAGTGTTTTCAGAGGTATCTTGGATGAGTTTACAATCTGATAAAACCAGGAGCCATTATAGTCTATGTGAGCCATTTGCATTCAAACCACCACAAATCCCTAGTCCTAGAGGGGCAAGGGCAAGGGAGGCAGGTTGTTAGCCTGTCTTGAAAGGAACACTTTAGGTGACCTCAGTAGATGATCACCAGAAGAATAAGCAAATATTTGTGCTCCTGTCTTCCTCTGACTTCCTCCCGCATCTATCCTCAAAGCACAAGTGGCCTGGGAAGCATGGTATTGGCCGGCATTCACTACAGGAAGCTGGTACAGTAGGGTAGGATAGTGAACTTGGGTTAGCAAAACCCCAGCCCAGAGCTGGATGTGTCAGGCTCTTGCTTAGGCGACAAGCCTGGAGAGAGAATGTTGTGGTTTGTCTCTCAGGTGACTCACCTTTAGGTTGTATGACTGCCTGAGAAGAAAAGGTTCAGCACAGAGCAGAGCAGAGCGTATGCCAGTACCACTGACTGCTGTGCTTGGCTGGCCTGGGATGACTTCCTGGAGGATAAAGTTGCTAAGGCAAGGAACCTGTTGTAAAGGATGACAAACTGAGTCCATTTTAACGTTTGAGAAATTGAAAAAAAATGATGAGATGAACTTCTCAAGATGCTTTCTGCTGAAACAGGAAAAAACAAGGTTGGTGTGGAAGTCAGAAGAATGAGAGGTGGGCAGAAGAGTTTCAGTGGTGAGTCCCAGTACTGAGTACTGATGTATAAAAAGCTGACATTTCTCTGTGTGTGCATGGCATGCGTGTGGAAGTATGCACATGTGTGAGAGATGTGACACAGGTGCCATAGCACATGTGTGTGTAGAAGCCAAGGACATCTTTCTGAAGTCTTGTTCTCTCTTTACACTTGTGGACTCGTCAGGATTGTGTGGCAAATGGCTTTACTTACAGAACCACCTCATGGCCCAGTACTGACATTTTAACTGTTTAGTTTTTGTTATTGTTCCTATTGTCCTGGGTAGATGGAACAGGTATCAAGATATAAGACTTTCTCTTATTCAGTTTGGGTTGATACTCATTTTGGCTAACATTGACTTCATATGCATTGTTCCAATCTCTAAGAAAACTTTGCCCAATTCTTTTCAAAGAATATTATAAAAAAATAAGCAAACTCATTTGTGTAGTTGTAAGAAGGTGTGTGTATGTATTTTATGGTTAAATAGTAGACAAATGAATGAGTAAGGTGTCAAGTTACAATGGGGTTAGGGCTGTCCGAGTAGGGGACCCAAGAAAAAAGAAATAAATTTATTTTGTATCTTTTTCCAAGCACTATAACTAGTCGTAGGTTTCCAGCCACACTCTGGTGCTCTAAATTTGTGCACCAAGAGGTCACTGCAGTAAATATTTTGTCAGTAGACTGTAATTATTATGCTTGTAAACAACCAGAATTTCCAGAAGTATCCCAACTACTATAGTTACAAATGTCAGTTGGCTTGGGGGTTAGGGGAATGTAACTAATAATAACTAATAATTATAAACAGGACAAGAGAGGAAAGTGTGGGCAGTTAGTTATGCTTCAAACAGATTTACAAGATGATTGGCATGTATTCTTGGGGAATCTAGAGCAGTGAGTCAGATCTCAAGTGGACTAGCTCTTCTTCACCAGCAGAGTAGCTCTTGGGTTGCCAAAGTCTCCCTCTGGTAGCAAGGCATCTTCTTTCTGGGCACTCCTTCTGGTGACCTTTCTCCACTAGTTTCAGGCGCCTGGCCCCGCCCACCCTTCCCGGCTGCGCTCCGCCCACTCTCTGGCCCCGCTAAGGCCCGCCCACCTTCCCCGTCCGCGCTCCGCCCCGCCCACCCTCGCTGCGCCCGGCTCTTCCCACCCTCTGGAGCTGAGGGCCACCGCCGAGGGGCGGGGCGGCCGGGAGGAACCGCGTCCAGGAGCGGGAGGGAGATCCGCCGCCGAGTTACGGGAAAGTTGGTCCGAGTTCCCGGGAGTTTCCCGGTGTGGTCCCTTGCGTTCGGCCGGCTGCTCCCGGGCTCCTTTCCTCCCTACGGCCTTCACGGTCCATTCGGCCCCTCTTTCTGCCACCGGCGGCCATGGAGCAGCCGCCGGCGCCCAAGAGGTAACGACGGCGGGAGCGGGATGAGGACGGAAGCCACGGCGCGGGGCGGGGGCGACTAGGCCCTGCCTGCCGCGACCCTGTCCCCGCCTGCTCGGCGCCGATCGCTGCCTGGTCCAGGCGCCCACCGGTCGGCCGCGTCCCTTGGCGAGGCCAGGGGCCCCGTGGGGACGCCGAGTCTCCGTGCCGACGTCCTGAGGGCCTGGCGCGCCACAAATTGAGTGGCCATCGCTGGGCTCCCCGCCCGTCTGGTGGCTAGGAGGGTTTGAGTAGCAAATTCAGGAAACCTGGAGAAGAGGACATCAATGCACGTCTCTCTCTCTCTCTCTCTCTCTCTCTCTCTCTCTCTCTCCTCTCTCAAGTATTCTTAAAAATATAATCATTCACTTTGATTGCTTATTTACAGTTTAAGGAATTAAGTATATTAATAGCCACGCAGATTGTAAAACATTATGGATGTTCTGCAATGACAGGTGTTTCCCCTCCCCCCAAAGTTCTAAAGAATTTATGGATACAAGATAGAAGGAATGTTAAGTTAGAACCCCTCCCCATATACTTTCGCACGTAAAAGCAGTGATACTTTGGTATGCTATATATTGTTTATGTTTAGTCATGGACATATTGGATGCATCTGTGTACAATATGTTTGAACTAATAATTTCAATGATCTTAGGAAACAAGTAAATGACCATTGATAAAAGTTTATAATGTCTGCTCTCTGTTCTCCAAGAATGAATAAAAAATTGACGTTGGGTAAAACATTTAACCTCACTCCTTCGTTTTTAATTTACAAAACTCTGTCCAAGAGAGTGCTATAGTGAAGATTAAAGACTTCATGTGCTCTGATAGCTAGAGATATTTAGATGTAAGGTGGTAGACTCATGAGGTGGAATCATTAAAAAGGTAGGCACTTTGAGAACAGTTGTGAATTGTGTGATTAGATATGTGAGCCTTGGGTTCTGGAAACCATCTGTTCCAATGCAAAAAAGGAAGGTTGTGGACAGGTTCCCAGAAGGGACAGGCTATCCTTCTGGGCCCTGGAAGCAAGTCAGTTGATAGATTCTAGCATGTTATTGGTGTCTATCCTCTGGTAGTCCCTGGATACTCCCCTTCCCCACAATAACAGAAGAAAGCATGAAACTTTTTTTTTTTTGCTTTTTGCTTTGGAAGGGCAGTAAAGGGGAGATCTTTGAGACCATGGCAAGCTTGCATATAAAACAGACTTATTTTTAACTTTCCATTTCTTCAAAGATTCATTTTAATCTAGAAATGCAATTCTTTTAGCTCTTTTGCTTTTTCCCCTTATATTGTGCAGTGTGGCCTTGAGTTCCTGGGTTTAAGAGCTCCTTCTGCCTTTGACTCAGGAATAGTTGGGACTAGGATATAGTTCCTGGGAAGGAAGGGATTGTTAATTTGGTCTCCCTGCCTCCCACCTCATGTGTGTGTTTGTGTCTGTGTAAGCACATGCCATGGCTTGTGTGGAAGTCCGGACAATGTGCAGGAGCTGTTTCTCTCCTTTCAGTGTGAGTTCTGGGGCTTAAACTCAGGTTATCTGGCTTGGTGGCAGGTGTCTTTATCTAGTGAGTTATCTTGGTGTCCCAACAAGAAGACATTTGCAATAAGCAAAAGATACAGACTGCTAATCTTTTATATCGTAGTATCTCAGTGTTTTATAGCATTTTCAAATTAATAGTATTCATCCTCACAATAACTTTATGCAGTAGGTTGCATTAGAGAAAGATTATAAAATCTTATTTTATAGATGAAGATGCTATGAGTTTGCCAAATCGAAGCCTGTGAGTTGCTTACTCTGAGTTTCTGTATAGCCCTTTGACCTTTGCTATCTAATCATAAAGCATAGCTACCATTTTTGAAATCTTATTGTTTGCTAGGAAATTCACACATTGTGACTTAACCATTGGGGCTTTTGTTCTGAGAGACTCATTAGGTGATTTTGTTGTGCTGTATAGAAGGCTCATGCACCCTCATCTGCATGGTCTATCTGAAACATTTTTATGTGATAAGATTGCTACATACTCTGCTTTAGGTACTCATTTTTGGAAGTAATAATCCTGGCCCTACTACTTCCTATGCTAGTTCTAAATTTAAATGTCTTCACCTGTAAACTGTATATTGGGAATTAAATGGGCTCATGTCAAGTGCTTCACAGCATGTTCAGTACTGCGTGGTAGCTTGTATTTTACTCATAAGTGAACTCAGAGCACCAAATCCCCTTAGTGCGAGGGGCTGCAAAAGTGGTATTTTCCTTTATTATGTAGAGTGGTGCCATTTATAATTCCATAACATAGTGGTCATCTTTTCTACAACCTTCTGGACCCCTCTTAATCTCAGTAGGAATACCGTATACTTTTTCTGCCTGCAGTAGCACTATCTTAACATTCAGATGCATTTCCATGGTGAATCTGGGCTGTTCTTGTCCAAGCCTGTATGATTAGTCGTTACTGTTAGTTGACATTTTGATTTTTTCATGTGGGGCTAGTCCTTCCTTCTTTTATTTAGTTTACCATTAGGTCCCAGAAAATTTTCCATTAACAAGTTTGTGGGTCCATTTTTTCTTTCCCCTTCTCATTTTTAAGATGACTACTGTATTTCAGAGGAACTGACACACTTGAATTGCAGCAGTGCCTCCCAACTGGGCACTTTTGTGTTATACTTTTCAAAAACTGTTTGACAGCGGAAGCATTTTAACAGCAGAAGAGCTGTGCTTTGGGTGGTGGCAGGGCATGGGACCCAGCTTCTAGACCCTTGTCACTTTGCTGTTGTGCAGAACCAGTACTCCACAGAACATTGTTTGCTTTACTTTTCCTGTGTGTAGCTTCCAGTTTATTTTGCTAAAATATCATTCCAGTTATGCTCTTTCCCCTCTGTTAGATATACAGTATCCAGTCTGTGGTCTCCTCCCCAGCTTGTTCTGTTACTATTTGACAAGATGAAGCCTTTATTTGGGCTGTAGGGCAGGGACATGCCTACTTTTGCTTTGACCTGTGCTGTTCCTTTAAAAGAGTTTGTGTCAGTTTCTATGGTGGTGCCTGCCTGTAATCCTTTCATGATAGGCAACTTCAGGCTGTAAACACTGAAGAAGTGCTGTGAATGGATGATGGGAAGGAAGGAAAGTGAAGATGGAAGTAAAAGAATTGTTGGTTCAGAGAATATTTACATAACTGAAAAATGAAAATAATCATAAGTCAGATATTTCCATTCATGGCTGAAGTTGGAGATTGTTATATGGAATCAAAAACAAAGGTAAAGAGGAATCAGTAGGAAATATTCATGTTTTCCTTAACATGAAGTAGCCATGATGCCTGAGCACTCAGGACCCTGAGTAACTCAGGTGGTACAGAGCTACCCTCAGAGTTGATAGTAAGACTGTCAGATGGTGTGAAGATGTAGTGATATCTGGGGGAGAGTGGCCTTATCCACAGCCGTGATACTTAGGTCTTTGGAATGATGGAAGCTAAATTCTTGTGTCCTGTTGGATAGATTCACTTAGTAAAGGGCTAGAGTTGTCTTTGAACTTTCAGACTCTTAAAAAGTTTAGCAGACAGCTGACTTAGGGAGAAGACTTAGGGCAGGTTCCAGCTTAATCTAATTTTACTTTATGTAGTTCTAAGTTTTGTGGCTCTGGGGAATTGAACTCAGAGCCATATATGCTGGCACACACTTCTGTTGATCTATGTTCACAGACTAGAAGTGTCTAATTCTAGAATTAGATGAGTGAATAAAATAGCCTTTTCCTTTTGGAGAGGATTGTGACAGTGGCCTATGGAACACTTCCAGGTGAGTAGACTTCAGCACATCGAGACTGTAGGCAAACTGAGTCCCTAGGTGACCTTGGGCAATGATTATTCTTTGTTCTTTAGGAATGAGGTATAGGATTTACAAGTACTGAAGTGTTTGTTAGAAATGTAAAAGAAAAAAATATGACTGTGAACCAAATTATGTTGAAATTAGCTTTACTGAAATAATCTTTTTATGTGTTTATTTGTATTTGTGTGTTATATATATGCACATGTACATACACATGTGGGAGCTAATTCTTTCCTCCTACCATGTAGGTCTTGAGAATTGAATTCAGGTTGTGACAAGTGCCTTTATTTGCTATCTTTCTGGCTTTTTTTTTTTGAAGTAGTCAATGCTCATTCAAGAAGGCTTTAATAAATTGCATATGTATTTTAAAGTAAGTTTACCTAATAATAGGTTTTCTTAAGAATTCTTGAAACATTCTTGGTATTATCAGTCCCTTCTCTGTCCCCTCCCTCTACATTACCCTCCCTTCTTCCTCCCCTGTTAAGTTTCTCATCCTGTTTTCCTCTTCCCCCACATAGCACCTGTGTCCCACTCTTCCCTTTGTACAGCTCCTTCCCTCATCCCTTGCCTACTGCCCTGGTTTCTATGATTACTCCAACGGATTACACCCAAACCTAAATATTTGGAACTAAGATCCAGAGCATATATGCTGCTTATCTTTTTGGCTTGAGTCTACTTCACTCAGTATAATATTTTCAGTTCTACCCATTTGCCTGAAGATATTGTGATTGCATTTTTCTTTACAGCTGAATAGATTCCATTGTGTAAATGTACTACATTTTCACTATTCATCAGTTGATGGACATCTACATATAACATGTATACTCTCTTTCTGTCTCTGTCACACACACACACACACACACACACACACACACACACACAAACTTACTTTACATGGAGTTACCCCACATGGAGGATAATGTACTCCCAGGAGCTACAGACTTATCTAACAAAGTCTCCAGTGCCAGGCCAGGGATAACTCCTTTTGAGGTGCTGGTTAGGGAGCTCCAAGAGATCCCCAAACAATATAGATATTGCAATTGCGCATGCTTCCTTATCAGATCTTGAAGGTAAGACCCTATTGCTGGTCACAGAGCTTGGAGAAATCAAGCTGATACTGACCTAAAAGCCTTCTCCCTGAAGGCTGGTCTTCATAATGCAAGAAGGTGCTATGCAAGCTGTCATGGAAGAAGAGTTATTAGTAGTCCTACATAGCTATAAATACTGAGAACCATAATAAGATATTCCTAACAATGCAATAGTGGATCTTACATCTTGTGGTTACCAACAACTGTCTAATTGGACTTAGGACCTGCTCAGGAGAGAAGTCATGCCTGGTACTATAAACCTAGCTAAGAACCCATGTCTGGAGAGGCCATATACCCTAGAGGAGAACCTGTTACTACTGTTTTTCTAAGTTAATATAATTTCTAACCTCTTTCTAAATACTTGTCCTTATTCTAATAGATAAGTGCCATTCTCACCCCTCACCAAAGAAGTTGTGTTTTTGCAGCAGGCAGATGGAGGCTGCAACAGAGATTCAGAGCTGGTCAGAATGCAGAGGAGAGGTGGCTTTGGAGTGCACAAATGGGACATATATAAAACCACGCCAGCACCTCAGGCTCAGGAAATGTCCTGGAAGAGGGGATGGACAGAGCCTTATGGCAGGGAGGACTGCTGAGAGTGTGTCTTCTGGACTTGATAACAAGGATACTGCATTATGAACTTTCAACAGGATGATTGCCAGCGTAAAAGTCATATGAAACCATACTAGCTGACAGGCCAGCATGGGTTGGGGAAGAGTAAACAAGGCTCCATCTCTAGATGAAACGTTAGAGATTGCTAAGAGCCATTTATGGAGGGTTTCCTTCAGGAACAAACTGTGAGGTTGCTGGACATTAAGTGATCAGCCCTAAACACATATGGGCAATACTAGCTAATTGGACTCATTAGGCTGTTTGTGTGCTTTGTTTAATAATATAATATATATGTGTATATATCATACACACACATAATATTTACAGAGGAAGAGGTCATAAATTTGAGAGACAATTGGGTTGGGAGGGAAAGGTAGAAATTATGTAAATACAATATATTCATGTATGGGAGGGAAAGATAGAAATTATGTAAGTGTAATATATTCATGTATTAAATTCTTGAATTAGAATTAAAAATTTAAGTTGAATACTTCTTGTTTGGATCGAAAGGGAAAAAATGAATGGATAGAATTTGAAGAATTAAAAAAACTTAGTTTGAAACGAGTCTTTGTTGAACTAGAGATGTTATCACATCAGATGACCATATATTACTCAGTTCTGAAATACATTTTTTGAAATATAAATACAGAGATTCCTCTGCATGTGTGTATGTATATGGGTTTGTGTGCATGCGTCTGTATCTCAAATAGAAGTTTTATGAAATGTATGTTTTCTGATTTCTATTTTCTGGTTTGTTTCATTAAGAAAAGATGGTCTTATACTGAATTACTTTCATGTTTTACTAGGAGTTAGGATTTGTAGTTTGAGAAAACATTGTTGGTGTATATTTTAGTGATAGTTGGGGCCTCACTTCATTGCCATCTTCATCGTACTTAATAGAGGTGATGGCATTGCTCAGGGAGGCCAGATGGGCAGTGCACTAGTGACTCATAGATGCTGTAGAAATATTCTCTTTACGTTTTAGAAATGGAAAAGGAGACTGACACTGAGGACAGAATATTTAAAAATTCCTGTTTTGGGAATAATTCTGTGTGCCCAGTTAAGGTAGGGGAATGGTAAAATGATGACCTATGATGTTTGACGTTTTCGAAGAATATGTGATGTATGAAGGTTGCTGCGAGGCAAAGGCTCATTTGTCTCCTGGTGTGTGCTGGGAATCATCCAGCCTTAGAGACGATGACCTCAGTTCTGGCTCTACCAGTTCCACCTTCTGTAACTACGAAGACGTTTCATTTTCCTTCCCCACGAGAAAATAAATAAAATCCAGCAGAGGCATAATGCTTTTATGGATCATATATATATATATATATATATATATTTGGCTTCAAGTTTCTACTTCTTTGTTGTTGCATGTGTATTAAGATTATTCTAATTTCAAGAAGCCCGTAGCTCCTAGGACAAAGATTCTATATTTAAAATATTTTCTTATAATAACATTATAGTTTGAAGTTAAATGAATGGAAGTACCAGATATGGAAAACAGACATATTTGGAGTTATGTTTATTGTGTGCTATGAATATTAAAGCTCAGATTACTTTGAATTTTTGAAAGTACATCAAAGATTATATCTTAAAAAAGAACTTCAGAGGAAAATGAGAAATGCCAGATGCACTGGGATCTGAATTAGTCTATGGATTAATTTGACATCTTTGTAAATAGAGGTGAATTGAATACAGTTTTCAGTAGTCAGAATGTTGATACACACTTATGTAATTGGGGAAATTGTTAAATGTTTGTGTTCTAAGGATGGGAGATTTTTGTATTTAAAATATAGAATATTATTCTGTGTTCAGGTCACCTTCAGTTTTAGGACTTCTGGTTTTCTGAATCATTGGACCTAGCACACACTATAATTAGAAAGGAATGTAAATTGAACTTGTTAAACTTCATTGACTAATTATACATTTGAGGAAGGTATAAACTGAAGATAACGGACAAAATTTCCTGAATTCTCTCTCTCTTGAGCCACATAATATGATGTTTACTCTTTCTCCTGTTTCTTGTGAAAACTGGTTTTCTTAGTGATCACTACTCATGGCTTTCAGTATTGAGTTCATTCATATGCTTACTTCTTTATACATTAAGTAATTATTTATTGATTGCTTCCCAATACCAGCTGCTGCGTATATTGGCAAATGAAACAGATGGGGACTTTGCCTTCATGTCACATCTTCTCCAAGTGGAGGTTGAACTTCTGGAGCTGTACATAGCACAGACAAGTGGTGGAACTTTGATAGGGAACTGAGAGGAGGGTACTTAATGGGGGTTTAGACTCCAGCATGACACTGAGAAACTCAGTTGGAGGGTAGTGATGGTGGTGTGGAAAGTAACTCAGCATGCAGGAAGGGTATGAGACTGCCCGAAGGAGAGACTAAAACAAGACCGTTATGGCCAGGGAGGAGGATGAGAGCAGGTGGTGGGAGATGATGTCAGAGAGGCAGTGATGTCTGTGATGGGAGGGATTGGAGTTAGGCCAGAATGTGGTGGGCTGTCATTAAAGAGTTTAAAGAAGGGTTTTAAGCAACTTCTACTTTAAGGAGTCCATTATGTTTACTCTGGGTAAGAGTTTATAATAAAACAGAGAGCTTAAAGCTGCCTCAGCAGTTAAAAACCCTTACTGCTCTTGCAGAGGACCTGGGTTTGGTTCCTACTACTCATATGAGAACTCACAACTGTCAGAAACTCCACTTCTAGGGGATCTGACTCCCTCTTCTGGCTTCTGTGGGTACCACACATGCACACAATGTGCATACACATGTGCAAGCCAAATACTCATAAAACATAAAATATGAATAAAATGCACACACAGAGAAGCAGGAGGCTCTTAAAATAATCCATAAAGCTGGTGCAGTCAGTGGAGAGAAAAAGAAGTGGACAGATGAAAGTTACATTTTGAATTTAGAAATGAAGTACTCACTCATAGCCTACATATAGTGAATGAAGAAGGCAGAATTAGCCCTGATTCCTCTGTGCTTGAACAACTTGGCATCTGGGGTTGGGAGTCGGGGCAACTGAAAGAGGAACAGGTTTGGCTATAATCCCTGTCTTGGAATTCCACACTGACAGAAAAATGATTTGTATTGGTCTCAAGTGTGAGGTTAAGTGATTCTCTTGGAAGAGGAAACATGTAAGGAGGAAAAGATGGGTGTTAAAGTCATTCCTTTGTTTGTTGCATTAATCACATTAAAGCATAGAAGCACACCTAACTTGTTTTAGATGGTCAGATATTTAGATGCTGCAGTATCAAAGCCAGTGAAACACACACATTCTGCTTGGGGAACTGTTCTAAGACAGATATGCTTGTAATAACCAGGCAGGAGCATTTTCTCCACAGAGTAACCATTATCTCGACATTCTCAGTAATAACCTGTAGTTACGATGGGGGCTGTCACTTTTAACCTGTTAGTCTTCTGTCCCTTTTCTTTTCCCATTGAAGAACCCAGGTCGTTGGGGCTGTACGTTCTCACAATCTGTATTTTCCTGATTGCTTACTCAGGGCTTACTTTGGCTGACTTCGTTGTGCTGTGCAGTTCCAGCAAATGGGCAGCTGGATTCAGAGATGGATCAGGTTCAAGTTGGATCCCTTAGGCACTGTTATAGGTGGGCTTGGCAAGACCATATGAGTCTCTTAATGTTTAATTGTTTCCCATTTTGGGGGTCAGGGAGGAGCATCTGCTAATGGTTAGTGTTTATTTCTTTTAATTTATTTGGTGTTGCAAAATGGTGGAAATCTGTGTGAATCATTTTGATTTCATTTGTTACTTGGATTATATTTATAAACCACTTCCGCTCACTTTCTGTTTGATTCCCAGTGGTATCATTAATAAAAGACCACAGGATAAGTACTTGCTTCTTTTATATTACTTGCTGGTGTTTAACGAGTTAGTTCTTTTCTTTCTTCACTAGGGACACATTCTTTCTTTGTCTTAAGAGCCATTGAGGGGAGATGAGTTTTTAGCTATTGCAGTTATTGCTCTTAAGCTCAGATTGTACTATCTGTTGTCAGTCATTTTAGGAGAGAAGATGGCCCTGATACTCTTTGATTATTTTCTTGTCCACTGTGACAAAACACTTGTCATTTCCTCTTCCAGATTTGGGTTTAACCATTTCTCCAAGAAGCTCTGGGTTTTTTTGGTGAGAAATGACATATTAAAACCCTCATCCTGGCACTAATTAAAGGTAGGAGAACCCATTAATGCTTTTCAACTCTAGTTCATTCTGTTAAAGTATGATGGCACTATCAATTGTGAGCTCACAGTGTGAATAGGAGTGGCCTCATAGGCTCAGATTTGAACATTTGGTCATTAGGGAGGGTTGTTATTAGGAGGTGTGGCCTTTTTGGAATAGGTATGGTCTTTTTGGAAGAAGGGTGTCATGGGGGTGGGATTTGGTGTTTCAAAAGCTCAAATCAGGCCAAGGGTGGCTCTCTCTTCCTGCTGCTTGTGGATCCAGATGTGAACTCTCAGCTCCTGCTCCAGCACCATGTCTGCTTATGGGCTGCCGTGCTTCCTGCCATGATGACTGTGGACTAAACCTACATGATCATGGTGTCTCTTCACAGCAATAGAACATTGATTAAGGTGGAGCTCCTTTCTATGGATAGCTCCTTTCTATTACATACATTTCCTAAGTTTGAGTCAGAAGTTGGGTGTGTATGAACTCACATGGTACATAAAAGACTGTAGACTTTAACTTCATGTTCTCTCTCTTCACTCTGATCTGAACTCCCAGTTTCTCATTTTTAGTGCTTTTCGGTAACTACTTGTAAGTGAAAAGGATCTAGAAAAATAAAAGACTCCAAACCAGCAGTACTTTTGGTAAGGCCAGATTTCAGGCCATAAGTTTTTGAATAGAATTTTAGCTTGTCTTGTTTTCTATATATAAAAGTGTATTTGTGCACACAGAAAATGTAAAGGACAACTTTACAGTGCCCACATTTTCAACAGCCCATACAGTTTGGATTATAGAGTGAAGGGATGTAATTGCTTTGAACAAAATTTGTAGTCATGATTTCCAAGAAATTTAAAAAAATATTGGAAGGAATGGAATCTCTGTGGAATGTAGAGAAGTAACCTGTGTGCTTTTGCTGCACAGTTGGGTAGCACTGGGGGTCAAGCATAGATAGCAGTGTCTGGTACAGACTGCAGCCGGTAGTGGTTGCCTACATAGCTCCCATGCCTGCCCATGAGTGCCTGCCCGTGAGTGCCGGTGCACATTGCTGAGTCAGATGCAGACTGTTGAGTCTGTATTCAGAAGCTTTACTGTTGGTCAAGTGCGAACTTGGCTTGATGTGAAGGTTCTGTTAGAGGGTTGATTGGGCCTTGTTTCAGTTAAGGACTATTTGAGGTTTGGGGACAGTAAACAACTAGCAATAAGTGTGAGTTGATCCAGGTCTGAAGTGTAAGGAGTGTCTTGGTGCAGCTTATGTTGTTCTTTCCCCCTATGGTAGATCCACAGGTAGACCCTGGTGTGCTGTATGTTTTATGTAGAAGTACCCGCACCCCCCCCTTCCCCCCTCCTCCGGTCAAGATCTGGTAGCCCCGGCTGGCCTTAAACTTGCTGTGTAGTGAGGATGACCCTCTGTGCATCCCTATACCCACCTGGGTTTTTATTTTTGTGGACATGGATATATTCTTTTCAAATCTGTTGATTTTGTCTGTATTTTCTGAACTTACAGATTTTGAAAAAAATCAGTTATTAAGAAAGTGACTGCAGTAAAATGCTTCAGGGACAGGGGGTATCTAACTTCATGTAAGTTTCTTACAAGAAATTATAAGGAATGAATAATGTCACTTTCTACCTTATGGGAAATAGAAAAACATTCTCAGAAAACAAAAACCAGAGCTTGGGGAGGAAAGGATAGAGAAGAATCTCATTTTTTCCCTTTGATTTCCTTGCCAGCAAAGTATAATTTTATAGAATGTTTGGGCAAAGAGCCCAATCTGAGAGGAAGTAGAAAGACAGAGCTGAAAACAACACTTTCATTTAATTAAAACATTTTTCTATTGTATCTGTTTTCTTAGGTGGTCTAGGCACATTGTAGTGACAAGATTTAACTTATTCCTCTGGATAATAAATTTTCTAAAGGTAAATGCGCATGAGGCATCAGGTTGTATCTTTCTGTTATTGGAACAGTGACACAGGCAGATGCTTAAAAGCATCAGAGGCAGGTAGGGCTTAGTTCCAGTAACCACAGCTCCTCTGCACAGCACTGCAGTGCCAGACAAGTTGTTTTACTTCTCTGTCTTAGTAGATCTGTAAAGTGGTGGCTGTGATAGTACCTTTCTGGGAGTTACAGGGCAGTTAAAGAAAGTGTAAGTTGTAAAGTACATGTCTCTGAAGATATTTTCCAAAATGTTTATAGAGAATGTGGTTCTGATAGGGTCAGCATCTTTAGGGATATTCATAACTCTCTGAGGACTTACAAGGACAGCTCTCACTTGGGCACATAGAAATCTAGAGCTAAACATTTACTGAACATTTATAAATTGTTTAGCTTTTGAAAAGGAAAAATGAGCAGAAAAAGATGACCCCTGAATTTTAGTAGTTTGAGGAAAAATGTACTTCCCCTAGTTGACACAGAAAAGATGTTTGATGTTGTAGATTCATTTTTATCACTATGTGTAACCTAGAGAATGTTATTGTTTAAAATTTATTTACTTTTTTCTCCTTCCTCTCCCCTTTGCCTCTGAGAGAGCAACTTCCTCATCCCCCTATCATGGTGCATCAAGTCTCTGCAGGATTAGGCGCATCCTTTCCCACTGAGGCCAGACAAGTTTGCTACAGATGTGCCTGGGGCCTTAGACTAGCCTGTATATGCTCTTTGGTTGTTGGTTCAGTCTGTAGGAATTCCCAGGGGTCCAGATTAGTTGACACTGTTGGTCTTCAATCTCCTTGAGCGCCTTCAATTTTTCCCCTAACTCTTCCACAGGGGTCCCTGGCCTCTGTCCAATGTTGACTGTGGGAATCTGCATCTGTCTCAGTCAGTGTCTGGGTGGAGCCTTCAGAGGGCTGCTATGCTTAGACTTCTGTCTGCATGCACAACATAGCATCATTAATAGTATGTCCCCAGGAGATGGGTCTTGAGTTAGCCTGGTCCCTGGTTGGCTATTCCTTCAGTCTCTGCTCCACCTTTATCTCTGCATTTCTTTTAGACAGGACCAATTTTGGGTCAAAAATTTTGTAGGTGGGTTGATGACTCTATCCCTCCACTGGGGGTTCTGTCTGGCTACTGGAGGTGGTCTCTTCAGGTTCCATATCCCAACTGTTGGGCATTTTGGCTAAGGTCACCTGCATTAACTCCTGGGAACCTCCCTCATCCCACCCTTCACCCCTGGTAGTTTCCATTCATTTTCCTGACCATCTGGACCTCTCTCCTGTCTCTCCCCATGCCTGATCCTGCCTCCCTATACCAGTTGCCCTTCTTTCTCCCACCCAGATTCCCCCTGCTGCCTCCTGTGGGTTAAAATGGTGGCCTGTGTCCAGCTAGGGCTCGGGCTGCTTAGCGAGGCGAATGAATGCAGGAAGTTTAACTGCACACAGCTGGGGATCAGCTGTGAGAAGCCGCAGGACCCTGCTCCTGGGGTGGGGAAGGGCAGTCTGAGGTCCCCGGGGAACTGGGGGAAGCCAGCTTGTGGGTCCCCAGGCCTCACAGAGGCCGAGGACGGCAGGTTCTAGCTCTGGACACTGCAGTCACAGGTTCTAGCCCTTGGAGTTGAGAATGGAGTGGGGGCTGCAGGCCGGTTCCTGGGACCAAAGGGAAAGCGGCAGGAGGAGAGCTCCGGCTGGGTCTTGGGGACAAGAGTCCTTGGCTTGCTCAGTTGGCTGCTTGACTTGGTGGAGATATGGCTGGGAATGCAGGGAGGCCTCCTGTGGGAGACTAGCCGCGGCTCTTTAGAGGAAGACCTACTCCATTGCTCCAGCACAGTGGGTACAGATGAGAAGAGGTAGTCCATGGTTTTAAAGCGTTTATTATTGGTGGAGAGTTGTGATGAGTGAAAAGTAGAGGCAGGCCATGGCCACATGGAGATAGGGGGAAGGGAATGCGGAGAGGGGGAGCAAGAGGACAAGAGGGAAAGGCAAGAGTAAGAGAGGCAAGAGAGAGGAGGGGGCAAGCATTCCCTTTTATAGTGGACCAGGCCTACTTGGCTGTTGCCAGGTAACTGTGGGGGTGGAGTCCAGACAATACCAGGGGCTTGGGGCGCTGCCCTACATGACTGATGGCCACAGAATTATGGAGAGCTGAGGCCTTGTGTCAGAAGCCTAGTGTCTGGGAATGTGGCAAAGGGCCTTCTGTCCCTTGCAGGAATACCTGCTGGGTCTCCAGAGTTTAAACCTACCTCGACCAGAAAACAGGCTGCCTTTTACGTCCCACAGCTTCCCATGAATTTTTTGTTTCCCCTTCTAAATGGGATTCAACCATTCCCATTTGGGCCTGCCTTCTTGTTTAACTTCTTTGGGTCTGTGGTGTATATCATGGGTATTTTGAACGTTTGGGCTAACATCCACTTATCAATGAGTACGTACCATGCATGTCCTTTTTGGTTTGGGTTACCTCAGGATGATATTTTCTAGTTTCATTAATTTGCCTGCGAAATTCACATCTTTGTTTTTAATAACTGAATAGTAAAGTATTCCATTGTGTAAATGTACCACATTTGCTGTATCCATTCTTCAGTCGAGAGAATTGCTTCCGGTTTCTGGCTATTATAAATAAGGCTGCTATGAACATAGCATATATGTGTCCCTGTGGCATGGTGGAGCATCTTTTGGGTATGTGTCTAGGAGTGGTACTGTGTCCAATTTTCTGAGGAACCAGAGTGAGTGTGCAAGCTTGCAATCCCACCAGCAATGGAGGAGTGTTCCTCTTTCTCCCCATCCTCAGCCAGCATCTGCTGTCACTTGAGCTTTTGGTCTTAGCCATTCTGACTGGTGTGTGGTGGAGTCTCAGGGTTGTTGTGATTTGAATTTCCCTGATGACCAAGGATGTTCATTTCTTTAAGTGCTTCTGAGCCATTTGAGATTCCTCTGCTGAGAATTCTGTTTAGCTCTGTTCCTCATTTTTTGATTGGATTATTTGGTTTTTGGAGTCTAACTTCTTGAATTCTTTATATATTTTGGATATTAGCCCTCTGTCAGATGTAGGGTCTGTGAAGGTCTTTTCTCAGTCTGTAGGCTAATGTTTTGTCCTACTGACAGTGGCTTTTTTTTTTTTTTTTTTTTGGTTTTTCGAGACAGGGTTTCTCTGTGTAGCCCTGGCTGTCCTGGAACTCACTTTGTAGACCAGGCTGGCCTCGAACTCAGAAATCCTCCTGCCTCTGGCTTTTGTCTCATAGATGCTTTTTAGTCTCATGAGGTCCCATTTATTAATTCTCCACTGTAGTGTCTGAGCCATTGTGTTCTGTTCAGGAAATTTTCTCCTGTGCCAATGAGTTTAAGGGTATTTCCCACTTTCTATTAGGTTCAGTGTATCTGGTTTTACATTGAGGTCTTTGATCCATTTGGACTTGAATTTTGTGCAAATATGGATCACTTTCCATTCTTCTATGTGACAACATCCAGTTAGATTGGCATCGTTTATTGAAGATGCTCTCCCTGTTCTATTGTATAGTTTTGGCTTCTTTGTCAAAAATCAAGTGTCCATAGGTGTGTGGGTTTATTTCTGCATCTTTGATTCGATTCCTTTGATCCACTTCCTTGTTTCTATACCAATACCATGTAGTTTTTATTACTCTTGCTCTGTATTACAGTATGATGATACCTCCAGAAGTTCTTTTACTGTTCAGGATCATTTTTACTATCCTGTGTTTTCTTTGCTTTTCCATATGAAGTTGAGAATTGTTCTTTCAAGATCTGTGAAGAATTGTGCTGGAATTTTTATGGGGATTGCATTGAATCTGTAGATTGCTTTTGGTAAGATGGCCATTTTCATGATATTAATCCTACTGATGCATTAGCCAGGGAGATCTTTTCATTTTATGATATCTTCCTCCGTTTCTTTCTTTAGGGACTTGAAACCTTGGCTGGAAAGATGGCTCATTTGCTGTTCTTGTAGAGGACCTGGTTTGGTTTTTAATACCTAAATAGCAGCTCATAACTTCCTATAACTTGAGTCCCAGGGGATCTAACCGTGTCTTTTGGCTTCAGAGCATCAGGCATTCATGTGGTACCTGTACATAATGCAGGTGAAACACTCATACTCAAAACAAAAAACAAGGCAAAAGAACCCCAAATCAAAAACAAACACTCAAACAACCCCAACCCCAAGACCAAACTCAGAAAGTGGAATACATGCAAGTTTTTAGGATGCTGTAATACCTGCACACTGCTTGTGGAAATGTGTTGTTGAAACAGTGAGAGTTTCTCAAGGCAAATTGACCCAGGATTAATGATTTTTTTAGGTTTTTATTTGAGTGAAATTATGCACTATTTTTTTCATGTGTTGGGCAGTGGACCCTATAGTGGAATGCTTTATTAGAGTTAGGCTAATTTATAAGAAATATATTGGTTAATGTTAGGGCAGTGGCATAATAAGGGGAAGAAATAAGAAGCATTTATTCACTGGAAACTGAATTTAGATGTGGAAGTAGCAGACGGTTACATCTGTGAACAGTTACATCTGAACTTGTGTATCTTTTATCTTGAAGCCTGTGAGCAAGGCAAACCTTTCTGTCTTTTTGATAAATGATCTGGTGGTCTTAACTAGTTAACAGATTGACTAATGAACTAATACAGTGGTGTATTACCTTGGGGTAAGGAGCTAGTTGTCTGTTTTCTAGCTGTCAAGCTGTAGTAAGCTTAGCTATCAATGTTATCAGAAATCTGGGAAGAATAAATTATGATCTAGATGTTATATATTAATTAAAATGACAGAGGTTGGTTTATAGTCCACTACCTAAACAGTTCTCCCAGGTCCCTGTGGTCTCTATTGAACTTGGGAAGAGGTAGTCTGGCCATCAGGCCCAGAAGATGAGAAGCTTTTTCCTGTGGGGGAGGAATGTGAGAGAAATGACCTACCTTGACTTAGGCAATATGAGACATCTAACTCTCGGGTGTCCTCTGTTTGTCCACAGTGTAGGCTGAGCCCTACCAGCAGGCAAGACAATAGAGCAGTGTTTCCCAGTGGTTATTATACCACAGTCCAGGTAGAATTCTTTTCCTCTATGCTCATATCTTTTTAGAGACTTTGGGTGATCACTGTTAGGATTTGGGAGTCTCTGTCATAATAAGCTTAAACATTTAACGTTATACTTAGCAGATTTTTGGTAAGTTGAGAGCTAATATCTATTAAATATAGCTGAGTCAGACAATCTGTTTTTGTTTTTAATTATTTTGTCTAGATTGTATCTAGCAGATAGAGTATATTGTAACTTAACATTAATGACAGTAGCAAAAACAAGGCTAAACATAACTTTAAGGCAGTGATCTTTAGCTTTTTTATTGTTGTAAATCTTTAAATTAATATTAAAATTATTATTTACAAGGCAGGATAGAAATAATATGAAAACCAAATCTTAATTGAAAAGTATCTTTGGAGACCTTTTAAGTCAGGCTGTTCTCCTAAAGATGGCAGTCAAGTGGAGATTGTCCATAACAAAGATGGCAGATAGTCATGAGACTGCCTTCAACCAAGATGGCGCTGGAGCTACTGAGTACCCTTAGCTAAGATGGTGCTGAAGCAACAGCTCCACCTGTGGAGGAAAGTCATGTATTTGTTATACCTTAGAATGGAATGGTATTTGTCTATAGAATCGTGGCTATGTATTGGCAGAGACAAATAAACAGAGACAAACAGAGACAAATAAACAGAGACAAATAGAAACATTTTGTCTGGCGGACAGGGCATTATGTACATGTGAGGAGATCTCTCTCAGTCATTGCAGGCGGCCTCTGCCATGCAGGTCAGAGTAGAGTAGGTTACTAGGAGGTGGAGAGCCAGCTGGCTTGTGATGGGAGTGTGAGGGCTCTGCAGATGGTGTGAGGTGGCAAGGTGGTGCCAGTGGCTGGACTTCAGCACCATGCTGTCCCTTTACTGGGGTAAGCAGGGAGCGAGTGAGTGAGTTAAGTCTAAAGTAAAATCTGCAGAGTGTTAAGAGTCAAAGGAGTAGGAGCTGAGAGCAGAGGAATAAAGCCGTTGGGAGTGAAGGTGGGGAAAAGCTTAACATAGAAAGCCTTACATTTTTCCGATCAATGGTGAGAGCTGTAAAAGTTTTTTTTTTTCAAAGCGATGGTAAGCAGCCATTTAGAGTAATTATCTACTGAGTATTGGAGCCGAATTTAGCCTGAGAATTTGGAAGCCTTTAAGACCAGGAGGTGTCCCAGTCGGATGCCTGGAAGTAGCAGGGAAGACATTCCCTATGAGTGAGATTAGAAGTTATCAATTATCCTTACCGGCATCCTGAAGATAAGTATAACTAGGAACTGCAGCAGCCAGCTTAGAACACAAGATTGTCCCCAGGTGAGTTCAAGTGCTGAGCTCCTGGCCAGTACCAAGCAGAGCTGCAGGAGAATGGTTTACCTAGGCTTAGGGTTTTCCAGCAGTGAGAGAAAGGAAAGAGAGCTCACTCTAGGGAAGTGGTCCTAAGACAAAGGGTCAGTGAGGAGGACCAATCATGACTGTTAAGACCTCTGTTCCCATGGACACCAGAGGGTGGCTGTGAGCTCAACAGCCCTTCCTTGGGACCAGTTGTTTACTCTGACTAGTGGGAGTAGGGGCTTACCAGTTCGCTGGTGTTTGATGGGTAGGCCTAGTGATCTGATCGGAAAGTCCATGTGGCAGCGGTGCAGGGAATTCGAAACTGCAAGTTTGTGAATCTGAGTTATGGCACCAAAATGTGCTTTTATAAAACCAAAGATATGTTTTATAGAACGTGGTACAATATATGGAGGGGGCGCCTCTGTGGCCCCGCAAGGTACCGTACCAGCCATAAGATGGGTCTAGTATAGAATAGAGTTTATTGGGGGGGGGATGGGAAGAGGAGTTGAGAAGGAGTAGAGGCAGAGAAAGAGAAGGAACAGAGGGGAGGGAGGGAGGGAGGGAGAGAGGGAGAGAGAGAGAGAGAGAGAGAGAGAGAGAGAGAGAGAGAGAGAGAGAGAGAGAGAGAGAGAGAAAGAAAAGGGGCAGAGTGTCAGACAGTCAGAGGGCCTGTAACAGTTTGATTGGGAGCACATTGGTGGTCTATTGCTATGGTCCTAAAAAAAAGGCAAGGCTGTTTGAGGAATTTAGTCCTGGAAGGAATCCTTTAAGTGGGGAGTTACCTGTGTTATAAAGGAAAGCAGAGAGAAGAGTTGAGAATTTATCTGCTTTGGATAGCTGAGGAAGAAAACATATTAATTATGTATCTGGGATAGGCTGTTACAGATTGTTTGTAAAAAGAAACTGGTTGTTAGTTAAGGATTAAATAATGGTTATCAACTTAGTTGGTTTTACCTGTGGGGTAGATTAAATATGATTTTTGAAGCTTAAAAGAAATTTTAAACAAATTGAAAAAAATTTGGAACAACTTTGGGTTAAAAGGCAGGAACATTGTTTCAGGTGTTCCTGCTAGAGAGAAGAACAAGCATTTAAACAAAGAAACATGAGAATTTTTGGGTTAAGGTTTTCAGGTGTACATTTTTTTGGAATCCTCAGCAGCAAGATGTCATCCATCAGTTTTGCTTGGTGAGCTCTTTTCACCTTGGAGGGGGAGGAGCCTGCTCTGCACTCCTGCAGCTGTAGGCCATTTGCTCTAGCTGACCGGTCCTTCTCTCCCCCTTTCCCCAACACCCCTTTTCCCCCAGTAGTTTTTCTTGTCTGGTATTGTTAAAAGGCAGGGTGTTGCTTTTTGTAAACCCTAAAAGTAGAGCGAGAAGAGAAGAAGCAAAGGGACTGGTGGCATCGTGTAGGGAGAGCCTAGGTGGGGTGGGGATCGGAATTTTTTTGTTAGTAGTCCATTTGGAGTGTCTGTCTTTAGAGTGGGAAGGCCTGGGTCTTTTGGGCTAGTGCCAGGGATTACTCATCACCTTTGCTTAATCCAGAGTTCTGATGTGGGTCTCTGTGGGTCGTCAGCTATGGTAGACATCAGCTGGGTATGTCCATCATTGTTTTTGCTTGGTGCTGGATGCGATTTTGTGTTCTGTCTTGCTGCTGTGGTGTGTGAACTCTGCTTGGGCAAAGGAAACTCAGGGAGCTAGTATGCATTTCACCCTACACTGACATCAGGTGTAGTTCTTGCAGGAAGTGCCAGTGCGCTGCTCACCTTGGGAGAACACAGCCTAAATTGGGGACCCCAGCCTGGGTGAGAAACTACTGCAGGCTGAGGCCAAAGCTGGTGTTCCCTAACTCCTGGATACCCAGAAAGTGGAAAGTACAAGGAATCGGGAAAGGGGGTGCAGGCTGGGAAAGGGGATGCAGGCTGGTGAAGAGGAGTCCGGGTTGGAGGGGAGGGGAACTCCAGCTTTGCTTAGTGGAGAGTGTCTGGGTGTGCAGAAGGGCCTTCTGTAGGAGACTTAAGCTGTGTGGCTCTATATGGTGAAGGCTTCCCACCACTGCGGTTCTTGATGAGAGAGACAGTCCTTGGTTCTAAACTTTTTATTGATTGTTTATTGTGGAGAGTAGGTTTATACAATTTCCTTAGGGTGAGCCTGGGATTAAATACCAGAGGATGGCCTTGTCAGACATCAATGGGAGGAGAGGTCCTTGGTCCTGTGAAGGCTTGATAGATGCCCCAGAGTAGGACAGTTGAGGGTGAGGAGGTGGGAATGGGGTGGGTGGAGGAGCATCCTCATAGAAGCAGGGGGAGAGAGGATAGGATAGGGGGTTTCTGGGAAAGGGGGAAACCGAGAAAGGGGATAACATTTGAAATGTAAATAAAATATCCAATAAAAAAAAAAGACGTGTCGCTATATTCTCTTATTCTCTACTTCATGTTCTTTATAAACAGATAGCAAGGAGGAGCTGGCAGTGGGTCCTGATTCGGGCACTTTGTAGAATGCTTTCATTTGTTTGTTTGTTTTGTTTTTTGAGTCCAGGTTTCTCTGTGTAGCCCTGGTTGTCCTGGAACTCCCTCTGTAGACCAGGCTGGCCCCGGACTCAGAGATCTGCCTGCTTCTCCTTTCAAAGTGCTGGGATTAAAGGCATGCGCCACCACAACTTGGCTTACTTTTTGGTTTTAAAATAGGATCATTTTTACCTGTTATCTTTTAGAAATTAAAATAAAAGTAAAATTCTATCTGTATCTGATAGAACAAAAGACTGAGAGATAGATAAATTTCCTAAGAAACCTTAGTCCAAAAAACTTGAGAGTATTCTAAATGTAACCTTATAGTTGTGTAGGTATACCAGAATAGTCAGTTCTACAAAAAATTCAGTTCAGTGGCTGTAATAGTGTATTTCAAAGTAGAAATAAAGTAACTGGATTGATGATAGATTCTTTTGTGAATATTTATACATGGATATCCTTAAGAAACATGTCTCTCACTTCATGCCAGAATTATTTAAAATTGTTGTTTGCATGTATTTAATAGTTTCCTAATACTGAGAGACACTCTACTATACGTTAGAGAGACTTTGGTTTGATTCTCTTTTGCATTTATTACCGAAGTTATTGAGGAAATCTTTTTAGTTTTCTGTTCTAATAACTGAGAAACTACCTGAAAGGCTATAAATATTCAGTAAGTATAAATGAGAAGTAAAAAACACTCATTGCAGTGGTACAGTGCCAGAAAGTGCCTAGTAATTATATTTCAAAATGCTTTCTTTAATTTTAAATTTCATTTTATTGATTGTGTGTGTATGCATGTGTGTGTGTGTGCATGTGCTCATGCTTGTACACCATACGTATGGAGATTCCTGCAGCACTTGGTTCTCTCTTTTGATTTGTGGGTTCTGGGAGATTGCACTAAAGTCATCAGACCTGGCTGCAGATATTTTTCCCTGAAGAGCCACTTGCCAAGTCTGCCTAATGGACTTAATTAGTCTTTCTTTTTAATTCACATTTTATTTGTGTATGTATGTTTCTCTGTTAGTATGCAAATGTGTGTGTGTGTATATGTCTGCAGGAGTTATAGTCCTTAGGTATTTGTTGAGTGAGACAGATCTATGGGTTAGTTTTTCAGTGCTGGTTTTACAATTAAATCTGTATTAAAAATTCAGTTTAGAACTAACTTTCTTAGGTATAGGAAGACTGCAGTAGCACAATTTAATCACAGGAAGAAGGCTAATGAATGTATACTGTTTTTACTATTCCTGTTTGCTCTGGTCATTTATTTCATCTATAGATGAGCCCCATCCCCTTCCAGTATATGGGATGATTTTTTTTTGAATTGTGGAAACTAAGTTTTATTTTATTTTAATCTGAAATACAGTTTAAGATGTTTTCCTAAGTCAGTGAAGCAATTCATTTACTAGGCATGGTAATGCATACCTGTGAGCCTAGCATTGGAGCAGAGGCTAAAACAGTGCTTCATATTCAAGGCTTTCCTGGTATACATACCAGCTTCCAGGCCAGCCGAGGCCATATAGTGAGAGCCTATTTCAAAATACTAAGCCTAGTCAAGATAAAGCATATTTTAAAAGTATGAAATGAAAGCAGAGAGGGTAGAATCTTCCCTGTTGGCAAAACCTGGATACTGCAACATTGACATGTCGCAGATATTTAAATTTCTGCTCTATGTCAGGTGCAGTTTTCATGTGGGGACATAGAGTGGAGCAAGCAGTCTGCAGTACCGTGTGTTGGCTTTGCTCTTCTGGAGTTTCCCGGATGGTGGTGCTGTAGGAAGGCTGTGGAGACTTTAGGAGATAGGCTTGCTGAGAGCGTGGGTTACTGGAGGTTTTATAGCCCACCTCACTTCCTGCTCACTGTCGTCTTCTGACTGCCATGCAGGTAGGTGACACCAGCCTGTTGTTTGCTCTTGATGCCTTTCCCTACCACAATGAATGAATCTGCTTAAACTGCAAGCCAGAGTAAAGTTTAAAAGATTGCTGTTTGTCATATTGTGTCATACCAATAAGAGTAACAGATCTAGTCCAGCATCCATTGTGACCATTCAGGTGCACTGATGTTCAAAGAAAAAATGTGAAAATAGTTTAGTTTTGAACATATTATGTTGTAACATTTATATTTTCCTCTTGGAAGTATGTTGTGATAAGTGCTTTTTTTTTTTTTTAACATTTTTTAGGTCACTGTTTGCTATAGCATGATTTTAGTGACCATTTGGTATCAATGAATGGATATTGCATAATTAATGTTTTAGTCAGGGCTTCTATTCCTGCGCAAACATTATGACCAAGAAGCAAGTTGGGGAAGAAAGGGTTTATTCAACTTATATTTCCACATTGCTGTTCATCACCAAAGGAAGTCAGGACCGGAACTCAAGTAGGTCAGAAAGCAGGGGCTGATGCAGAGGCCAGGGAAGGATGCTGTTTACTGGCTTGCTTTCCCTGATTTGCTCAGCTTGTTTTCTTATAGAACCCAAGACTGCCAGCCCAGGATGGCACCACCCACAATGGGCACTCCCCTAGCCCCCTTGATCACTAATTGAGAAAATGACTTACAGTTGGATCTCATGGAGACATTTCCTCAACTGAAGCTCCTTTCTCTGTAATAACTCCAGCCTGTGTCAAGTTGACACACAAAACCAGCCAGTACAATTAACAGATATTCTATATCAAGATATTTCATTTACTTCTAGGTTTGTTGCAAATACATTATTGTATTTTTTGTTACTTCTAAGAATACATTCATTTCATTCTTACCATTTACTCTAAAAGTATTTCTATCATGGAAAACTTCCAATATGGGTTTTTAAGTGCAGAGAGCACTCAGTTTCAATAATCAGTTCCTGGTTAGTCTTGTGTAAAACTTATTTTCCTATACATATATTACACTTCGTTAATTTTGAAATGGGCTCAGGGATCACAATTTTTGCTATTGCAGTATGTAGTTAGAATATTGAACAGTTTATTACCACCATTATGTAGTGTATTTTTCAGTATAAACTAACTTTGAAGTTAGAAAACATGAAGAATTTGGAGAAAATGGTCTATTTTATTTAGAGTTCCCTATCATTTCCCATAGAAGCCTTGGAAACTTTGTATTGAGCTCTAGTAGAAAATAGTAACAGAAATTTAAACATTGAATAGAAGTAACAAAAAACGAGACTGTACAGAGGTATGGCTTGATGGAATGTTGCAGTGGCATTTAAAAGTTGAATTATTGGAAAATTTGGATGTCATTGGAAGAGAGTAAAGAAAAATTTAATGTTTAATAGTATGGGAGGGGGCTGCTTTAATTTTTTGATTGAGTATATAGAGGTGAATTAGTATAGAGGATGTGTTCTTCCCTACTTGACCACATAGTGAAATGTCAGGTATCTTTCTTTGTGCTACTATATCATAAAGCGTCATAAACTTCATTATTTATAAAGGACAGCAGTTTGTTTTTTTCACAGTTTTAAAGGTGGGTACATCAAAGGTTGAGCTTCTACTGTGCAGTAGGGGCTATTGTGTGTTTCCAAAATGGCATCCTGTTCCTGCATCCTCTGGACAGAAAGCAGTGAGCTCTGTGAAACCTTTATGGGTTGTAATCCCCCTCGTGAAGGAAGTGGCTCTGGTGCCATAGGTGTCGCCTCCTCTACTCTTCCCTTCCCACTCCCTATCTCCACACCAGGGATTAACTCTAGAGCCCTGCGTGCAAGGAAAGTGCTTTGCCCCGAGCTATGTCCTTGGTCCTCTCAAGTTTTGTTTTGGGACAGGGTCTCAATAATTTTCCTGGACTTCTCTAGAACTCATTCTTCAGTTCAGATTGCCTCTAAACCTCTGGTTCCTATTTCTCAGCCTCCCAAATGTCACTAGGAACACCAGGTCTAGTGTTTTATTAAGTTATGTTGGCTGTTCGTTTTCAACATCTTTCTTTATTGGCTGGGAAGCCATACTTGGATGCAGCAATGAGAAAAGCAGGTTTACTAGCCTCTTAATTGTTTTTAAAAAGACGGTTCTAAGTTGTGCTTTCCTTAAGCATATAAGGCCCCCTTCTGAAGTTCTATTAGAGACATACATTGTGGGTAACCTGTTCTCCATAAAATTCTCTAGTATGTGGAAGAGTTTCTACTTTAAAGTCAAGAGTATATTATTTGAATCTTTGATAGAAACTTAAAAAAACATTTCCACTAAAATCAGGAACAAGACAAGGCTGCACACTCTTTCCCTATCTATTCAATATAATACTTGAAGTTCTAGCCAGAGCAATAAGACAACTAAAGGAGATCAAGGGGATACAAATTGGAAAGGAAGAAGTCAAAGTATCTCTATTTGATGATGATATGATAGTATATATAAGTGACCCCAAAAATTTTACCAGAGAATTCCTACAGCTGATAAACACCTTTAGCAAAGTGGCTGGATACAAAATTAACTTAAAGAAATCAGAATTCCTTTATACAAATGATAAAGGGGACAAGAAAGAAATTAGGGAAACAACACCCTTTGCAGTAGCCATGAATAGTATAAAATATCTTGATGTAACCAAGCAAATGAAAGGTCTGCATGAAAATTTTATATTTAAGCTGAGATTATGAGGCATTAAAAACCTGCTAGTGTCATAGACAGATAAAACAATGCTCATATTTTGTTTGTCATATCAGTAAAGTAGAAAAGTGCTGTGTGTGTGTGTGTGTGTGTGTGTGTGTATGTGTGTATTTCTAGCCTTAAACTGACTTCTCAATCTGAGAACTCTCTTTTTAGCTATAGAGGTTTGAAAACAGATAGTTCAAAAATTATTTGGAATTAGGCCATAAATGAAAAGATTAGATTTCATTTAAAATACCAAAAAGAGGGAATAATAACAAGCTGGTAGAAAATGTGAATTGTTTACCAATATAAGTTATGTGTTTTTACTTGACAAATGTCCCAGATATATTGCCTTTGCTTAAGTTAAATTAGTAACATTTTATTTCTATATGTTGAGAAAATAAGATGTGTGGACTAAGAGAAAATGTTTACATTCTTCATCTGAGCGACCTATGACTTGTTTGTTTAAGGTGGGCCAGATTATGGGCCTATCTTGAAAGAAGCTTTTCAACTCCCAAGCAATTACATAGTGGAAAATTACTCTTTGGCTTAATATTTTTTTTAATTTTTTTATTAGGTATATTCTTTATTTACATTTCAAATGATTTCCCTCTTACTGGTTCCCCCCCTCCCCAAAAGTCCCATACGCCCTCTTCCCTCCCCCTGCTCCCCAACCAACCCACTCCCGCCTCCCCTTCCTGGTATTCCCCTACACTGCCACATTGAGCCCTTCCAGGACCAGGCGCCTCTCCTTCCTTCTTCTTGGGTATCCTTTGATATGTGAATTGTTCCTTGGGTATTCCAAGCTTCTGGGCTAATATCTGCTTATCAGTGAGTGCATATCATGTGTGATTTTTTTTTTGTGAATGGGTCACCTCACTCAGGATGACATTCTCCAGTTCCACCCACTTGCCTAAGAATTTCATGAATTCATTGATTTTAATAGCTGAGTAGTATTCCATAGTATAAATTCCATAGTGTAAAGAGATTATTTCATATCTCAATGCTGTCTTCTTCACGACATCATGTATACAGTTCATTCTGAGGGCCTCCCCCTCTTTTTGATTAGCCACAAAGGACATGAAACACTTTTGATTCTGTGCACAATTGTTAATCTTTTTAAAGTTTAAAGAATACCTTTTCTGGTTTGTAACATCTTTCAATTTTGTTTTTCCTGAGTACCAGTCTCTCTGTTTTTGTCTCTGCCTTGTCTGGATCCCTTACCTCATTGCTTTTCAGGACACCTGCCCGATAAATTCTACTCTGGACTAGTTCTGGTGTTTGTTTCCTTGCCTTCTCGCGGACTTCTGAGCACTGTGAAGAATGTAACATGTACAAAGATCGCTGCTTTAAATTTGTGCTTTCCTAACCCAACAAGGGGCCAAAAGAGTCATGTATCCACAAATGCCAGATTAAGAAATGTTAGGGTAGTATAAATGTCAAATTTAACTTCTAAAATCACAACAGGTGAATCATCTTTTGACTTCATAAAGCAAATTAAAACTAATATATGAGAACCTCCTCCATTTCTGCTACAAGTATAGAACCAAACTTGTAGCCCAGGCTGTCCCGTTCTCCTGTTCTGGGAGTGATGTCCTCAGCACCTCTGCAGTCTATGCAAGCCCTGGATTCTGTCCTGTCACCTTTTCAGGATGTGCTTTATTATCTTCTTGTGCTCTGTGTTTTCAGCTTTTCCTATATTTACTAGTTTTTCTCAAATAGTGTTGTACTTGCTTGAGCATCCCACATGTACTTTTTGATAAGTTTTGTTTTGTTTTGTGTTCCTTGTCAATTTCCTCTCTACACAGCAGGAGGCTTTTCACAGACAGGAGTGTCCTGTGGGCAGCGATTTCCTGACACTCCCTCCCTGCTGTGGGCAGCCATGGTCAGTTCCCACCTGTACCAACTTGCTCTCCCGTCACCATTAATATTTCTCTCTTATCATCAGTAATTTTTTTTACCATTAAATGTAGAATTCTTTTTTTTAAATAGTTTTCCACTATCTGAATATATCAAATAGTTTTTTTCAGTAGTATTCTATTAAATGAATTTCCCATTATTTACTTACTAGTGGTAGGCAACTGTAATTTTTCAGTTTTTGGTTGTTACGAATGAAGTTATTGCAAATATTTGCATCTTGATAGTGATGTTTTCACCTTTTTTAGGCAAATGCCTAGGAGCAGAATTGCTTACCATGTGATAAATGTGTCTATCATGTTGAGAACTAAGCTGTTTTCTAAGTGAGCAAGTTACTTTTGCATTTCTCCCAGCCATATTTCTTCTTGTTCCATATCCTTGCTAATACTTGTTAAAAAATAATGCCATGTTTGCTAGTGTATCTTAGTGTAGCTTAAGACTTACTTTCTGATGATTACTAATAAATGTATTTTCATATGCGTATTAAGCATTCATTGTATTTCTTTATTGAAATTTCTGCTTAGATTTTTTGCATATTTTATTTAGAGTTTTATTGCTTTACAACTTTATTTTTATAACTGTATGCATTTTCATTACATATATATATTTATAAGGTTTTTTTATATATTTTGGATATAATTCACATCTGTGGCTTTTCTTTCCAGTTAATTGTAGATAAAAGTAGATAGTTCTGATCTGTGCTTTTGTATGTATATATATGTTTATATTTATTTATGTCTTTTTGTCTTTGAAAAATTGTAGTAATTACAGACCTTATAATTTTAATCATTTTAAAGCATCTATTTTTATGGTATTAAGTTTATAAGATAATGTAACTGAGAACACCAGTGGCAAAATTGTATATAACTCACACAATATAATATAGCTGTCATTATCTAACTTTATTACTTCTGGAAATGTTTTCAACATAATATTTTTATTAATTTGGGAATTTCACATTATGTACCCTGGTCACTCTCATCTCCCAGTCCTCCTGGGTCTGTCCTCCTTGTAACCACCCCCCCCCCAAAAAAAAAGTCCTGTTTGTGCCCATATACTTACTGGAGCATGGTCAAACTCCCAGTGCATGTCTACTTAAGGAGAACTGCGTCCTCTGCACTGCATCCCCACAGAAGTCATCAGTCGTGGAGACCTACACTTCAGCTTCCTTATCACGAGTTTTAAGAGTTCTCGTCAATGGCTTCCTGTATGTATAGGCTGTTACAGAGTTCTCGTCAATGGCTTCCTGTATGTATAGGCTGTTACTTTTTTGGGGGGTGGGATGGGGTGGTTGTCACAGAAGCTTCTGTGTCCCTCTTCAACTATGAGCCTGCAGTCATCAATACCACTGCAAAAGTAGCTTCTTTGCCCTTAACAGTCTGCAGGAGCACGGACCATGGATCTTGGCATGCCTACTGGAAATACCATTCACTCCCAAATTCCCCTGCCCCAGTGTTTGGTGACCATCAATCAGAGTGCTCTGACCTAGAGTCAGCTCAAGTCGGCCTTCAAGTGCAGGTGCTTGTAGTTCTTTCTGTTGAGATTTGTGGCATTTCATCGTTAGCCCTTGGTTTTAGTCAATGAGTCTCTACCCTTTTTTGTCTATTTTGGTTTATCTTTTTTTTTGGAAATATCTTAGTTGATCTTTTGTATTTTTCTGTTTCTTTCATTTTCCTAACCTTTATTATTTTGTTCCTTTACTAATTTTGAATTTTTTTCTGATTGTTCTAGTTCATGGAAAAACAGCCCCAGGCTGTTTCTTTGAGATTCCTCCTTTTGACCTAGGTGCTGTGATCTTCTGTCAGAGTTCTGCCATGTTCCCATGGTTTAGTGTGATGTGTGTTCATTTTCATTGGTTGGGAAGCCTTTTTTAGGTCTCCCTGATATGGCTAATCTTGGTAAACAGCTTGCTCTGGGGATCTAGTGTCTCTTTCCAGGCAGGGTTAAAGATATTCCACATGTCCACCAGGGATAGATGTGGGTTTTTGGGGATCTGAACTGTGGTTCTCAGGCTTGTGCTGCAAGCACTTTGACCTCTGAGCTGTATCACAGCCCCCATCTGTCTTTCTTTCAGCACAATTTCTGTCCCTATTTTCTTTTTCCTTTTTGGCATTTTGAGACTGGACCTTAATGTCTAATGCAAATTGTCTCCTACAATCTTCCTGTCTTAGATTGCCTGGTCGGGGGGTTATGGTAAGTTCGTTTTAGGCTGGAGATTGTTTTTCTGCCTGGCTGATAATTTCTCATTGTATCTTCACCTTTGCTGTTTTAAGGACTGTTTTTCTTTTTAACTTGGTTTAGAACTTTAAGTTGATTTTTGTTTCCTTGGCATTTTTATTATTTATTTATTTATTTACTTATTTATTTTACACTCCTTGGTATTTTAAGGGAACTCTTGTGCTTAGTGTCTGACGAGGTGCTTACACTCAGTCTTACTTTTGTTCTTTGAAAATCATGTAAATTAGAATATAGAACAATGGCTCCTGGACTTACACTTGATACCTATGAACAAGTATGATATATCCCTTCTCTGTATACATGTATATGTATATAAACTAGTATCTCATCCTTTGAGAGTCTTTCAGGTATCCTCAGCAGATGGAGTTCACTTCTGTACCGTGTGTCACCATTGCCTGCTGCACTTCTCACTGGCATGGATTTTTGCTGTCTGAACTTATCTGTATGTCTCCTTCCCATCTTTCTCCTCTCCATGATCATCTTGTGGGTCAGTCTCCCAACCAGAGATTGTGGTAGTATGCCCTGAGGTTCCCTTATTATGGGTGTTCTTAGTTTCAGGCCCTCAAAGTAGCAGGGTCCCATACAGTGGACCCTTCCTTCTCAGGATGGAACCTGGCTGATAGCCCCCTGCAGTATGAGAATAGTGAAATGGAGTTCTGCTGTATGAGCAGTTGTGCAGGGGGTCACATCTAGTTCAACTAAGGCTTGTGAGAACTACTTGTCATTGTCTAGGACTGCCAGTCTCTTCACAGGTCAGCATGGCTTATATATAGACAGTTTCTACTTTCCTTGCCCTGCTAGGGCTTGAGGTAGGGCAAACCAAGGAGAGACAAACGAAGTTAAGACAAGACTCAATATGATTGAATTGCTGGGCACTGGTAAGAAAGAGAATACAGCAGTAAACATAAGGTGTTTAAACAGAGAAGATGGTTACGTAAGGACATGGCCCCTGTCTGTGTTCTTTGTAGCTGTCTCCTTAGCTCCTGTTTTTCAATGTTCCTTGAGTCTGTCTTTTGTCGTTCCTATTTTCTCCTTCATGTAGTTACTTTGAAGGCACTTTTTCCTCTTTTATCTTTGCTTTTATTATTTTTTTAAAACTTAACTTTTCATTTTTTGACACACATATAAAATGAATTTATTTCTTTTCACCCCATTACCCTGTGCCTCCTCCACTGAAGCCCTGAGGGTTTTTTTTTTTTAACCAAGTCTTCCTTCTACTGTGTTTGTCTGTCCATCTGTCTCACTAAAGAGGGAACAGGGATAGGAGGTTGTTAACTGGAGCATGGACAGCTTATCAGTGGCTGCCCCATTGGGGAGTATGATTCCCTTACCCTCAGTCACTGTTGATGGCCTGATCGAGTACAGGTGACGTAACTACCGTGAGTTCATCAGTGCTGAGTCATGTCAGGCCCAGAAGATGCTTTACAGCATCTTCTTAAACCTCTGCCTCTTATGTTCTTTCCAGTCTCTCTTTGGGAGACTCCCTGAGCCACCCAGTGGGCATGCGCACAGGCTTTGTTCCATTTGGGGTAGAACACTCCAGTCCCATATTTGCTGAACTTTGACTATTATCTCCTTATTAACCACCGTCTACTGCAAAAAGAAGTTCTCTGATGAAGCCTTTCAGCTGCACTATCTATGGGCTTAAAACTGTTTAGAAGGCAGTTTGATACCATGTTCGTTTAGCAAGGCAGTAGTAGTAGGCAGAATTCTATATTTTTGTCCTTATGTAAGTAAACTATTGACTGTTTCTCTCTCTCTCTCTCTCTCTCCCCCGAATAACTTTATATATATAAATATATATATAACTTTCATATATATGAACATAAAGTATATCATAACAATTTTAGTGATCTTAAGTTAATATTAGAATCAATTATAGCATATATATTTTTACTATAATAGGTACATTCTTGTAAAGGCAGTGTGCTGCATATGTTGCTTTGGTCTGTAATGAATTATGTATGACACTGACCTCATAAGATAATAATGGAGCTGAAAAATTTCTACTATTTTTTAGTGATATTATAGCCACTGTGATCTTTGAGTGCAATACATATGTTTATATGATACTGATATGAACAAACCAGTATGCTCTAATTGTATAAAAGTATAACACATGCTCTTGTGTATAGTATATACTACTTGGCCATGATAATAAATTACTGTGCTTATGTATTAACTGTAGTATAGTTCTAATAATTATTTCTAAGTATATTCTTACTTATAAAAAGGTTAACTGTAAAAATGCAAGCTATGTATGTCTTCTACCATATTCTCTGATAACCCAGTTTTCCTGTGTTGTGTTCATTATGGATATAGTAGAAATCAGTGTACACTGCCCATGTAATAGGCTATATATACCATCTTGATTTGTTGAAGTAAATTCCACGGTGTTTTTATTGTGTTACGATTATCTAAACTATCTCTTGGACTCTGTCCCCTTTATTAAGTGGGATATTATGTTATTAGCAGTATATAAGCGACTATGTTGTTGAGTGAAAGCATGAGGGTGAAGGCAATGCATGGAGCAGCGTATGGACAAATGCTCTCTTGTCTCTGTGAGTGAGGGAATGGAATGGCAGCCTCACAGAACCTGATGTGAAGAGCTTTGTATCAGACTATATTGCTAGGCAAAGAAGGGACAGCCCTTGGAAGGGACTATCTGCTATACTATTTCATAGTACTTGCTTTGGAACATCTGATTATATTGATTAGTACATTGTTTTTGTAAAAGCTTTTAAGGAAAGCATTTTTCTTTTTTACTTTTATCAGTAAGCTAAAAAAGCTGAGTGAAGACAGTTTGACTAAGCAGCCTGAAGAAGTTTTTGATGTACTGGAGAAGCTTGGAGAAGGGTGAGTAAGAACTGTGAAAACACCTTTTAGATAAAGGTAGCGTTGTCTCGTCTCTCACCAGAGTATGTCTGCTGGAGTGAGTTCTACTAAGACCATGAAATGTGACAATTAGTGTCCAGTTGTAAAGACCAATTATGATAGGTATGGTCAGTAACACTGTCTTTTAGAAAAATAAGTGTGCGCTCCCCCCCTCCCTCCCTCCCTCTCTCCCTCCCTCCCCTCGCCTGCCTGCCTCCCTCTCCCTCTCCCTCTCCCTCTCCCTCTCCCTCTCCCTCTCCCTCTCCCTCTCCCTCTCCCTCTCCCTCTCCCTCTCTCTCTCTCTCTCTCTCTCTCTCTCTCTCTCTCCCTCTCTCTCTGAAGCAAGAAATGTGCTGTAAAGTGATTTGTAAGAGGTTTGGTCCTCTTGTGCATCCTCATTGATAAACTTCACAATTTTGCTTTTATTAGGCTTGTGGCTGGGGTGTGTTTGGCACCCTAGGACCTAGTTTAACTGGGGAAAGACCAGTAAATGCTTTGAATTGATTATCTTGAGAAAATGAGTATGTACAGGTAGACGAATTGTTAACAGTTTCAAAATGATAGAGGAATGTATATCATTTGATTATGGAGAAAGGCAGATATAAAACAATTAAATTTGTAAGTATAAAACAATTAAATTTGTAAGAACATATAATATATAACATTCCAAACATAAGGTGGAAAAAGTAAAATGAAGTATAATGCTACTAAATGTGAATTTTCACATTAAAAGATGAACTCTTTGGAGAAAATTAAAAGTAAAGTAGCCAATCTGCTTACATAAGATCCATATAAAAACAGGAGGGATGTTTTCTGTTAAAAATCTCTATCAGCATGCAGTGGTGGCGCATGCCTTTAATCCCAGCACTTGGGAGGCAGAGACAGGCGGATTTCTGAGTTTGAGGCCAGCCTGGTCTACAGAGTGATTTCCAGGACAGCCAGGGCTATACAGAGAAACCGTGTCTCGATCTCAAAAAACCAAAAAAAAAGAAAAAAAAAGTTAAAAAAAAAATCTCTATCAGAAAGCGTCAAACATATGGGTAAAAATAAAAGGAAAACAAAGGGAGCAGTGTTTCTGTTGGGTAAATTAAAGGGAAAAGGTCCCAACTGGACAGAAGAAGTACAAAGATAAGGATAGGAAAGGACATCCTATTGAATTATTTGGACACACAGACCAGTAACTAATTCTGATGGGAGAATTATTTGCAGAGTAAGTAGAATCTATTAAAAATGGATATGTGTTTTTGTCTTTTAGAAGTGGACAGATACAAAACGTAGAAAGGAATTAACTGTTATTAGCAAACCTGATCGCGAATGTTTATATAAAGTATCTGTTTTAATTTCGTTATGGTCTCACACACACAAGGATATACTTTGCAGTCTTTCCTTTTAAGTATATAGTCAAAGACAGAAACTCGACAAATTATAAGGTAGATTTTTACAAGTCACCTTTTCTGATACAATTAGATATAACTACAAAATGACAAAAAATATCGCACTAATTATAAATTGGGAAATATAATCCAAGGTATTTTGAAGGTTTAATGCTTGTAAAACTCTGTAAGAGTACCTGGTGTACTGTTAGAACTCAGTAGTTTTAAACCTCAGTTTGGAGTACGTATTAAATTACAGATGAGTTCTTTCTTTGTTGCTTCTGCTCTGTAAAATGCACGAATATTTAGTTGATAGACATTAAGTCCTCTGTCTTCTTTTATGTGACTAACCATGAGTATGTGGTCTTTTTTCTTGAAGAGACAATACTTAAAGAAGCATTGAGGGACTTTGGTTGGGGATTGCCTACTTTTCTTAATTTAGTGTTAAATGGTTCACAGTAGTTAGGTGTTGTGCACATCTGCAGTCTTGGTAATTTAAGATGTTTAAGGCTACCTGAGAGCCTATCTCAAAGAATCAAAAAAAAGGAAAAAAGGTGCACAGTGAAAGATATACTGGGCTTCTGATTGATTCAGTCTTTCCTCTTAGCCTGAGACTTGGACTGTTTTTAACTTATTTTTCATGCTTGTAATTTCCTTTTCTATCTCCCTAAGCTGCATTTGAGTTGACAAACTGTAAGTTAGCCTCCTTGCCTCCTTCCTGTCTCCCCTGCCTCCTGCTCCTTTCTTCCCACAAGAAAATAGCAACTCATTGTGTTTTTACTTGATAACTTTTAAGTTTGTAATTCAAGCAGTAATGCTCCTTCATGAACTTATTATTCCTTACTTTTGTTTTTGATCATTATGATTTAAGCTAGAAAATACAGTATGCAAAATATACATAAAAATATAATGCTTGATGTATAAAAGTAATGTCTTGGCTTTCTTTTTTAAGGTCTTATGGAAGTGTTTTTAAAGCAATACATAAGGAATCTGGTCAAGTTGTTGCAATTAAGCAAGTACCTGTTGAATCAGATCTTCAGGAAATAATCAAAGAAATTTCCATAATGCAACAATGTGACAGGTATGAAAATATCTTATTTCCTTGAGTTTATTTTGATGACCTTCATTAGTTATATAGTAAAATAGATTTTTTTTGTTACCTATTTGAGTTTTTTTTTTCCTGACTTGCAAAACTAAAGAGCCTTGAGGATAAGTGTGCAGACTTGTCCTTTGGACTTACAGCCATTCAAAGAAATGATGTAAAAGGATATATACAGAGAGGGAGATAACCAGCCCGTCTCTTTCCAGGACAAATTTATGGTTGAATACTAAGTTTTTGATATTTAGTGGCTCATTTTACATTATGTATTATATGCTTTTTCTTTTTCTTCCATGTGTTGCCTAAGCCTGGCCTTAAACTCCCTCAGTAGCTTAGGCTAGCCTCAGTATTTGGATCTTACTACCTCAGCCTCTGATCTGAGTGATGGGATGGTAGACATGCTCTCTATATCTGGCATATAATTATTTTTGTAAATCTGATTTATCAACAAGCACTTACAAAACATTTCCTGTTGGATGAGTAATATATCAGGGTCCAGAAATACTGAGAAATCTAAGATTTCATTTTTCTTGAGGGGTTTTGGTCTATTTGGGATGAAAAAACCATGGACAGACAGCCCTGATATAGAGTAGTGGGTACTGACTGGTGCATGGATAGATAGCCCTGATATAGAGTAGTGGGTACGGACTGGTGCATGGACAGACAGCCCTGATATAGAGTAGTGGGTACGGACTGGTGCATGGACAGACAGCCCTGATATAGAGTAGTGGGTACGGACTGGTGCATGGACAGACAGCCCTGATATAGAGTAGTGGGTACTGACTGGTGCATGGACAGACAGCCCTGATATAGAGTAGTGGGTACTGACTGGTGCATGGACAGACAGCCCTGATATAGAGTAGTGGGTACGGACTGGTGCATGGACAGACAGCCCTGATATAGAGTAGTGGGTACTGACTGGTGCATGGACAGACAGCCCTGATATAGAGTAGTGGGTACGGACTGGTGCATGGACAGACAGCCCTGATATAGAGTAGTGGGTACTGACTGGTGCATGGACAGACAGCCCTGATATAGAGTAGTGGGTACTGACTGGTGCATGGACAGACAGCCCTGATATAGAGTAGTGGGTACGGACTGGTGCATGGACAGACAGCCCTGATATAGAGTAGTGGGTACTGACTGGTGCATGGACAGACAGCCCTGATATAGAGTAGTGGGTACTGACTGGTGCATGGACAGACAGCCCTGATATAGAGTAGTGGGTACTGACTGGTGCATGGACAGACAGCCCTGATATAGAGTAGTGGGTACGGACTGGTGCATGGACAGACAGCCCTGATATAGAGTAGTGGGTACTGACTGGTGCATGGACAGACAGCCCTGATATAGAGTAGTGGGTACTGACTGGTGCATGGACAGACAGCCCTGATATAGAGTAGTGGGTACTGACTGGTGCATGGACAGACAGCCCTGATATAGAGTAGTGGGTACTGACTGGTGCATGGACAGACAGCCCTGATATAGAGTAGTGGGTACTGACTGGTGCATGGACAGACAGCCCTGATATAGAGTAGTGGGTACTGACTGGTGCATGGACAGACAGCCCTGATATAGAGTAGTGGGTACGGACTGGTGCATGGACAGACAGCCCTGATATAGAGTAGTGGGTACTGACTGGTGCATGGACAGACAGCCCTGATATAGAGTAGTGGGTACTGACTGGTGCATGGACAGACAGCCCTGATATAGAGTAGTGGGTACTGACTGGTGCATGGACAGACAGCCCTGATATAGAGTAGTGGGTACTGACTGGTGCATGGACAGACAGCCCTGATATAGAGTAGTGGGTACTGACTGGTGCATGGACAGACAGCCCTGATATAGAGTAGTGGGTACTGACTGGTGCATGGACAGACAGCCCTGATATAGAGTAGTGGGTACTGACTGGTGCATGGACAGACAGCCCTGATATAGAGTAGTGGGTACTGACTGGTGCATGGATAGATAGCCCTTTTGTAGATTAGTGGGTACTGACTTGTGGGTACTTGGAGTGATAACAAGAACAAGAGGGCAGGGTACCTTTTTCAGAAGGGATGATAGGCAGTCTGGAAATTTAGGAAGACTTTGACAGAGAAATGGAAGGATAAAAGAATAAGAATTTTTATCTAGAGAGGTGAAGAGAAGTTCATTTGTTTACTGTAGTGGAAACTATGAGTAAGAGATGTCAGGGGATCAGGTTGGATAGGTAAGTGTGGCTGATGATAAAGGGTTCTATATGCATTGTCAATTGCCTGGTCTTTGTTCTGTGAGGGATGCAGAGGGCATAAACAGCAGTGTGTGTAGTCTCTGGTGAACTAGCAAAGGTCTGAAGGGAGGAACAGTGCATCCTCTGCCTCCTCTTCTTTCTCCTCCTCCTCATCGCTATCACCATAGTGGTGTCTGTATTTCAGGATTTGTTTTCTCTTGTATATTACTTCCCCACTGCATTTTCCCCTCCTTCCTCTCCTTCCAGTTCCTCCCCCCACCTCTCTCCTCCAGATACACTCCTTCTCCATTTACCTTTAGAAAAGGGCGGGCCTCCCAGGAATATCAACCAAACATGGCATAACAAGATACAATAAGACTAGGTACAAACCCTAATAGTAAAGCTGGAGGAGGCAACCCAATAGAAGGAAAAGGATCCCAAAGGCAGGCAAAAGAGTCAGAGACAGCCCCTGTGCCCGCCATTAGAAGTCCCACAAGAACACCAAGCTATACAGCCATACCATATATGCAGAGGACCTAGTACAATCTACTTGATTGTCAGTTCAGTCTCTGTGAGACCCTATGAGCCCTGGTTAGTTGATTCCGTGGGCCATGTTCTTGTGGTGTCTTTGACATCTCTGGCTCCTACAGTACATCCCCCCTCTTCCATGGGATTCCCCAAGCTCTGTTTAATGTCTGGCTGTGGGTCTCCGCATTTGCTTCTCTGTCAGTTCCTGGATGAAGCCTCTCTGATGATGATTACGCCAGTCTTTGGTGTATGTGTATATAGGGTACATTAGGAATCGTCTAATTCACTTTTGTGTTTTCCTGGTCATGTTTGGTTCTATCCAGGGTCTCTGGGCTATGCAGCCTCTGGTCTTGGCCAGGCTTATTTTTTTCCTCTTTCTGATCACTAGCCCACATGATTTATTTCATGGCTATAAGAGGTATGGTGGTTTGAAGGAGAACTGTCCTCCATAGGTCTTCAGTTTGGAGAGGATATAGGAGTCGTAGGAGGTAGAACCTTGTTGGAGGAAGCATCACCATCTCTTGAGGGAGGGTTTATAGCCTTGCCCAGTTTTCTACTCTCTCTCTGCCTCCTGAGCATGGGTGAACATGTGATCAGCGAGTGTCCTGCTCCTGCTGCCACACCTTGTCTGCTTTGATGGACTCCCTTCACACCCATATGCCATTTCCCTTTTCCCTAAGTGCTTTTGGTCATGCCATTTTATCAAGTAATGATATAGGAGGGCTGTTTCTGTCAAACCCAGTGTCTGCTCTCCAGGCAGGAAGAAGAAGATTCTTTGTCAGAATTGCCTCACACGATGTCTTAGTTGGGGACTTACAAGGGTCTGGACACATTGGCATCCTTAGACACATTCAAGTCCTAGTGTCATGGTCCTATAGACAGACAGTCCTAGCTGTGTATAAAATCTTTATAGATACTCCCTGACTTACATAATACAGTTTCATGTGAAACCCACAGGCAATTAGTATAAACCTTACTTTGAATTCTAAATTTTGATTTTTTTCCCCCCTTGGCTACCTTGTGTTTGTGATGTTGGGGAGCAGCAGTAAGCTATAGCAACAGCCTTCTGATTGTGAGAATAAACAGTTAGTTCCTCTATAGCATATTGTATTGCTACTTAGATGTTTAGTAGGTTAGGTTTGTAAAATACATTTCAACACAGTGTTTTCAGTTTATAGAGGTTTTGTCAGACCTGATCCTAATGTAGAGTCAAGGAGCATCTCTATAGTAGAAACTCTTTGGCTAATGAAGTGCTTGAATAGTCCTAGGGCAATGTTATTGGTCCAATACATCTTACTTATGTTTTAGAAGTGTGATATGTTTAGATTATATTGTATATTTTCTATCATAATTTGAAATCAAATAGTAATAGGAAAATATACTCCTCAATCTCGGATCAAAGTATGTAACTGCAAATTTCTCCCAGACTTTGCTGAATATCACCTTGGTAACTTGGTGAGGATATGGTTGCTACAGTTTGAACACAGGGAAGGGAGGATTATGCCGGACTATCAGCTGCGCTTGATACTTGACTGATGCTGTTGCTGTTATATTATTAGGTAGAGAACCAAACATGACCAGGAAAACACAGAAGTGAATGAAATGAACCCTATATACACGTATGTGGAGCCTAGCATAATTGTCATCAGAGAGGCTTTATCTAGGAACTACTGGACGACTTATTACTTAATTATATAAAGTGGGGACTGATGGCATACTTTTAAAATTTTTTATTTGCTTTGTGGAAGTGCTGGAGATAAATTTAGGGTCTTGCTAGCAAGAATGCACTGTATTACTGCACTACCTCTAACCCCTTAATGTTCTATTGTAGGAATTTCAGTTCAGTGTTATGTAGGAAAGGGAGGATCCCAATTATTAGCTGTACATGTACACATAGGCGGTAATAGAGCCATTGCTTCCTTGGCCCCAGGATACTTTGGAACTTGTATGTGCTTTCTGAGGTTGTTTTGTGACATGTCTCACTTGTTTTCATTTTCTTTCATTTTTTTCCTCCACCAATCTATTTTCTTCCTGAAGCTAGAGTAAACTCTCCAACATGCAGACTTCCTGCTCAGTACCTTGAAGTGGATTATTACTACCTAGTTAAGTCCAGCATCCCAAGGACAGCACACAGTGCTCCTCAAGTCCCACCACTCTTTCCCTGTTCCCTCACTGGAGTTTCATTTTGTAGCCTGTTCACTTGGATTCTTGATTTCCTGACTCTTAGATTCTGTGAATTCAGGGGTTCTTTTTTTGTTCGGTATCCTTGGGTCTTGCTGTGTACTACAGGTTTTTTTTTTTTTGGTGGGATTGGGGAGGGAGATCAGGCTGGTCTTGAACTCAGAAAGATCCACTTGTCTCTACCTCCTGAGTGCTGGGTTTAATGGCATGTACCATCATGCCTGGCCTTGCTGTGTATTACCGAACATATAGTTCCTGTGTGGACAACTTACTAGGACTTAAGATTTGTTGATCTAAGTTTTTCTTAATCCAGACAAGCCTTTCCATTTTCTAGTGTGTTTGTGGCACTGTTATTTATTTAGTTTTTTAAAAAGAGTTCTTTTTCTTTTAATTTTCTATCTATGTATGCGTATCTGCATGTATGTATATGCATAGTGTGCTTGGTGCTCAAGGAGGCTAGAAAAGGGCACAAGATTTCTTGAAACTAGAGTTGTGGGTGGTTCTGTGCCATCATGTAAATGCTAAGACTGAACTCAGGATCTCTGCAAGAACAGAAGTAGCTCGTAACCACTGAGCATCTCCTCAACCTCCTATTTAGTATTTTAACTACAAATCTGAGCATCATTTTAATTAGTTTTTCTAGTATTTTTGATGACAGTAAGTCTTACGCAGTTTTCTTCTCAAGTGCCATTGTCTTTTTTCTCCTCCTATTTCTTGGGAAGAAGAATCATTTTACTTCTCAGTATCTAATGGCTTGCAGTATATTTTTATTTGAATGATTGGAATTAGTATGTATGAAGAATACAGAGAAGAGGATTATAGACTGTGAGAACTCTAGGGATATCACAGGTCCATATTCTTTTATGCACTTTGAATTTTCAAAGGGAAAGAAGAAGATTCCTATATGAATGGAGTCCTGGAATGTTTATATCAGTTTATAGCTGAATGCCTTGTATATAGGAAGAACTTTTGAAATATTTATTGAATAAAATGAAGGTTGAAATGAATATTGATTATATGATTGCTGCTTTTTATATTTAACCTTCAATTTTATAATTATTAAATGGCAAAGATAAAAAAAGTAGTTGGTGAAGGGACTGGACAGTTAGCTCAGTGGTTAAGTGTACTGGCTGATCTTTTAGATGATCTACGTTCAATATCTGACACCCACATCATGGCTCAAGCTGTCTGTAAGCCTAATTCTAGAGGATCTGATATCCCTTCCCAGCCTCCTTGACTACCAAACACACACATTGTGTGCAGACATGCCTGCAGACAAAATACTCATATGCGTAAAATAGAGCTAATAAAAAATAGTTGGTTAAAAGGTCATAAAAACACAAAAAGGCAAGGAACACAAGAGTTGGAAATGATAGTTAAAACATGTTACATGTTAATTCCTAATTAATATAGATGAATGATTGAAAATTTAGAAGAAAATAAATCTAAGTAGAAAAATTCCAGCTTCTGAAATTTTGGTCAGATAAAAGAAGATAAGAATTTTTCTGGACAGCAAATTATCTTGCTCTCTACACTTTGTAAGAATCATAGTGAATGTGTTAAGCTTTTAGTGAATGTTAAACATATACTGAGTAGTATATTTGATGGAGCCAGCTTGCTTTGTCTGTTGTTGAATCATCAGATCCTATTCCAGTGCTGTCATAGGCATTTAATAATTGTTCGTTGAGTTCATAAACTAGAATGTTAATTCTGGACTTTCTCTTTAGTGTTTTTCCTTTTATACTGTTCTAAAAAGGTGCCTTTAGGAGCCAATCTTGTTTTCAAATAGTGAAAAATTCTGCAGAATTAAAAACATTATCACTGATTTTCTTATATTGGGCATATTGTTAAATTTTGTATTAGCTTCTGGTACTAATTAAAAGAATGTCAGTGACCTGGAGAATTTAAATGAATTGTCATACAGCTACCTCAGGACCAAGATGAGGATTCATATTTACTGACTTGAGGGCTAATACTGAAGAAAACAGTGTCTGTGAAAAGGTCTGAGCAGTTGAGGGCAGATGGCTTTTCTCGTAGAGCTGCTAGCGGGGCAGCAGTGCTAGGTGAATTCTGTGCCTAGTTATGTGAGTGCGTGGGACCTGCTCCTGACAGGTTTGTCCTGCATGAACTCTAGAGAACACGTAAGCAAAGAGCACTGTGCTCTGAAGCAGGAACACCGCTGGTCTCTCACTCCCATGCTTTTAGTGTCCGTTCGTCTGTCAGCCTTCCTCTCATGCTGTCCACAGAGATAGATAAAATGAGGACCCCCAGGGATTGAGGGGGCTTTTGGTCAGACAGGAGGTTAATGAATAGTCAGGCTGTCTCAGAACAGTCTGCTGAGGTGTGATGTGGTAAGTGAAGGGACTTATGCAGGGGAGATCACACCTATGCTACGGATGAGCTAGGTTTGAAAACAGAGGCCATTGTCGGCTAGCCTGTGGAGAACATGTGTTGTTCCTCAGAGCCAGTCCATCTGAATGCTGTTTCTGAGGCAGGGTGGGATAAACAGTGGAGGTACTTCTTAAAGGATTAGGAATGAGTTTGGCAGATTGAATCAATTCATGGGAATATTTACTCAGTTCTGGTGGGCCACAGGGAATAAGAGAGTTTGTGGTACTGTGGCTTAGGAACCCTTGTTTAGGCTGTCAGAATGACATGTTCCTCTTTAGAAGTGGTTCTCAAGGATCCAACTCAGGTTGCCAGCCCCCCATTTCCATCCCATTACTAGTCAGGGCTGCCTTTGAATATACTTTTATAGGAACAATTTTTTCATGTAGCTTAATATGTTTTATGATACATATTTTTACTCTCCAGTTTTATACATGTATTTTAATACTTTTTGGCCATTTCCAGCCCCTGTTACCTTCATCCTTTCTCTCCTGCTAAAACTCTTCCTAGCAAGTCATGACCCTTTCCTACTTTGATGCCTTTTTGTTGTTGTTTATTTGCTTGCTTATTTATTTATTTATTTATTTATTCCCTTTGAGTTTAATTAGAATTGCTTGTATGAGCATGGGGTTGGGGGTTGAGCTGGGAACAGTTTTTTTTTTTTTTTTAAAGAAATGGTAAATGTAAAGTAATATCCAGTGCACTTTTATAGTATTACTCTGTTCTTGCTTACTTGTGGAGTTACTTTTCTAGTACCTGTTCATTTCATGCTGCAGTGCTCAGTAGGAGTCAGGATTGAGTGGTACAGTACCGTGTAAGGCCTTCTTCACAGGCTGAGTGCCTGACCTGCGACTGAGTGAGCGAGTGTTGAAGAAATGAGAGAAAATAGACTTGACTGAGCATCTTTGGTGTGATTTCTTCTGCCGACTTAAGATACTTTTTCAGGTTAATTTTCCTGAGTCTGTTTTTGATACAGTTTTAAAAACTTGATTTAGTTGGTTTTATATTATTATGAGCCATGATTTATTATTTTTAAGACAATTTTATCTCCAAAGTATTCTTTTGACTCATGTTTATGAGAGGCTCAGAGAATGGATGGAATGCTTTTTCAGGATCAATTTTAGGACCACTTATTGTCATAAGAGCTGTCAATCCTACCCTTAGCATCACTGACGACTTAGTATATGAGGCTAGATAATAGTACACAGTATATTTTGTTTCAGTATTGTGGCTGGCCTCAAACTCACCATGACTGATCTGGAAGTTCTAAGCCTCTCCTAATGTCCTAAGTGCTGAGATTATAGGCATGTACCACTTCTGGCCAGTGAAGATACTCTTGATCTCCTGTTACTAAACACTTACCTAAATCCCGAATGAGAATATTAGTATGCAAAGAGCTTTCTGAAGGGTATGTAGTTATCTTCTGAAATGATGTCTTAGTTAGGGTTTCTATTGCTGCAATGAAACGCCATGCACTTCTACATCACTGTTCATCACTGAAGGAAATCAGGACAGGAACTCAAGCGGGGCAGGAACCTGGAGACAGGAGCTGATGCAGAGGCTGTGGAGGATGCTGTGTATGGCTTGCTCCTCGTGGGTTGCTCAGTCTGTTTTCTTATAGAACCCAGGACCACCAGCCCAGGGATGGCCACATCCATAATGGGCTAGGCCCTCCCTGATTGATCACTAATTGAGAAAATGCCCTACAGCCCAATCTTCTGGAGTATTTTCTCAGTTGAAATTTCCTTCTCTGAAATGAATTGTAAAGTTGTGTAAAGTGTAAAACTAGTCAGCACAAGTGGACAACTCTGGGACTATATCAGAATCACCTCACCTGTAGAGTTCAAGAAGGTCTATTGAGTCACAACCTGTAAAGTATAAGGCCTAGATCACAGGTGGTTCTGAGCATAGCCAAATTTGAAAGTTTCCACACAAGAAAAAATTATAGGCAAAAAAGCATTTTCCATGCTTTCAAGTGTAGCCAGCGTTTTGGCTGCTTTGTGGTTTTTTTCTTCCACCTTTCTCCACTCCTCTTTTTCTACCCTTTCAACCCCTAACACTATGTAGGAGAGAATAAAGGTTAGAGAGGAAAGGGGCGACGATATCGTTGGATGGACTACTTCCTGCTGATTAGGGGTGTTGAGTTCCTTGGGGCAAGTTTGGTCTTTGCCATTAGGACATCTAGTTTCTTAATGTCTCTTTGTGCATGACTACTTATCAAACCACAACTGACAGGGCCCCCTCTTGGGGGCCAAGCCTTTATATACTGTCTGAAGAGTCCCCTGAATTTCAAAAGTCACACACATGAAGGAACTGACTACAGCTGTCAAAACCACACCCCAGCTAGAGCATGAGGCAAATCATAGCTGCTATGGACAATCTGAAGCAGCCCCATATCCACACCTGGATAAAAACTAAAACACATTCTTATAATATTTTTTTTGTTTTTTTTCTTTTTTATTATTTTCTAAGTTTATTTACATTCCAAATCATTTCCCCTTTCCCGTTTCCTCCCTCCCCAAAAGTCCCATAAGCCCCCTTCCCTCCCTCTTTTCCCCATTCAACCCCCTCTCGCTTCTCTGTTCTGGCATTCCCCTACATCCAGTCTTTACAGGACCAGGGGTCTCTCCTTCCATCTTATTGGAAATCTATTGATATGCGAATTGTGTCTAGGGTATTTCGAGATTCTGTGTTAATATCCCCTTATCAGTGACTGCATACCATGTGTGTTCTTTTGTGATTGGGTTACCTCACTAAGGATGATATTTTCAAGTTCTGACGATTTGCCTAGGAATTTCTTGAGTTCATTGTTTTTAATTGCAGAGTAGTATTCTATTGTGTAAATATACCACATCTTCTGAATCCATTCCTCCGTTGAGGGACATCTGGGTTCTTTCCAGCTTTTGGCTATTATAAATAAGGCTGCTATGAACATAGTGGAGCATGTGTGTTTATTGCATGCAGGTAAAGCCTCTGGGTATATGCCCAGGAGTGGTATAGCTGGATCCTCTGGGAGTGTCATGCCCAGTTTTCTGAGAAACTGCCAGACTGCTTTCCAGAGTGGTTGTACCAGCTTGCAATCCCACCAGCAGTGGAGAAGTGTTCCTCTTTCTCCACATGCTCGCCAAAAACTGCTGTCTCCTGTATTTTTGATCTTAGCCTTTCTGACTGGTGTGAGATGGAATCTCAGGGTTGTTTTGATTTGCATTTCCCTAATGACTAAGGATGATGAACATCTCTTTAGGTGCTTCTCAGTCATTAGATATTCTTCAGGTGAGAACTCTTTGTTTAGCTCTGTACCCCATTTTTTAAAAGGGTTACTTGGCTCTCTGGAGTCTAACTTCTTGAGTTCTTTGTATATATTGGATATTAGCCCTCTGTCGGATATAGGGTTGGTAAAGATCATTTCCCAGTTAGTTGGTTGCCGCTTTGTCTTTTTGACAGTGTCTTTTGCCTTACAGAAACTTTGTAATTTTATGAGGTCCCATTTGTCAATTCTTGATCTTAGAGCATAAGCTATTGGAGTTCTATTTAGGAAATTCTCCGTTGTGCCCATATGTTCAAGGTTCTTCCCTAGTTTCCTTTCTATTAGTTTCAGTGTGTCTGGTTTTATGTGGAGGTCCTTGATCCACTTGGAATTGAGTTTAGTGCAAGGTGAGGTTACCCAATCACAAAAGAACACACATGGTATGCAGTCACTGATAAGGGGATATTAACCCAGAATCTCGGAATACCCTAGACACAATTCGCATATCAATAGATTTCTAAGAAATGGAAGGAGAGACCCCTGGTCCTGGAAAGACTGGATGTAGGGGAATGCCAGGTCAGAGAAACGAGAGGGGGTTGAATGGGGAAAAGAGGGAGGGAAGGGGGCTTATGGGACTTTTGGGGAGGGAGGAAACGGGAAAGGGGAAATGATTTGGAATGTAAATAAAAAAAAACTTAGAAAATAAAATTAAAAAAAAAAAAAAGAATGGGTCAATTTGCATTCTTCTGCATGTTGACCTCCAGTTGAGCCAGCACCATTTGTTGAAAAGGCTATCTTTTTTCCACTGGATGGTTTTAGCTCCTTTGTCAAAGATCAAGTGACCATAGGAGTGTGGATTCATTTCTGGGTCTTCAGTTATGTTCCATTGATCTACATGCCTGTCACTGTACCAATACCATGCAGTTTTTAGCACTATTGCTCTGTAGTACAGCTTGAGGTCTGGGATATTGATTCCCCTAGAAGTTCTTTTACTCTTGACAATAGTTTTAGTTATCCTGGGTTTTCTGTTATTCCAGATGAATTTTTGAATTGCTCTTTCTAACTCTATGAAGAATTGAGTTGGGATTTTGATGGGGATTGCATTGAATCTGTGTATTGCTTTTGGCAAGATGGTCATTTTTACTATATTAATCCTGCCAATCCATGAGCATGGCAGATTTTTCCATCTTCTGAGGTCTTCTTCAATTTCTTTCTTCAGAGACTTGAAGTTCTTGTCATATAGATCTTTCACTTGTTCGGTTAGAGTCACACCAAGATACTTTATATTGTTTGTGGCTATTGTGAAGGGTATCTTTTCTCTTCCTTCTTTCTCAGCCTGCATATCCTTTGAGTATAGGAACGCTACTTACTTACTTGAGTTAATTTTATATCCGGCCACTTTGCTGAAGTCGTTTATCAGCTGTAGGAGTTCTCTGGTGGAGTTCTTTGGGTCTCTTAAGTATACTATCATATCGTCTGCAAATAGTGATAGTTTGGCTTCTTCCTTTCCAATTTGTATCCCTTTGACCTCCTTTTGTTGTCTAATTGCTCTAGCTAGAACTTCAAGTACTATATTGAAAAGATAGGGAGAGAGAGGGCAGCCTTGTCTAGTCCCTGATTTTAGTGGGATTATTTCAAGTTTCTCTCCATTTAGATTGATGTTGGCTACCGGTTTGTTGTAAATTGCTTTTACTATGTTTAGATATGGGCCTTGAATTCCTGATCTTTCGAAGACCTTTAACATGAAAGGAGGCTGAATTTTTTCAAATGCTTTCTCAGCATCTAATGAAATGACCATGTGGTTTATTTCTTTGAGATTGTTTATGTAGTGGATTACATTCATGGACTTCCTTATATTGAACCATCCCTGCATTCCTGGGATGAAGCCTACTTGATCGTGGTGAATTATCATTTTGATGTGTTCTTGAATTCAGTTGGCAAGAATTTTATTGAGTATTTTTGCATCGATATTCAAAAGAGAGATTGGCCTGAGATTCTCTTTCTTTGTCGGATCTTTGTGTGCTTTTGGTATTAGCGTAATTGTGGCTTCATAGAACGAGTTGGGTAGTGTTCTTTCTGTTTCTATTTTGTGGAATAGTTTGAAGAGTATTGGTGTTAGGTCTTCTTTGAAGGTCTGATACAATTCTGCACTAAAACCATCTGGACCTGTGCTTTTTTTGGTTGGAAGACTTCCAATGATGACTTCTATTTCTTCAGGGGTTATAGGACAGTTTAGATGGTCTATTTGGTCCTGATTTAATTTTGGTACTTGGTATCTGTCAAGGAAATTGTCCATTTCCTCAAGATTTTCTAGTTGTGTTGAATACAGGCTTTTGTAGTAGGATCTGATGATTTTTTGAATTTCCTCAGTTTCTGTTGTTATCTCTCCCTTTTCATTTCTGATTTTGTTAATTTGGATACTGTCTCTGTGCCCTCTGGCTAGTCTGGCTAAGGGCTTATCTATCTTGTTGATTTTCTCAAAGAACCAACTCCTCGTTTTGTTGATTCTTTGTATGGTTTTATTCGTTTCTACTTGATTGATTTCAGCCCTGAGTTTGATGATTTCCTGCCTTCTACTCCTCTTTGGTGTATTTGCTTCTTTTTGTTCCAGGGCTTTCATGTGTGCCATTAAGCTGCTAGTGTATGCTGTCTCCCGTTTCTTTTTGGCGGCACTCAGGGCTATGAATTTTCCTCTTACCACCGCTTTCATTGTGTCCCATAGATTAGGGTATGTTGTGCCTTCATTTTCATTAAATTTTAAAAAGTCTTTGATTTTTTTCTTTATTTCCTCCTTGACCAAGTAATCATTGAGTAGAGCATTGTTTAGCCTCCATGTGTATGTGGGTTTTCTGTTGTTTTTGTTGCCATTGAAGAGCACCCTTATTCCATAATGATCTGATAGGAGGCATGGGATTATTTCTATCTTCTTATATCTGTTGAGGTCTGATTTGTGACCAATTATATGGTCGATTTTGGAGAAGGTACCATGAGGTGCTGAGAAGAAGGTGTATTCTTTAGCTCTAGGATGAAATGTTCTATATATATATCTGTTAGTTCCATTTGGTCCAAGGCTTCAATTAGATTCACTGTGTCCCTGTTTAGTTTCTGCCTTCCTGAACGATCCATTTCAGAGAGCGGGGTGTTGAAGTCACCCACTATTATTGTGTGAGGTGCAATGTGTGCCTTGAGCTTTAGTAAAGTTTCTTTTCCTGATGAGGGTGCCCTTGCATTTGGAGCATAGATATTCAGAATTGAGAGTTCTTCTTGGTGTATTTTTCCCTTGATCAGTATGTAGTGTCCTTCTGTGTCTTTTTTGATGACTTTTGTTGAAAATCAATTTTATCTGATATTAGGATGGCTACTCCGGCTCGTTTCCTGGGACCATTTGTTTGTAAAATTGTTTTCCAGCCTTTTACTTTGAGGTAGTGTTTGTCTTTGACACTGAGGTGCGTTTCCTGCATGCAGCAAAATGCAGGGTCCTGTTTAGGTATCCAGTCTGTTAGTCTATGTCTTTTTATTGGGGAATTGAGACCATTGATATTAAGAGAGATTAAGGAATAGTGATTATTGCCACCTGCTATTCTTGACGCTATCTTTATGTTTGAGTGGTTATCTACTTTTGGATTTGATGCAAGAAGGTTAGTATCTCTTTTTTTCCAGGGTGTTGTTTCTCTCCTTGTATTGGTGGTTCCCCCTATTATCCTTTGCAGGGCTAGGTTTGTGGAAAGATATTGTGTAAATTTGGTTTTATCATGGAATATCTTGGTCTCTCCATCTATGATGATTGAGAGTTTTGCTGGGTATAGTAGTATATGCTGGCATTTGTGTTCTCTTAGTGTCTGCATGAGATCTGCCCAGGATCTTCTGGCTTTCATAGTCTCTGGTGAGAAGTCTGATGTTATTTGGATAGGTCTTCCTTTATATGTTACTTGGCCCTTTTCTCTTACTGCTTTTAATATTCTTTCTTTGTTTAGTACATTTGGTGTTTTGATTATTATGTGACAGAAGTTATTTCTGTTCTGGTCCAGTCCGTTTGGAGTTCTGTAGGCTTCTTCTTGTACATTCATCGGCATCTCTCTCTTTAGGTTAGGGAAGTTTTCCTCCATAATTTTGTTGAAGATATTTACTGGCCCTTTAAGTTTCAAATCTTCACTCTCATCTATACCTATAATCCTTAGGTTTGGTCTTCTCATTGTGTCCTGGATTTCCTGGATGTTTTGGATTACATGTTTTTTGCATTTTGCATTTTCTTTGACTGTTGAGTCGATACTTTCTATGGTATCTTCAGCACCTGAGATTCTTTCTTCCATCTCTTGTATTCTATTGTTGATGTTTGCATCTATGATTCCTGATTTCTTCCCAAGGTTTTCTATCTCCAAAGTTGTCTCCCTTTGTGATTTCTTAGTTGTTTCTACTTCCTTTTTTAGATCCTGGATGGATTTGCTGAGATCCTTCACTTGTTTGTTTGTATTTTCCTGTATTTCTTTAAGGTATTTTTGCATTTCCTCTTTCAGGATTTCTGCCTGTTGACCCAAGTTCTCTTGTATTTCTCTAAGTGATTTTTGTGTTTCCTCCTCATGGGCTTCCATCTGTTGATCCATCATCTCCTGCATTTCTTTAAGCAATTCTCGTGTTTCCTTTGTAAAGGCATCTACCCGTTGATTCATTTCTTTAAGCTATTTTTGTGTTGCATCCCTATGGGCCTCCATCTGTTGACCCATATTCTTCTGCATTTCTTTATGCGATTTTTGTGATTCCTTTGAAAGGGCATCTACCCATTGATTCATTTCTTTAAGCGATTTTTGTGTTGCCTCCTTATGGGCCTCCATCTTTTGACCCTTGTTCTCCTGCATTTCTCTAAGCGATTTTTGTGTTTCCTTTGTAAGGGCTTCTAACCATTGATTCATGTTCTCTTGTAATTGTTTATGAGATTTATTTGTGTCCTTCTTGAAATCCTCTAATAGCTTCATGAGAAGTGATTTTAAATCCAGATCTTGTCTTTCGGGTGTGATGGGATATCCAGGACTTGCTGCTGTTGAAGAGTTGGGTTCGGATGATGCCATATTACTTTGATTTCTGTTAGTAACGTTCCTAAGTTTGCCTTTTGCCATCTGGTTACCTCTGGTGTTAGTTGGTCCTGCTGTCACTGGCTGTTGGTTGGACTTCCTGTGAGCCTGCAAGGCTATTTATGACCTCTCTGGATTACAGGGATTCCCCTGGCACCGATTTCTGGGGCCTTCCCTGCTCCTGAGTGACTTTGGAGCCCTGATGTGCCTTGCCCCAAGTGATGTCTTATTTGGGATTCCCTGCACATCCCAAGGCTCAGCGTAGTGGATTCCTGGAGCAGAGGTTGCCAAGGGGAGGCTGGTATGCTCCAGCCCACAAGCTGGCTGAGATGCAAGCGATATAATGCCTGATTGTCCCTGTGTCTGGAGGTTTGAGTTGCCCTGTTGCAGAAGCAAAGATGGCGGAGTGCACTCTGCACTCTCTCGGCGCAGATCACTCTGCAGGGCAGATGGCCCACAGCAGAGCTGGTGCCCAGAAGTCTGCAGAGCTGTCCTGCTCTTGGGCGCAGATGGAAGCCCAACAGGCTGTGTCCCAAGCGATGTTATATTGGGGGGTCCCTGGGTACCTGGATGCTGAGTGCAGTTGATCCCTGGAACAGAGGTCGCCAAAGGGAGGCTGGTAGGTTCCCGCCCTGTGCGGGGGGGGGGTGATCTCTCCCAGAGCTGGGGGGGGGGCGTCCCTCTGCAGGGCAGAAGTCCCACAGCAGAGCTGGTGTGTAGGTTACTGCAGACCTGCCCAGCTCTTGCGAGCAGGGAGCACACAAGCTGGCTGAGACCCAAGCGATATTATGTTTGATTGTCCCTGTGTCTGGAGGTTTGAGTTGCCCCATTGCCAGAGCAAAAATGGCGGAGTGCACTCTGCCCATTCTTATAATATTTCTGTGCTTTTAAAGAAACCAAAGTTCTCATTATACATTAAATTTTTGAGTCTTTATGGTAGTGTTACTTGTTTTGAAACAAAACGTTTTGTTAAATGGTTCAAATAAATATCCATGAACTCCTTAATAGGGCTGGTTCTACCTAGCATCTAGCAAAACTAAATGTACCAGAAATTTAAGGCAGGGGATAGAGGATAATGAGAGACACAGATACAGAGGTAGACTTTGAAAGGTGTGTATTTGTTACAGAGCAATTAAGACACTTCCCCCTCTTTTCCTATAAGGCAGAAGAGCAGCCAGTTTTTTAATTTTTTTTTTAAGTAACTTTGTCAATTGGCCAACTTTGTGGAACATTGATTATAATGGGGGAGGAACTTGGGGAAGCAAGTCACAAGGAACTGAGAAACAGTGGGATAAAACAATTTCAGCTCAGTTTTAATTCAGCCCCTAAGCACCAGCCAGTCTGTTCTTCCTTTGAAGAGTTTGTATAATCTAAGGCTCTACTGAAAACTCTTCTCTAAAATCTTGTAGCCTCTTAATGATGTCTTAAGAAAATATGTCTGTGAATGAAAATAAAAGGAGGGTGTGAGCACTCCTTAAGTGTTGAGAAGGTTTTATTGTAGCTGTAAGGGAGAAAGAGTCCAGGCTGAACATGATAGGCAGACTAAACTGGATCATGAAGGAGAGAGGGGAAGGAGAGTAAGAGAGGAACTGCTGATCAAGAGATGCCCAGAACCCAGAGGCCAAGAGAGCAGAGTAGCCAAAATGGCTGAGAAAAATGGGGATCAGGCTGGGGAAGGAAGCCCAGCCCCTGGGAGGGAGAGGTTCAGGGTTGGGGTTGGGGTGAGAGGTGCTGGGAGGAGCTACAGGTACTGACACTTGTCCTGGGTTTGAGACCTAACAGTCTGTGTGGGATGTGAGTGTGAGTGTGGGAGCAGGCATCGACAGAGGTCAGATGTTGGCTCCCAGGTTGCATTCCAGGAACTGAATGCAGGTCCAGTGCAGTAACAGCACATGGTCCCAACCACTGAGCTGTGTCTTCTGCCCCGTAGAATGGCTTCCTGTGTTCTTTCATAATATTTACATTTATTTATTTGGGTGTATTTTCCAAGTGCACATGTGGAGGTTAGAGGAGAAAGAATTGGCTCTCAGTCATGTAGGTCCTGGAGATTGAATGCAGGCCATTAGGCTTGGAGGTAAAGTCTTTACCTGATGAGCCATCTTGCTGGCCCTATAATACTTAAAAAAAATCTGTTATTGTATTTTCTTTATCTGACATTGATACCTAGTAAAGTAACCACCCTTTGATAGTAGCCATGACTAGATAAATCCTATAAACAAGTTGTTTAAACAACCATGTTTTTTTCTGGTTGTCTTACTCATGCATGTTTATTTTTAAATCATCTTCTCTCTCTAAGATGTTTTTTAGATTTATTTATCTTACTTCATGTGTATGGCTGTTTTGCTTTCACGAATGTCCATGCAGCGCTGTTTTTGTGCCTGGTGCCTGTGGTGCCAGAAGAGGGCATCAGATCTCCTCGAACCTAAGTCACAGATGGATGAGCCACAGATGGTTGCTGGGGATTGATTGACCTTGGGTCCTCCGGAAGAGCAGACAGTGCTCTTAACCACAGAGGAGTCGTTCCAGCCTCTGGAGAAATTTAAAAATGGTTCAGTCACATTGAATCCTTTCCACTATGTTCCCTGGGATTGTCCCACCATGTTTAAATCTCTCCTGGACACAATTAGCATATCAATAGATTTCCAAGAAGATGGAAGGAGAGACCCAGGTCCTGGAAAGACTGGATGTAGGGGAATGCCAGGACAGAGAAGCAAGAGGGGGTTGAATGGGGAACAGAGGGAGGGAAGGAGGCTTATGGGACTTTCGGGGAGGGAGGAAACAGGAAAGGGGAAATGATTTGGAATGTAAATAAAAAAACTTAGAAAAATGTACTATCCAGCACAATAAAAAAAAAATCTCTTCTGAGTTTAGTTTACATAAAAACTGTGTGCAGCATAGTTTATGCTGTTTTGTAGTTTAATTCTTATGTATTCTGTGATTATGGGTACTTTTCAATTAGGGAAGATATTTATGTACTAGTCTTATGTAGCATATGCTTAATAATCAATGATGGTAATGCAGTTATTGGTGTAATTTAAGCTTTGTGGAAAACAACTTGGTTTATAACATAGCTCATTTATCTCTAGAAGATTTAAACTGTCAGTTAATAAGTACTCTAAATTGTTAATAGTATTAATTGATTATATGCTTTGTGTGTAAATATTTTTTTTTCTCAACCTACAAAGGCCAACATGAATGAAAGAAATCCCACTTGCCTTCATTGAAATATACATAATTTTGTAGTTTAACATTAATATTCAATGAAAAGCCCTTTAGAATAGTTACATTTAAAATGTTTTTGCTAAAGGAAAATAGTCCCATTTGTTTCTAATATTACATAGTAAATGCCTTGCCAAAATAAAGCATTATTTTTGTTGGGAATCACTCAAAACACTTGGGCCCCCTCTGGCTTGTAATCTTGTTAAATTTGCATCCGTGAAGTAAAGCCTGATTACACACAGTTGCTGAACTCCAGCTATGAACACTTAAATGTAAATAGAAGTTTACTTAGTAGGTTGATTTGTTGAAACATATAAAATGTTGAGAATATGTTGGGGTTAAGAAAAAAACTTTCTTTGCAAATGAACTAAACATAACTATCTTTTTCTTCAGTCCATATGTTGTGAAGTACTATGGCAGTTACTTTAAGAACACAGACCTCTGGATTGTTATGGAGTACTGTGGAGCGGGGTCCGTTTCAGACATAATTAGATTACGAAACAAGACAGTAAGTATTTAAAATTGCTTTGTTAACCTCATTTTAAAGGTTCCACTGTAGAATCTGACTAGTAGTATTTTGTTACAAAGAAAACATTAGTGTGGAAAAGGAGATGTGATAGGAGGTTGAGAGAAGCCCCTTCTTCCCAAGGTGTGTCGGGTACTGCCAGGTCCTCTTGGCCTTATCCATGCTCAGGAAGTGATGACTAGAATTCTGTTTAAACTTCATAACATTCATGACCTTTCCTCCTCTTAATTTTTCTGTATTACAATCTATAGCTGGCAAATAGTTGAAGTTACATTTCTGCATTTTTGAAAAGTAATTGTTTTTTTTCTCAAATGTTCATGCACTTGAGTAAGTGTGTGTGCACATGTGCATGCATACATGCGTGTGTGCACGAGCACCTTTCCCCAAACCCCCCACGCAAGCACGCAAGCAAGTGCCTGTGAAATGAGTTTAGTGAGGTGCACTACTTAATAAAAGATGTTCTGGGTATTTTGCAACCCAAGTAGAAGAGCTGATCATGAGTCTCTCTGAGTGGCCTTTTTATGTGAATGGTAAGAAGAATGATCAGTGAAATGACTTGCAATTTAGTTTTCTAGATGACATTTCTTATGCTGTCAAACATGTCTTGGTAACATAAATTCAGAAAAAGCACATAACTACTTGAATCAATTTGTGGTTAACCAGAGTCATTTTAAAGTTTGGTAAAATACTTGGACATTCATTCTTTTTTTTTTCCCTGTGGAGAAAATAAATAGGATTTCTTTAAAAGGAAGTAAGACAGAAGTTTAAATAATCCCTGTTTTGACAGAGAATTAAATGATCTGTGACATTTTAATTAGTATCTTGGAATTTCTATTGTTCTTAACTAGCATTTATGTAAATCAGATGACTCCTGAGTGGCACAACAATTGAAAATAATTGCACCCCAGTTAGAGAAGTGTTATAAAATTGTTCAGGGCTAACCTCACTCCATTTGACATTTACAATTATCAAACAAGAGATGGAGTTCTTAGAAGCATAGGAAATAGAAAACTTTAAACATCTATTTCCATGGTTTTAAAGTAGCAGTGTTAACCATTGTGAGCACAGAGTAGGTAGTTGATTCAAGAAGTTCTTCCTTGTACCAGTAATTACAACTGTGAAAGTATCTACAGTTCTTATAGATAAACTTGGATGTGAGTACAGCCCTGAGGAGTTGGCATCATCATTTAGCCCAGGAGGGATTCTGCCCCCACCATATCCTTTCTAAGGAGACAGTCCACTGGTATGTTGTGACTCCTGCTTTAGGAACAGCCCAGTTGCTGTCTTCACAGAGCCGTTCATATGTGTACATGAAAAAAGCCAGGAGAGGTAGAGGAGATGGATGATGGGGCTGTTGGGTATTTTCTTTGCTTGTTACCTCATTGGCAGTTTGTGTAAGTTCTCAGGAGTATTATAGGACCTGTTTTCTAGTACAAGGCTGTTCTCCTTGTTTATCTAAAAGGACTAACATTGTTTTGGAGATTGTCAGCATAAGGATTTCATTTCTGTTTTGAATTGTTGGGACACCCCACCCCCAGCCCCCAGGATTCACGCTAGTATTGTTTCAATGGTCAGAAAACAGTGCTTGCCCAAGAGTATGGCAACTCTAGGGTTTACCTACTCTGCTACTTTTTGTTGTATAATTGTTGTTTAATTCTTTGTGCATACACACACACACACACACACACACACACACACACACACAATGTATAATATATTTTCTGCAATTTTGCTTTAACTACTCTTTATTTCTCTCATTTTCCAGTTGCATTAGTTGCATGCAGAACCTTTTTTAAAATTTATTTTATTATTTATTTATTTTTTATTGTTTCTTAGATATACTCTTTGTTTACATTTCAAATGATTTCCCCCTTCTTTCCAGCTTCTGGCTATTATAAATAGGGCTGCTATGAACATAGTGGAGCATGTGTCCTTATTGCATGCTGGGGAATCCTCTGGGTATTTGCCCAGGAGTGGTATAACAGGGTCCTCCTGTAGTGTCATGCCCAGTTTTCTGAGGAACTGTCAGACTGATTTCCAGAGTGGGAAACAGGAGAAAAGTTCCTGAACAGAACACCAATAGCTTATGGTCTAAGATCAACAATAGACAAATGGGACCTTATAAAATTGCAAAGCTTCTGTAAGGCAAAGGTCACTGTCAATAGGACAAAACGGCAACTAACAAATTGGGAAAAAATCTTCACCAACCCTACATCCAACAGAAGGCTAATATCCAATATATACAAAGAACTCAAGAAGTTAGACTCCAGAGAACCAAATGACCCTATTAAAAATGGGGTACAGAGCTAAACAAAGAATTTTCACCTTAGGAATATCAAATGGCTGCGAAGCACCTAAAGAAATGTTCAACATCCTTAGTCATCAGGGAAATGCAAATCAAAACAACCCTGAGATTCCACCTGATACCAGTCAGAATTGCTAAAATCAAAAACTCGGAGACAGCAGATGCTGGCGAGGATGTGAAGAAAGGAACACTACTCCACTGCTGGTGGGATTGCAAGCTGGTACAACCAGTTTGGAAATCAGTCTGGCTATTCCTCAGAAAATTGGACAATCTACTACCTGAGGATCCAGCTATACCACTCCTGGGCATATACCCAGAAGATGCTCCAACATGTAACAGAAGATCATTAATAGTGTCAGGGATTGGTGCTTGGCCATGGGGTGGGTCTCAAGTTGGGCCAGTTATCCCTCAGTCTCTGCTCCATCTTTGTCCTTGCATTTCTTTTAGACAAGACAAATTTTAGGTCAAAGTTTTGTTTGTGGGTTTGTGTTCTTATCTCTCCTCTGGGAGTCCTGCCTGCCTGGCTACAGGAGGTGACTTCTTCACTCTTCAGGTTCCAAAATTACACCCCCCCACACACACTTATGTCTCTGCTAAGGCAACCTGCATTGATTCCTGGGAGCCTCCCCCCATCCCAGGTCTCTAGCACTTCCCAGAGATCCCTTACCCCTGCAGCTGTAGATTTCCAGTTCATGTTTATCTAGGCTATAGCATAAGCACTATTGGTATTTTGCATCCCTCCTGCATATTTATAATTTGCTGCTGTTCTCTCATACACTGTGGACTCCTTTTTATTTATTCAAGCAGGTTGTTAGAATTGAATTCAAATGTTACATTGTCTTGTTAGCATTTCAATCCTTTTCTCAATTTTGTGACATGGTAAATTTGCATAATTTTCATCTAGAAATACCTGGCTTAAAAGTCCATCTCTTTTTTCCAATTCTTAGAATTCTAACAGCTAGGAAGGTAAGGTAGGAGAATTCTGAGTTTGAAGTCAGGCCATGCTGCATAGCAAGATTGTCAATAACCAATCAACCAAACAACAACAAAAGTTGACTTACTTGAAATTAATCTTTTGTTCCCTAAGCAATTTGTGTTTATATAGTAATCTATTGATTAAGTGGATTAAATCTTCTAGTATAGTGGTTCTCAACCTTCCTAATGCTGAAATCCTTTAATACACTTCCTTATGTTGTCGTGACCCCCAACCATAAATTTATTTCTATTCAAACTTCATAACTGTAGTTTTGCTGTTAGGAATTAGAATGTAAATGTCTGATAAGTAGGATATCTGATTTTTGACCTTTGTGAAAGGGTTGTTTGACCCCAGAGGGACCCACCATTTGAGATCTGCTGTTGTAGCATGCTTGTTCTTGAAGGGCACAATGAATGGTACCTGCCATTATGTTTTAACTGCTGCCTGCCTGTTCCTGATGAGCAGGCCAGCCAGGAGCGTCTGGTTTACATCCTTCAGTGCCATCCTTCACTGTGGCTGTTCTTCTCGGCTCTTCTGATGAATTTGCAGGACATGTTTGACAGTTTGCTTCACATTTCTTTTTAAATGTTATGAGTGACCTGATAAATTTGATTTGCTCTTTTTCCCTCGTGAAAACATTGAAGAAAATGTCAAAGCACAGAATTAAACTTGGGGTTAATTAGGCCTATCCGTGTGATTTTGACTCAAGAGGAATTGGGGTTAAAGGGTGGGAATTATCCATTTAAGTATTGACCGCTGACACGGGCAGGCCAGAGTTGTCATGTTAACAAGTGGTGGCTGGAAACTGGTAGCACTGATAGGAGAATGGGATGAAGGTGACCCTCCTGTATCCCAGTGTGGGACATCTTGTACCACACATGCCACTGCTCAGCATTCTTTGAATCCTTTGGCTTTTAAGTATTTTTTTTGGGGGGGGGTGTTTGCTATACATAAGGCTTCAATTTCAGAATTTTGAGGTTGGATTCACAAACACATCACAAAATTTTAGTGTCATTCTTATTTAGTAAAGGAAGTTTTGTATTCTCCTTAGTAAGTCTGGTGACCTTCTCTTTAGATAGCCCAGCTATTTTGTCATATCTATTGAAGTCACATTTGATCACTCTCTTTTCTTTTCTCTTTCTTTTTTAAACATTTATTTTTTATTAGATATTTTCTTTATTTACATTTCAAATGTTATCCCCCTTTCCTTGTTTCCCCTCCAAAAACCCCCTATCCCATCCCCCCTCCCCCCCACTAACTCATCCACTCTTGCTTCCCTGTCCTGGCATTCCCCTACACTGGGACAATGAGTCTTCACAGGACCAAGGGACTTTCCTCACATTGATATCCAACAAGGCCATCCTCTGCAACATATGTGGCTGGAGCCATGGGTCCCTCCATGTATACGCTTTGACTGGTCGTTTAGTCTCTGGGAGCTCTGGGCGTACTGGTTGGTTCATATTGTTGTTTTTCCTATGGGGTTGCAAACCCCTTCAGCTTCTTGAGACCTTTCTCTAGCTCCTCCATTGAGTCTCTCAGAAGACAGGTATGTCAGGCTCCTGTCAGCAAGCACTTGTCGGCATCCACAATAATGTCTGGGTTTGGTAACTGTGTATGGGATGGATACCCAGGTGGGGCAGTTTCTGGATGGTCTTTCCTTCAGTCTCTGCCCCACACTTTGTCTCTGTATCTCCTCCCATGGGTATTTTGTTCCCCCTTTTAAGAAGGACTAAAGTATCTACACTTTAGTCTTCCTTCTTCTTGAGCTTCATGTGGTCTGTGTACAAAGCTCAAGTCCAAGTGGATCAAGGACCTCCACATAAAACCAGTTACACTGAAACTAGTAGAAAAGAAAGTGGGGAAGAGCCTTGAGCACATCGGCATAGGGGAAAATTTCCTCAACAGAACACCAGTAGCTTATGCCCTAAGATCAAGAATTGACAAATGGGAGGGACCCCGCGCAGGGAGGGAGCCTGCCAGCTTTCCTTCCGCGACCTCTGTTCCCGCGGACTGCGCTGGAGAGACCGGTACCCAGGCTCTCCCCCCAATATAACATCACTTGGGACACGGCCTGTTGGGGCTTCCGTCTGTGCCCGAGGGCGGGTTGGCGCTGTGGTCGTCTGGGTGCCAGATCGGCGGGCCATCGTGACCACAGGGTGAGCGGCGCCACGGAGAGTGCCCTCCACCATCTTTGCTCCAGTGACCAGGTAGTTGGGACCGCCAGGCTCAGAGACAGACAGGCATAATATCGCTTCGGTTTCAGGCAGCTTGTGTGTAACCTGCTCCCAGGTGCTGGGCTGATCTGCAGTAACCAGCGCGCCAGCTCTGCGGTGGGACCTTCTGCCTGGTGGAGGGACCCCGCGCTGGGAGGGAGCCTGCCAGCTTTCCTTCCGCGATCTCTGTTCCCACGGTCTGCGCTGGAGAGACCGGTACCCAGGCTCTCCCCCCAATATAACATCACTTGGGACACGGCCTGTTGGGGCTTCCTTCTGTGCCCGAGGGCGGGTTGGCGCTGTGGTCGTCTGGGTGCCAGATCGGCGGGCCATCGTGACCACAGGGTGAGCGGCGCCACGGAGAGTGCCCTCCGCCATCTTTGCTCCAGTGACCAGGTAGTTGGGACCGCCAGGCTCAGAGACAGACAGGCATAATATCTCTTCGGGTTCAGGCAGCTTGTGTGTAACCTGCTCCCAGGTGCTGGGCTGATCTGCAGTGACCAGCGCGCCAGATCTGCTGTGGGACTTCTGCCTGGCAGAGGGACGCCCCCTCCCCCCCCCAGGAGAGATCACACACCCCTGCACAGGGCAGGAGCCTGCCAGCCTCCCTTTGGCGACCTCTGCTCCAGGAATCCACTAGGCTGAGCCTTTAGATGTGCAAGGCCTCCCCAATATAAGATCACTTGGGGCAAAGCACATTAGGGCTCCAAAGTCACTCAGGAGCAGGCAGGCCCCAGAAATCGGTGCCAGGGGAATCCTGGTAATCCAGGGGGGGCAGAAATAGCTTTGCAGGCTCACAGGAGGTCCAACCAACAGCCAGTGGCAGCAGGACCAACTAACACCAGAGGTATCCAGATGGCAAAAGGCAAACGTAGGAATGTTACTAACAGTAATCAAAGTAATGTGGGACCATCCGAACCCAACTCTCCAACAGCAGCAAGTCCTGGATACTCCACCACACCCGAAAGACAAGATCTGGATTTAAAATCACTTCTCATGATGCTATTAGAGGATCACAAGAAGGACACACATAAATCTCATAAAGAGTTACAGGAGACCATGAATCAAAGGTTAGAAGCCCTTACAAAGGAAACACAAAAATCGCTTAGAGAAATGCGGGAGAACATGGATCAAAAGATGGAGGCGCACAAGGAGACAACACAAAAATCGCTTAACGAGATGAATCAACGGGTAGATGCACTCACAAAGGAATCACGAAATTTGCATAAAGAAATGCAGAAGAATATGGGTCAACAGACGGATGCCCATAAGGAGGCAACACAAAAATTGCTTAAAGAAATGAATCAACGGTTAGATGCCCTTACAAAGGAAACACGAGAACTGCTTAAAGAAATGCAGGAGACGATGGATCAACAGATGGAATCCCATGAGGAGGAAACACAAAAATCGCTCAGAGAAATGCAGGAGAACGTGGGTCATCAGGAAGAAATCCTGAAAGAGGTAATGCAAAAATACCTTAAAGAAATACAGGAAAATACAAACAAACAAGTGAAGGATCTCAGCAAATCCATCCAGGAACTAAAAAAGGAAGTAGAAACAACTAAGAAATCACAAAGGGAGACAACTTTGGAGATAGAAAACCTTGGGAAGAAATCAGGAGTCATAGATGCAAACATCAACAATAGAATACAAGAGATGGAAGAAAGAATCTCAGGTGCTGAAGATTCCATAGAAAGCATCGACTCAACAGTCAAAGAAAATGCAAAATGCAAAAAACGCGTAACCCAAAACATCCAGGAAATCCAGGACACAATGAGAAGACCAAACCTAAGGATTATAGGTATAGATGAGAGTGAAGATTTGCAACTTAAAGGGCCAGTAAACATCTTCAACAAAATTATGGAGGAAAACTTCCCTAACTTAAAGAGAGAGATGCCGATGAACGTACAAGAAGCCTACAGAACTCCAAACAGACTGGACCAGAACAGAAATACCTCCCGTCACATAATAATCAAAACACCGAATGTTCTAAACAAAGAAAGAATACTAAATGCAGTAAGAGAAAAGGGCCAAGTAACATACAAAGGAAGACCTATCCGAATCACATCAGACTTCTCACCAGAGACTATGAAAGCCAGAAGATCGTGGGCAGATCTCATGCAGACACTAAGACAGCACAAATGCCAGCCTAGACTACTCTACCCAGCAAAACTCTCAATCACCATAGATGGAGAGACCAAGATATTCCATGATAAAACCAAATTTTCACAATATCTTTCCACAAATCCAGCCCTGCAACGGATAATAGGTGGAAACCTCCAATACAGGGAGAGAAACAACACCCTGGAAAAAATGAGATAATAACCTTCTTGAATCAAACCCAAAAGTATATAACCACTCAAACATAAAGATAGTGTCAAGAATGGCAGATGGCAATAATCACTATGCCTTAATCTCTCTTAATATCAATGGTCTCAATTCCCCAATTAAAAGACATAGACTAGCAGACTGGATACGTAAACAGGACCCAGCATTTTGCTGCATGCAGGAAACGCACCTCAGTGTCAAAGACAAACACTACCTCAGAGTAAAAGGCTGGAAAACAATTTTACAAGCAAATGGCCCCAAGAAACGAGGTGGAGTAGCCATCCTAATATCGGATAAAATTGATTTTCAACCTAAAGTCATCAAAAAAGACACAGAAGGACACTACATACTGCTCAAGGGAAAAATCCACCATCAAGAACTCTCAATCCTGAATATCTATGCTCCAAATGCAAGGGCACCCTCATTCGTAAAAGAAACTTTACTAAAACTCAAAGCACACATCGCACCGCATACAATAATAGTGAGTGACTTCAACACCCCGCTCTCTGAAATGGATCGTTCAGGAAAGCAGAAACTAAACAGGGACACAGTGAATCTAATTGAAGCCTTGGACCAAATGGAACTAACTGATATATATAGAACATTTCATCCTAGAGCTAAAGAATACACCTTCTTCTCAGCTCCTCATGGTACCCTCTCCAAAATTGACCATATAATTGGTCAAAAATCAGACCTCAACAGATACAAGAAGATAGAAATAATCCCATGCCTCCTATCAGATCACTATGGAATAAGGGTGGTCTTCAATGGCAACAAAAACAAAAGAAAACCCACGTACACATGGAGGCTGAACAATGCTCTACTCAATGATAACTTGGTCAAGGTGGAAATAAAGAAAGAAATCAAAGACTTTTTGAAAGTTAATGAAAATGAAGGCACAACATACCCTAACTTATGGGACACAATGAAAGCAGTGCTAAGAGGAAAATTCATAGCCCTGAGTGCCGCCAAAAAGAAACGGGAGACAGCATACACTAACAGCTTAATGGCACACCTGAAAGCCCTGGAACATAAAGAAGCAAATACACCAAAGAGGAGTAGAAGGCAGGAAATCATCAAACTCAGGGCTGAAATCAATCAAGTAGAAACAAATAAAACCATACAAAGAATCAACAAAACGAGGAGTTGGTTCTTTGAGAAAATCAACAAGATAGATAAGCCCTTAGCCAGACTAACCAGAGGGCACAGAGATAGTATCCAAATTAATAAAATCAGAAACGAAAAGGGAGTGATAACAACAGAAACTGAGGAAATTCAAAAAATCATCGGATCCTACTACAAAAACCTGTATTCAACACAACTAGATAATCTTGAGGAAATGGACAATTTCCTTGACAGATACCAAGTACCAAAATTAAATCAGGATCAAATAGACCATCTAAACCGTCCTATAACCCCTGAAGAAATAGAAGTTGTCATTGGAAGTCTTCCAACCAAAAAAAGCACAGGTCCAGATGGTTTTAGTGCAGAATTCTATCAGACCTTCAAAGAAGACCTAACACCAATACTCTTCAAACTGTTCCACAAAATAGAAACAGAAGGAACACTACCCAACTCGTTCTATGAAGCCACAATTAGACTAATACCAAAAGCACACAAAGATCCGACAAAGAAAGAGAATCTCAGGCCAATCTCTCTTATGAATATCGATGCAAAAATACTCAATAAAATTCTTGCCAACCGAATCCAAGAACACATCAAAACGATCATTCACCACGATCAAGTAGGCTTCATCCCAGGGATGCAGGGATGGTTCAATATAAGGAAATCCATCAATGTAATCCACTACATAAACAATCTCAAAGAAAAAAACCACATGGTCATCTCATTAGATGCTGAGAAAGCATTTGACAAAATTCAGCATCCTTTCATGCTAAAGGTCTTGGAAAGATCAGGAATTCAAGGCCCATATCTAAACATAGTAAAAGCAATTTACAGCAAACCAGTAGCCAGCATCAATCTAAACGGAGAGAAACTTGAAGCAATCCCACTAAAATCAGGGACTAGACAAGGCTGCCCTCTCTCTCCATATCTTTTCAATATAGTACTTGAAGTTCTAGCTAGAGCAATTAGACAACAAAAAGAGGTCAAAGGGATACAAATTGGAAAGGAAGAAGTCAAACTATCACTATTTGCAGACGATATGATAGTATACATAAGCGACCCAAAGAACTCCACCAGAGAACTCCTACAGCTGATAAACGACTTCAGCAAAGTGGCCGGATATAAAATCAACTCAAGCAAGTCAGAAGCCTTCCTATACTCAAAGGATAAGCAGGCTGAGAAAGAAGTAAGAGAAATAATACCCTTTACGATAGCCACAAACCATATTAAGTATCTTGGCGTGACGCTAACCAAACAAGTGAAAGATCTGTATGACAAGAACTTCAAGTCTCTGAAGAAAGAAATTGAAGAAGACCGCAGAAGATGGAAAAATCTGCCATGCTCATGGATTGGCAGAATTAATATATTAAAAATGAGCATCTTACCAAAAGTAATACACAGATTCAATGCAATCCCCATCAAAATCCCAACTCAATTCTTCATAGAGTTAGAAAGAGCAATTCAAAAATTCATCTGGAATAACAGAAAACCCAGAATAGCTAAAACTATTCTCAAGAGTAAAAGAACCTCTGGGGGAATCAGTATCCCGGACCTCAAGCTGTACTACAGAGCAATAGTGTTAAAAACCGCATGGTATTGGTACAGTAACAGACATGTAGATCAATGGAACAGAATTGAAGACCCAGAAATGAATCCACACTCCTATGGTCACTTGATCTTTGACAAAGGAGCTAAAACCATCCAGTGGAAAAAAGATAGCCTTTTCAACAAATGGTGCTGGCTCAGCTGGAGGTCAACATGCAGAAGAATGCAAATTGACCCATCCTTATCTCCTTGCACTAAGCTCAATTCTAAGTGGATCAAAGATCTCCACATAAAACCAGACACACTGAAACTAATAGAAGGGAAACTAGGGAAGAACCTTGAACATATGGGCACAGGGGAGAATTTCCTGAACAGAACTCCAATAGCTTATACTCTAAGATCAAGAATAGACAAATGGGACCTCATTAAATTACAAAGTTTTTGCAAGGCAAAAGACACCGTCAAAAAGACAAAGCGGCAACCAACTAACTGGGAAATGATCTTTACCAACCTTACATCCGACAGAGGGCTAATATCCAAGATATACAAAGAACTCAAGAAGTTAAACTCCAGAGAGGCAAGTAACCCTATTAAAAAATGGGGTACAGAGCTACACAAAGAGTTCTCACCTGAAGAATATCTAATGGCTGAGAAGCACCTAGAGAGATGTTCATCATCCTTAGTCATTAGGGAAATGCAAATCAAAACAACCCTGAGATTCCATCTCACACCAGTCAGGATGGCTAAGATCAAAAACACAGGAGACAGCAGTTGTTGGCGAGGATGTGGAGAAAGAGGAACACTCCTCCACTGCTGGTGGAATTGCAGGCTGGTACAACCACTCTGGAAAGCAGTCTGGCGGCTCCTCAGAAAACTGGGCATGACACTTCCGGAGGATCCGGCTATACCACTCCTGGGCATATACCCAGAGACTTTACCTGCATGCAATAAGGACACATGCTCCACTATATTCATAGCAGCCTTATTTATAATAGCCAGAAGCTGGAAAGAACCCAGATGTCCCTCAACGGAGGAATGGATTCAGAAGATGTGGTATATTTACACAATGGAATACTACTCTGCAATTATAAACAATGAATTCACGCAATTCCTAGGCAAATGGTCAGAACTTGAAAATATCATCCTTAGTGAGGTAACCCAATCACAAAAGATCACACATGGTATGCAGTCACTGATAAGGGGATATTGACCCAGAATCTCAGAATACCCTAGACACAATCAGCATATCAATAGATTTCTAAAAAGATGGAAGGAGAGACCCCTGGTCCTGGAAAGACTGGATGTAGGGGAACGCCAGGACAGAGTAATGAGAGGGGGTTGAACGGAGAAAAGAGGGAGGGAAGGGGGCTTATGGGACTTTCGGGGAGGGAGGAAACGGGAAAGGGGAAGTGATTTGGAATGTAAATTAAAAAAATAAAATAAAATAAGAAAAAAAAAAGAATTGACAAATGGGACCTCATAAAATTGTGAAGCTTCTGTAAGGCAATAGGACAAAATGGCAACCAACAGATTGGGAAAAAATTCCTTACCAATCCTACATCTGATAGAGGACTAATATCCAATATATACAAAGAACTCAAGAAGTTAGACTCCAGAGAACCAAATAACCCTATTAAAAAATGGGGTACAGAGCTAAACAAAGAGTTTTCACCTAAGGAATATTGAATGGCTGAGAAGCACCTAAAGAAATGTTCAACATCCTTAGTCATCAGGGAAATGCAAATCAAAACAACCCTGAGATTCCACCTGACAACAGTCAGAATGGCTAAAATCATAAACTCAGGTGACAGCAGATGCTGGCGAGGATGTGGAGAAAGAGGAACACTCTTCCATTGCTGGTGGGATTGCAAGCTGGTCCAACCACTCTGGAAATCAGTCTGGCAGTCCCTCAGAAAATCAGATATAATACTACCTGAGGACTCAGCTATACCAGTCCTGAGCATATACCCAGAAGATGCTCCAACATGTAATAAGGACACATGCTCCACTATGTTCATAGCAGCCATATTTATAATAGCTAGAAGATGGAAAGAACCCAGATGTCCCTCAACAGAGGAATGGATACAGAAAATGTGGTACATTTACACAATGGAGTACTACTCAGCTATTAAAAACAATGAGTTTGTGAAATTCTTAGGCAAATGGATGAAACTAGAAAATATCATCCTGAGTGAGGTAACCCAATCACAAAAGGACACACATGGAATGCACTCGCTGATAAGTGGATATTAGCCCAGAAACTCAGAATTCCCAAGATATAATTACTCTTTTTTCATGTTTGGGAGAACAGTAGTTATGGCTGCCATACCTAGGAGTTTTAATATTTTTCTAGGAAATATTCTATGTCCCTAGAAGAGCTACTCATATCTAGCAAGTCTTTAGTAAATGTTCGTTGAATTGACAGGATCAATTAGCTGCTCATCCTGCGAATATAAAATAACTACCCATCTATTTGTTGTTATAAGGATAACATAATTTGCATGGCTGTTCCATTTTGGTGTTAATAATGCAAATTATTGAGTAGATATGGCTGTATTTCAAAGAACGTGCACAAAAAAATGGCTTATTGGTAACATTGGTATATGTGAAATACCAGGATGAGTTGTATTGGCTTTCTGACTTTTTGGGATATAATGTTTTTGCGTATAACTCTTTGTTTATGTTTAAAAATATCTACCTTGATAGTTTTAAACTAGACCTCCTTTGGTTCATGAAAAAGAGTTGTGTTGTAAGTGCAAGTTAATGTAAACATTATTATCATTACTACTACTATTAAATTTCATTTAAAACAGTTATTAGCTATTTTTATGGAATTAGTATTAGAAAGTTCCTTTTGAAGGAACTTAAAAATAAGCAGTTATAAAGTACATTTAGCATCTCTAAGCATTTATGCATCTTAAACATTATATATGGTTATGAAAACTGAAGCTTTTTAAAGATAAGCTATAGTTTGGAGGAGAAGTTTTCAAAATGATCCACATGTAATTAATTATAAAGCTATACATTGACATGTGGAAGAAAGTTTGTATCTTAGGTGCTTATCCTGCACTTGGACACATCTAAGTGGCCCAATGCCGTTCTCTCTTTTTTGGTCTCATTTTTATTTTGGCCGCTTGTTTGCACTTGACCCAGACCTTCAGCATACTGAATTTAAGTTTTAATTTTTCTGTGAACTAGACTGACAGTCTGGGGAAGCAAACATAATTGAAAAGATTGTGAGCTTCCTCATGTGTTCAGTGACAAGAGCACTTTATAGTTCTTTGTCTGCTGGCCAACTTCGTTTACATGTCAGGTGAATGGAATGATGTAAACATTACTAATAAATGTTTTTATATTCTTTATGTCTTAGATGGTAGTGTAAGAAGATAAATACAATTCTGTAAAGAGTTAAGAGTTCTTAAAGAGAAAGACAGAAATATTTAGCTGAATACAATTCGGAGAAAACTAGTTGCTTAGCAGATTCTTAAGAATAGCAGTCCTTGACTGATATTCCATTCAACAGAACACACTTTGTTATTTTGGTCATTGTTTTATCTCTAGCTTTTGAACAACACTTAGCAAGTAAGATGCTCTATAAATATTTTAAAAATTGGAGACATAGCAACCGAAGGATCAGATGAGAGAAGGCAGAAAATAGCTTAGGTGAGGAAGTAAGGGCCATGAATTCTGTTTCCATTTCTAAAGTCCAGTGTAACCCCTTGCTTACTAAAGGAGAATGGTCTCACCATCATCTGGTTTAGATGGCTTTTCTTTTTCTTAATCAGTTCCTTAGGACCGTTGCCATGTTTGATGGGTCTGTGTGAGGAACATGTTCTTGTTGCATTTGTTTTTGCTGGAGATTTTCCCACTTGTCTTCTCATGTCGACCAAAGCAGCACATGTCTCTTTGTGGTTTTCTAATGTCTTCCTGTTTGTTCCCCCTCTGTTTCTGTTCTCAGATGTGTGGGTACTTTCTTGAGGAGTCTTTCTTGGATCTTCCTGATTTCTTGTTCTAATGTAGACTGGTTGCCTTTTAGGTCTGCTGTACAGCTGCAACCTTGGGCTTTCTTTCCACTGGATTCCTGGGTTAGTGCCACAGTTTGCTTACATGCTTCCCGTTTCCTCCTTGACTTTTAGTTTAATCAAATTGTCTTCTTTGTGAAACAGAGTTCTTGCATATCTGAAATTATCTTTATTTGATTTTATATGTAGTTGGTAGCCTATGAAGAATTTTAAATAAAAGATAATTTTTTTTCTTAAAATTGAGAGACTTGGCTCCATCTTCTAGAATCTGGTGGTGTTGATATGACTTAGTGTCTGTCAACACCTTACTTATTTGTGGCTCTCACTGCCCCTGAACATTTTGGGGCATTTTGTTTATTCTTATTGTTCCTGATATTTCACAAGGAACAAAGTGTATAATAAAAAGATTGGGCTTAATTTAAATCTTTTTCAGTAGTTATGCTCAGGATACACTCTATTCTTTCAGCATAAACACTTGTGTTTCCTCACCTTCGGAAAAGCTTTTTTGATATTTTTCCAGTTTTTTTCATTAGATGATGATGTGTTTTATCCAATTGATACATATATAGAATGGATAGAATATATGCATGCATACACATAAATATTTTGTCTGTATCATTGCCTTTGTTAGAAGAAAGTGAGAGAGGATATTGTACTTCATTTTCTGACTTTTCTAATTGACTGTTTATCTCAGCAGTTAGATTTTAGTTCACGAGAACTTATTTTTATTTCATTCCCATAACATGGTGATACTGAAACATGCATGCACATGCTTTTCAATTGCTGTGAAGATCGTTTTGTTTTTATTTAAGTTATTTTTTGTTTTGCGAGTCTCTCCTCTCTTCCTCCCCTCCTTTCCCTTGCCTTTCCTTTCTCACTTCCTTTCCTCTCCCCTTGCTCCCTGTCCTTATTTCTTTCATGCTCAATGTATGAAGTTCAGGTTTGTTTTTGCACCAGAGTCAGTGTTGTTGTTATGTCCTCATCCTCCTCATATTCGTGTTGGCTGCACACCCCATCTGCTTTTATACTTTCAAATTCAGAGTTTAAACGACTATCATTAAGAAAAAAACTATTTTTTTTTTGTTTTATGTATATGAGTGTTCTGCCTTCATGTATGTATGTATGCCATGTGAATACCTGTGGCGGTCAGAAGAGGGAGTGAGTTCTCTTAAAACTGGAGTTATAAATGTTTGTTAGCTTTTGTGTGGGTGCCAGGAACTGAACTCAGGTCTTTGGAAGAGCAAAGACCACTGTAAACCAGTGAGCCTCCAGCTACACAGAAGTACTCTGAAGAGTGAGCTGTTTACCTCTTATAGGTGAACACATGTATTCTAGGATCCTTCTAGCAGTTCTTCTTCTCCTTTGAGAAATCTCACTAGAATTACTCAGTTGGGTTTGTACAAAAATGCTATTAAAGTAGAAGATGAGAAGCAGACTTACATGTTGAGAACACTAGTCCTTATAGGGATCCCTGTGGGGTTTCCAGTCTCCATAACTTATTTGTCGTCTAGTTGAACTTTATCATAGTGCCTAGTACCCAGCCATGCAGATGATAATTACCAGGTAAATTTTGTGTCTTAAAACATAGGCAACATTCAGTTTATTTTATTAGAGAACCTTTTAGAATCTGTTTTTACCAGAATGAAATGTTTCTATGATGCTAGACTGGTTAGGGATATGGGGCTAGTGGACAGGAAATTCTAAACTGAAGAGTCTAGAAAGTAAAGTGGGTATGCTTTTTCCTGGAGGCTTGTGGTAGATTTATTATTTTGTAAAGGAAATAATTTGAAAGTCTAGTTTTCTTTTTTTTTTTTTAATCATAGTTTTAGAATTACAAAGGATGCATCAAGATAGTCTTGCATGGTAAATTCTGTTAGCTTTATGACAGTGATGCTTGGTTTTTTCAGGCCCACTGTGAGACTCTTGGTAGATATTATGACACAGTATCTACATAGTACTTGTTATATGTCATGTACTTTTCTAAATATTTTACATTTTGTTAACAACATTTAGTTGTCATAAGATTTACCAGCTGTGAGATAAGAACTGTGGTTGATCCTTTTTCCAAAGGAAAAATGGAGTCAACAAGAAGTAAAAGTAGGTTTGGAGGACAGAAAGCACCTATCCTGTAAATCTGAACTATCATTGCCAAAAACATGGAATCTAGACCAGAACTCAAGGATTGAAATCATGCATGTGCTGTGCAGTTACTGTGTTTTAACTTCTTCATGACTTAGTTTCTGCATTGAGTGCAGTGAGATGATTACTTCATTGAATGTTTTTAAAGATAACACCCAAATGACTGACCTGTCAGAGCAGCTTCTGGCCCAGGGAAGCCTGCTCATACACACTGGTATTGTCAACACCTCACCATCCCTTGTAGACTGCAGCAAGTGTTGTCATCTCATGACTGTACCTGCCAGTTAGGTTTCTATAGAGATGTGCAGAGAACTACAGGCCCAAGGATAGAGCTCTAACATTTACCAGTAGACTGAATTAAGGAAGTAAAGAAGAAGTTATATTTGTAGGCACAGTAAGAATATCTTCAGTAAAATCAGGCCTTGGCTATTCAAAAATGACCGAAGATCCCACTAGCCTTAGAGTTAATGCTTTGAAAAGAAGAATTAATGCTTTGTTCATAGTAACTTTGATTTGGGATTTAGAGCATTTAGAATGTATTTACCATATTGATATTAGTTATGGGCTTCCTTAAGCATGTTTTTTTAAAAGTATATCAAATTCTAATTCTAATTTAATTTGCCTTACAGTTGTATTGTTACTGATAATAGATGTCTTTTGGTATCTGTGGATTTGTATTCCATAATGTGCTTTTCTACGGGCTTATATCTGCCTGTGTGTGACTGGTCTAATTCATGTCTGTCTTGCCCAGTCACTTTGCTGCATGCTTTTTCTTTGTGTAATAGATACAGTTCATACTGGATTTACAACCTCTTATATATTGAGTGCTTTTCTGGTGTTTTGTGATCTCTTTTTCAGAATTCTTTTCATGTGGGAAAGAACTTTAAATGTCTGCCCACTGACGGTTTTCACAGTGCACTGTCAGTTCTCTCTGCAGATCAAGGGATTAGAAGCAGCATGTAGATGTGTATTTACATGTGGTGTAAGTAGAGAAAGCTTTCGTTTTTTAGATCACTAACTGTGGGACTGTGTGAAAGATTATTAACCTCGTTTTTCTTTGCCAGACATGTGCAGCCCAGATTTCATGAAAGACAAACTCTTTTTGCCCTCTTATATGTAATAACAGTTAAAGTATTCTAGTTATGTTTCTAACGTTTGCACTTTGTGCTGAGAGGAAGGTTTGTTTTGTTCTAAAACAGATCTATAACTTCTTTTATTGCTTGAAACTTTGGATACTTTATATTCTCAGATCTCTTCTTTCGGTGGGGTGATATGGAGTGGTGATCTGCTCGGTACTCGTCCAGTCTTTTCTTTGTCCTGAATACCTAGGAGCCCTTGTATATTTTTTTAACCAAGGGAGAGGGAGAGGAATTTTGATCATAAAGAAGTTGGAAAATGAAGATTGATTGGTATGCAGATAAAGTTTTACATGTAAGCTTTCATATTACTTTTGAAGGGAGGTTTTTTGTCACTATTCTGTTTGATTATATTATGTATCATAAAAAGTAATGGAAGTTGAATCATTGAAGGATTTCTAACAAGAAATATGAACATAGTATCAGAGTAGGCAGAGGCCACAAAGAGACCTTTAAAGAATCCTCATGCGTCTTATGAAAGACAATTTTATTATACTTTCACTAGCCCCAAATATTACATTCCTTTTGGTTAGAGGCAGAAAATAGGAGTGAGTTCAGAGCTTTTATATTGTTAAAGATTCAGAATAACCGTTAGCATTTCTTTTTTTTTTAATGATTTCAAAGCTTTAGTATCGAGAAATAGAAAAAGAAAAAGAGATAGAGAAGTAAAGAGAGAAACGATAGAGGGATGAGAGCTGGCTATGACCACGTGGAAAAGAAACAAGAGAGAGAGAGAGAGAGAGAGAGAGAGAGAGAGAGAGAGAGAGAGAGAGAGAGAAAGCAAGAGCAACTATTTGCATTTCTAGAGTTAGTTTTTTTTTTTTACATACAAACCTTTTTTCTAGGGACTTTTCCTCTCATTCGAGCTTTAGGTACTGTATCAGTTTCAACTGTTGGTCATAAGTTATCAAAAACCACATCTCTCTCTCTCTCTCTCTCTCTCTCTCTCTCTCTCTCTCTCTCTCTCTCTCCCTCCCTTCTTGAACTATGGGAGATCTACCTGTCACTGTCTCCCAAGTGCAGGTGTTAATTCTTCGTAAAATTAGTACTGTGTGTGGCTTGATTCAGGGTTGGAAGAGTGAGTAGAGTTTGTCTGTTGTGATACTTCCATATTAATGTCAGCTTTGCCCAGCTCTTCTTCCGTAGCTACATGATGGTTGCCAACAGCCTGGATTCTAGCTCTCAGTTAGAGATCCAGTAGTAAAGAAAGATGGTCCTGCCCCTCAGTGCTTCAGAATGGGCTATGCCTTTCTCTGAGCAGTCACTGTGAGCATTTGGACTGTGATGTGGTAGTACTTACCTTGTGGCTATGATGGTTGACTAGGACATGGTCTGCAGATGGCGAAGTGACTGCCTTATAAGGGAATCAGAATGTGTTAGTAGGAGCTCAATGTGCTAGACTGGCCAAAAAGAACAATTCTTTTGCATATTTTCAAAAAAAAAAGTTCCCTAAAATACACCAAGAATTAAAAAAATTTAAAAAGCCCCTCAAAAATAGCTTCCATAATGAAAGCTACATTTTGATATCAGTGCCTGGTGACACTGATTGTCACAGCTGCTGCGCTCCTAACTTCTTCCCTTACAACAGAGATAGGAAGGTTGATATTTACAAAGAGCCTGTTGCTCGTATCTAGTAGTAAGTGAATTCTTCTGGAGAGATGGCATCAAAGTCCAGTGTTATGTTTGGGGTTCTCAGCCTCTCTGTTTATAGCAGTTTTCTTAATCAGAGCACTGCAGTGAGTTCATTTGTGTACTAGGGTTTGAGGAGAATGTTAGCTTTTCATCATGATAATAAAATACCAGAAGTTAAAGCCGGAAGGTTAATTTGGCACCTGGTGTTCATCTGGGCCCTTGCTTGTCATGCTGTAACAAGGCAGAAGGATCATAACAGGAGGCTGCAGGGGGTAAAGCTGATCATCTCAGGCTGGTGGCAGAGGGGGGAGAGCATTGATTGTAAGGGTCAAAAACCAGGACAGAACTCATTTTATCCAAGGGAATGGAAAATATATAAGCATTCCTTTACACTCCTGTGTGTGTTGTCATTATTTTCCATTTGTTTTAAAGCTATGACTTACAACACCCAAAACTCAATCTTGACTCCAAGGTGGACACCAAATGAAAAGAAAAGTATCTCCTTCTATACATAGTGCTCACTCTACTATGATTTGAATATGAAAAGTCTCCAAAAGACTTGTACTGAAGGCTTGGTGCACCAGCTGGAGTTACTATCTAGAGGTCATTCGATCCTCAGGGATTAGTCTATTTATGGACAGACTGATGGTGGAATGGGCTATTAGATGGTGTGGCAGCTGTGGGGGAGGACTTGTCTTAGTTTGCCTTCTGTGATGATCTATGATTCCATTGTTTTTGGTTTTTGTCTGTTTTTTGTAGCTGACATGTTTTTTTTTTTCATCTTTATGGTACCACACTTTAAAACTTTTGATGCTGTGGCTGGCACTTAGACTAGTGGTTTTATATGTTTTTATGCCAGTCACCCTTGAATTCAATAGTATTTTTTCCTCTCCTTGGTCACTTGTCCACTCTTCAAGAGTCAGGTTGGTTATCTCATCTGTGAAGCTTCCCTGGATGGGGACAACAGTGTACTGAGACAAACAGCGGAAGTCGGCCATTAGGAGCCCATGCCATTCAAGGCCTTTTAAGGATTATATTACTGCATTGTGATCTGTTTGTTTAATGACATATGTGTTTGTGTGTGATGTGTAGTGAGTCGAGGTGATGTGCAGCAGTAAGCATATGGCGGTCAGAGGATAACTTACCAGTCAGTTCTTGCCTTCCACTGTGTGTTCTGGGTATCAAACTCAGGCCATCAGGCTATGCACAAGGGATTTTACCCATCTTGCTAGCTCTTGGTCAGTTTTAAAGATCTTATGCAAGGGGACTAGAATGTTGGCTAAAATAGCTGAAAGCATTCGTTCTTGCAGAGGGCCTGAGTTCAGTTCTTAATGCACATGGGCTGTTCCCAACTCTCTAATTTCACTTCCAGGAGATCCAATGCTTTGACCTATGCAAACTCCTGTACACATATGTGCATTCACACATTTACACACACATACACAAAAATATATTTTTAAAAAGATCCTATGCAGAATCATGTTGTGAGTAAAACTTAGTATGTTAGTTTGTTATAAAATTTTAGATTTCACTAGCACAATGACTTGTAGTATCCTTGTGAGCTAACAGTAATAAGTATATAAGTAATAAGTAATTGATGCAGTGTTTCATATGTATTGATGATTAAATGAAGATGAGTTAACTTTGACTCATTTTTAGAAATGTAAAATCATAACTTTGTATAAACTTAAAAACTTCACTTGCATTGGCTTTTAGTGACTAAAAACATTAAGGATTTCTGTTTATTTTAAAATCACTTATGCATTTGCCCTTGAGACAAGTTGGTGGGTGCATTTTTTATCAAAACCATATACATGGTGACATATTAAATGTATCATATTATTATACTAATCATATGACTCTAGAAACAAAAGTAACCAGAGGACTAAAGCCTATCAGAACCATCTTTTTGTTTTTGTACAATGAAATTCTTTTTAAATTTGCCAGGGAATTCATAGTAAAATTGAAACCAGATGTAGACTTCCGTCTTTTAATGTATTAGCTTAGCTACAGATGCCTTATTTCTATCCCTGATTGCTGAGTGCTTCACTTATGGCTCTCTTTCTCTGTTTCTCTGTCTCTGTCTCTCTCTCTTTCTTTCGTGCGCACGCTCTCTCTCTCTTTTAGAACAGACTGTAAAATGCCATCAAAATGATTTTAAAAGGACATTGTCAGTTAATCTAGTATCAGAATGAAATTAAACCCTAGTGCATTGAGAATTATCTAATTTAACCCATAAACAGAGTATTCCTGCTGATAATCTCCACTTGAAGGAATTGGAAAGAAGTATGAGCTGTAGTTTGACAGTTCATCTGTGACTTTTCCATCCTAGAGCTGAAATCTTCAGTATTTCCTTCTGTTGGAAGTAGATTGTCTTTGTTGTGTTTTTTTTCTTCTAAGAGTTTTCAGTATAACCTGATTATAATAGTTTTTATTGCAGTGATAAAACATCATTCCAAAACTCAACACAGGGAGAGAAAGGGCTTATTGCACTTTACAACTCGTTAAGTCCATCACTGAGGGAAGCCAGGGCAGAAACCTGGAGGCAGGAGCTGATGCAAAGGCCATGGAGGGGTGCTGGTTTCTGGCTTGCTCAGCCTGCTTCCTTTTAGTACCCAGGACCACCATCCCAATGGTGGCACTGCCCACAGTGGGCTAGACTCTTTCACATCACTCATCAATCAAGAAAATGTACTACAGGCTTGCCCATAGGCTAGCTGGTTTCGGGCATTTTCTCAGCTGAGGCTCCTTCTTTCCATATGACTCTAGCTTGTGTCAAATTAACAAAACTATCAACACATTGACCATTTTTTTTGAAATGGTTGACTCAGTGTCTATTGAACTGATCAAATTTTTATAGACATGAAACAGCATTATTACCTTTAATTTTATTAAATAATGGGAATAGATTTCACTTGAAATTTAGCCACTTTGGGTAAAGCTATAATTTTTATATAATATTTAAAACAGGATGATTTAAAATGAAACTTCATATCTTAGGGAGATGAAACTAGACTTATTTTTTATAGCAGATGGGTGCTACCCATAGGTTGAGAACCAGTATTCTAGATAGCCCCTTTTGGTTAGGTTAAAGTTACCCTTCCCTGGTGCCCACTGCCCTCTAGTAATTAAATGGACACTCTTGACCACTGAGTCTCCCCATCCAAACTTTTCTAAAATTATAATTTCAATTTTTTGAGACTATGTTTCTCTGAGATGCCTAGGCGACTTTGAAGTTTCCATCTTCTTTGTGTTAGCTTCCTATCTGATGCTATTTAAATGTGTTGCTATCATACAAAACTTTTTCTTTGTTTTGATTTATTTTCCTCTTTTTAAATATTACTTTTCTTTTTTTTTTATTTTATTTTTTTAATTTACATTCCAAATCACTTCCCCTTTCCCGTTTCCTCCCTCCCCGAAAGTCCCATAAGCCCCCTTCCCTCCCTCTTTTCTCCATTCAACCCCCTCTCGTTACTCTGTCCTGGCGTTCCCCTACATCCAGTCTTTCCAGGACCAGGGGTCTCTCCTTCCATCTTTTTAGAAATCTATTGATATGCGGATTGTGTCTAGGGTATTCCGAGATTCTGGGTCAATATCCCCTTATCAGTGACTGCATACCATGTGTGTTCTTTTGTGATTGGGTTACCTCACTAAGGATGATATTTTCAAGATCTGACCATTTGCCTAGGAATTTCGTGAATTCATTGTTTTTAATTGCAGAGTAGTATTCCATTGTGTAGATATACCACATCTTCTGAATCCATTCCTCCGTTGAGGGACATCTGGGTTCTTTCCAGCTTCTGGCTATTATAAATAAGGCTGCTATGAACATAGTGGAGCATGTGTCCTTATTGCATGCAGGTTCTTTACAGTCCAGTTCTTGCACCCCTCCAGGTCCCTCCTCCCAAAGTTCTGCACCCCTCCATCTCCAAAAGTATGTGTCCTGCCACCCACCCCCCAATCCCACAGGCCTCCCCACTCCCTAGCCTCTCAAGGGTTAGGTTGTCTTCTCCCACTGAGGCCGGACCAGGCAGTCCTCTGCTGTATATGTGTCAGGGCCCTCAGACCAGATTGTGTATGCTGCCTGGTTGATGGCTCAGTGTCTGAGAGATTTCAGGGGTTTGGGTCAGTTGAGACTGCTGGTCTTCCTTTGGGGCTGCCCTCCTCCTCAGCTTCTTCCAGCCTTTCCCTGATTTAACCACAGTGGTCCCTGACCTTAGTCCAGTGGTTGGGTGTAAGTATCTGTGTCTGTGTCAGTCAGCTGCTTGTTGGGTTCTCAGAGGACAGCTATGTTTTGGGGAAACTGGTAGACAATCCATATTCTTACAAGTTCTTGTTACTGAGCGTTGTAGTTACTGTCTAAGAGGGACCATGAGACTGTCTCCTTAATTTAATCATCACCTGAGAACTTCATTCTTGTGTCATTTAAAACAAACACACTTAGGAAATTTGGTGATTACTGCTTATTTTCCTAGTTGCTTAATTGCCAGATATCAATTTAGCTTTAGTTTTGCGACTTGGGCTTTATTATATTAACTCCATTTGTTTTTTAATCTGTGATTCTTGGTGACTAGTATAGGAGCTCAGTCTAAAATAATGGCCGCTAGTAATTTTTATTTAATAACGTAAAATCAAAAATTAAGATGATATCATGCCTCTATTGTGGAAAATTTCTCCTACTTAGTGTTTAAAATAATTTTTTGTGTGTGTGTTTTGATATGGGTTTTCTTCATGTAACAGTCCTGGCTGTCTTGGAACTCACTTTGTAGACCAGGCTAGCCTTGACCTCACAAAGATCCACATGCCTCTGCCTCCTGAATGTTGGGATTGAAGTTATACACCACAAACCTCCAGCTTAAAATGATTATTTGGGGGAGGGGGCGGAATAGAAACTTTTGGCAATTGCAATTAAAAGTAAAGCAGCTTTTGTTGTTGAAATGTGACACACCAGCTTCTTTATGGAAGAGACCAGACAGAAACCTTTGCTTGTGCCGAACTCATGTATATATGTACACAAGAATGGACTGGCAGACATTTAGTGACCCTTAAACTTTTAGATATTTTATTTAAAATATACTAAAATGTAATGTTGCTGAGGTTGTTAGGATGAAAAACCTAGGCTTGGCCACTTGCTCTTAGTAGACTGATTAAGACACAAATATAGTGAGAATTAGAGGGAGGAGGTTCATTCACTGCAGACACAGAGGAAGAGGAACAAAGAAAGAGGATCAGGGACTCCATCCCCAGTTTCTATCTTAGGAGCTTTGACTCAAGATTTAAGCTGAAATATAGGCAACACGTTTGCTTAACTGAGTAGAATTGGTCAAGGAGTGGTCTTCCCATGATCTGTCATTGTCTAGGCTCCTAGGCTATTCTGTCAATTTGTCAGCATTGTGTGAAATCTCTTCTTGGGAGATAAATTTCTTTTCTGCATGGAACCATGCCTTTTCCCTTTCCCAGCATTCCTGGGGTGGGGGAGTTCTAATACCTTTGCCTATCATTGTTTCAATAATCTGGTAGCCAAAGGGAGGGGCACAAATTTCCTGCCAAACTAGTGAACTTTTAGAGCAAGTATAATGTGGGAAGTCTGAGAAGTTGATACTAAACTACCAAGTGTAAAGAACTCTTTCCTGTCTAGAATTGTACAAATTCACCATTTATTTCCATTTTGTATTCTTAAACATCTAGCAAAATGATGAAAAACTCCTGAGTAACAGAAGTTGTTTATGTTTAAAAACAACAAACTAAAAAACCAACAAACAAACAAACAACAACAAAAACCAACCAAACCAAACCTAAACCTCTTTTATTAAAATGTAGTAAAGAGGCAGAAACCATAGTATATCTTAGGTTCAAAGCTCATGACACATTCAAATATTCAGGATTCAAGTTTAGAAACCTGGACAACATCAAATAAGTATCCCCTTTACACTGGGATAAGTTATGTGCTGCTGACCATGCAGGCAGGTTTGCTGTCTTTATACTCTATGTATAGATTCATAGAATTCTTTGCTTCATTGTCTGGATTTCTTCAGTCAGCTTTGTGAAGTTACATTGTTGCTTGGGTTTTCATTGTTCTATAGCAGTCTCTTTTGGGAACATACCATTAACTTTATTCAAATATTCTTTTGATTGTCAACACTTAAATGAGTTGTTAAAATAATACTGTATCACACAGTGTAAAACCAAGCCCTGCTTATGTCCAAATGCTGAGGGATTAGACCTGTATTGGTTTTGATTAGAGGATGATACGAAATGAAGAGGAACAGATTGACTCCTAGAGGAGTGTGAGGAAGTTCTTATTGACAGGAAAATAACTTAATGAAGTTAGTTTCAGGTCTACCCACTCTACCTTTATTAGGTCAGAACAAAATGCAGGTAGACCATCAATGTTTTAATTATGTTAGAGAGAGAGGGGGTAGAAGAGAATATGCAAGTATGTGTGCTTGTGTGCACCCGTGCACAAGTGCCAGTGGAGGCCAGAAAACGGAGTCAGGTCTTAGAGCTGGAGTTACAAGAGGTACAAGCCACCTGATGTGGGTGCTAGAACCCAAGCTTGTGTCTTCTGCGAGAGCAGTTTATGCTCTTGACTGGTGAACCATCTCTCCAGCCCCTCAAATAATTTGTAATCTTAATAAGCATGGGACTATTAATTTTCTCATTACTCTTCATTAAGCATGCTCAACAGTATCTGTAAAGTAGAGACCAGTACAATAGACATTTGTTGAAAAAGACTGTTGTCTAAACGAGTGTAAACTTACTTAGTTGTTACAGGTAGACTGTTTTTACATGAAAACATTTTGTTGCTATGCTATAGATTCATAGGATAAAGTTGAACTTTTCAACTCCTTTAGCAGAGTCAGATCATGAATCAGTAAGAGGTCTTGTTAGAAGCATACTGCTTCCCCATATGTCTTACTAATGGCAGAATTGTTGGAAGTTCTGCCCTAATTCTAAGTCATAATTAATGTGGTAACCATTAAAAATGAAATTAAAGTCAGAAATGTAACCCATTAATACAGTTTCTCATGTTGTGCTAACTTCCAACCATAAAATCATTTCACTGCTACTTCATTATTTTGCTACTGTTATGAATCATAATGTAAATATGTAGGATATCTGATATGCAACTCCAGAATGAGAATCACTGCTCTAAATCATTATCTTTCTAGAAGCAAAACTCTTTATAGTATAATAAAAACATTGCATAATATGCAGTAGTCTCAAATCTGAGCCCATATTTCAGACAGTGTTCATTGGCATTGTGTAGCCAGTCTGTGCTGTCTATGGTCCACCTGTCACATGCTCAGAATCAAGGCTACAGTGAGGTCACATGATGGGGAGTCAGTAGCCTGGCAGAGATACTTCACACTCTTCATACATTGGAATTTGAATTTTTTTATTTCATATTCAGAAGCCTTTAATTTTAAAATATAATTAACATATAATTCCATCCTTTACTGTCCCTCTTTTCCCTCCTACTCCTTCTGTGCCCTCCCTCTACAAATTCAAAGTCTTCTCTTCTTTAACCATACATATACATGTAGGATAATAAATATATTAATATAGCTTGCTGAGCTATTCAATTTTTCCTGCATGTATATATTTCTAGGACTGACTACTTGGTATTGAATAACCAGTCCTGGGGTTCATCTGTAGGGTAGCCTTATTCCTGGGATAGCCGTATCCTTGGGGTGGCTGTATTCTCCCTCTCTCAGGACTTGCTCATTGCTTGTAGCGCCTCTTCTAGGAGTAGCGTTCTCTGAAGTTTGCCTAATCTACTTTGGGATGTCAGCTGTTGGAATTATTAGGGTCTGATCACCAGCCATGCTGCTGAGATCTCATGGGTGCAACTTCTGTGCCACAGCTGGGAGGCCAGTCTCAGGTTGACTTACTGGTCTCCCGGCTCTTACAGACTTGGTGCTCTTTTTCCTTGGTGTTGGCTGAGTCTCAGGTGCAATGCCGTGCTATAGATTTATCAGTTTCCCCTGGGGATCCCTTGGTACTTGTTATCTACATTTTGACTAGTTGTGGCTTTCTGAAATGGTTTATTTCTTTATGCTGCGAAAAGAAGCTTCTTTGATGAGAGCTACCTTTATCTGCCATTGTGGTGGTTGTGGGGTCCGTGGTAAAAGGCAGGGTTAGGGTTGGTGGCCAGTCTGAAAGGAGTGGAGTTGGGCTTAACCTATTGTTGTTTTGTTTATTGGTTATTCTATTTATTTACATTTCAAATGTCATTTCCCTTCAAGTTCTCCCCTCTGCAACTCCCCCATCCCATATTCCTCCCCTTTGCCTCTAAGAGGGTGCTCCCCCACCCACCCATCCACCCATCTACTCACCCACTCACTCCTGCCTCACTGATCTAGCATCCCCCTACGGTGGGGCATCAAGCCTCCATAAGACCAAGGGCGAGCTCTGCTATATACGTAGCTGGAGCTTGCTGACAGGAGCCTGGTATAGTTGTCCTCTGAGAGTCTCTGCCAGCACCTGACTAGTACAGATGCAGATACTCATAGTTAACCATTGGACTGAGCCTGAGGACCCCAATGGAATTGTTAGGGGAAGGACTGAAGGAGCTGAAGGGAATTGCAACCCCAAAGGAAAAACAATATCAACTAACTGGACCTCCCAGAGCTCCCAGAGACTAAACCACCAACCAAAGAGCACACACATGGGGGGACCAGAAACCTTTTACATTGTCATGTTTTCCATAGCTGCCACATTGAGTTATGCTACTCCGTTTGGGGCCAAGATCTAGAGTTTATAACCAACAGACACAAATGACACTCTTATCTCTTATTTTCTGAGTATGCCTGCAAACCATTCATGTAGAAGAGCCATTGTTAGCAAACAAAAGCAAAACCTTGCAGTGTATCACAGAAGTTCCTTTTAGGACACAATGATATCTGAGTATCTGTTGTCATGGTTTGGATAAGCAGCCTTCTGGTCTATAATATACTATATAATATATATAGTATATATAATACAACATATAATATTATACATTATATTATCAATATAATTAATATAATAATTAAGTAATAATTATAATAATTAATAATATATAATAAATGATAATTATATAATTAATATAATATTGTATATATGATATATATAATATATAATATAATATATAGAGTTAAACGACTCTGGCCTCTGGGTGATGCTATTGGGAGGTGGTCAGGTGGGGCCTTGAGGTCCAAAGGTCATCAGGGATTTTGAGACCATGGGGTCCTCCTTCTTCTTTCATTCATGGCTTATGATAATCATTTTTGTCGTAGTGCAGTCTCTTGGCTTGTTGCTATTGGCCTTGGTTTGTTTTTTCTCATTATGTGTTAATTTTCTCAGTTGTTTTGTTCTAGGGCAGGAAACTAGCACATGCACCTTAGTGCCCTTTGCTTGACCATGATTCTGTCACTGGACATTGAGGTTTGCTTTCCTTTTAGTTATGTGACTAATGTGAATACAGCCACAGATCTCACTTTCTGAGAAGTGGAATCCATAGATTGAAAAAGTAACGGTTTAAATTTTTTAGGAATTACCATATTGTTTTCCAAAGCAGCCTTACTGTTCTCCCTTCCTCTAATAGCTCACAAAGGTTTCAATTTCTTCCATCTTTGTTAACATTTTTTATTTTGTTTGGACAATAACAATAATATAAAAATAAAGTGAAGTTGCATCTCATTGTATTGGTTTTCCTTTAGTATTCTAATTTTCATTGTTAGCATTTTGAAGATCTTTTATGTGATTATTAGCCATTGTATATCCTTTAAAATATTATTTTATGTACATGGCATGTGCACACTCATAGGATTGTGATTCGTTGGTGACTGGTGCTCTGAAGGCAGTTTGTGTGAGTTGCTTCTGTCTTCCCTTGCTGAGGCTGTTTCTCTTGTGTTTACTGCATCATGTACTCCAGGCTTGCTGACTTGGAAACTTCTGGCTTGTTCTTGGTCTCCCATCTCCCATCTCACTGTAGGAATGATGAGATCAGAAATGGATGCTCCTGCATCTGGCTTTTTATTTGAATTTGGGATCTGTCCTGACCCGCAGGACAGTCAATGGGGGTCTCAGGGGCACCTAGGAGAGAATGGGGGACAAGAGACACAAAGAACCGACAGCAAGATAGGAATTCTGATCAAGCTGCAATTTTTATTTTTCTCACACTGCAATAAAAAGGGAAGAAAACAGGATGTGGGGGGTGGGGTGGGGGTAGATGTTGTCTCAGGAGACACACTGCAATATAAAGGGGAGCAAGCAGGATGTAGACATTATCTCAGGACACACTGCAATATAAAGGGGAACAAGCAGGATGTAGACATTATCTCAGGAGACTGAGATGACAGGTGGGAACCACCACCCAGCTTGGCTCCATTAAGTTTAAGATTTTTTTCTTTGTTTCTTCATTAGTGTCTCTTAGGTTTTGCTTGAGATCACACTGAGTCTGTAGATTGCTTTGTGTAGCATGGTCTTCTAGACAGGAAGTGGGAATGTGGCAGTTGGTACATTTCTGTTGCCATTTCCACTCTGATTTCTTTCACTAGTGTTTCCTAGTTCTCACTGTATAAATCTTTCCCTTGGTTAATTTTTAAGTATTTTATTCTTTTGATGTTATTATAAATAGCAAGATACAAAGAACAAAATAAACACACAAAATCATTAGTATTTCTTAAAAGGAAATTACAAATTTCCATCTTGCTACTTTTCTAAACTTATGTATTCTTACAGTTTTTAAGTGTTATTGTTGTTATGCTGCAAACAGGTCGTTTCCTTCTTATAGTCCTTTTCTTGCTCCATTGTTCTGCCTAGAACTTGCAGTACTGTGCTGAGGCAGCAGTGAAACTTCCGGTCTTTCACAGTGCTCGTGGTGATCTGTGATGCTCCTGCTGCGTTAGATAGTGCTGGCCCCTTTGGTCTCTAGCTTGTTCTTGTCAAATTTACTGTTTAGTCAGTTGGCTTTTCCGCTAACAATTGGAGTGATCATGTGGCCTTTCCATCATTCTGTTGATAGTATATTACATCTTGCAAATTTTGTATGTTGTACCATCTTTATGTTTGAAAAATAAATTTTATTTGACTATGTTACATAAAATCCTTTCAACATCCTGCTGATTTGTGTTTGCCAGTATTTTATTAAGGATTTGCATTAGTGTGCACACAAGGATACTGTTCTGTACTATTCTTACAGTGTCCTTTTCATCTCTAGTCTCAGGACAATATGTTAACAAAATACATTTTCTTAGTGTGCCTCCCCTTTTCTGAATTTTAGACAGGCTTGAGAAGTTGAATCAAGGAATTTTTCTCCCCTACCTTCTTGGTAGTGTAGGTTGTGTATTCCAAGAAAACAGCCATACAGTTGGCTCCAAAATACCTACTAGTGATCGGGGCTGAAGGTGAAGCTTACACTATACATGTTTAGAATATGTGAGTCCTCAGGACTTCTCCTGAATTGCCTTACCCTTTCAATGCTAGAAGCATAAAACCAAAAGCAGTCTCTCAGATATTCCTGGATATCCAAAATGCCTCGTGGGCCTCCTCCAGTTCTCCGCCTAGTTCCCTTGTGGCAGTTGCCACAAGCCTGTTTTCTTGTGTTACTATTTGTTTCCTGTCAAAGTCTGCCTTCCTCTGTAGGTCAGCCATTTGTGCTTGATTTGGTTATATAGACATAGGTGTCACATGTCATGAGATGGGCTGAACAACCACATGTATAATGACACGATTGTTTCCTCTAGTGACCATTTCCTGTTGGGTAATTTTTCAGGGCCCCACCAAGAATCACTTCATAGTATGAAAGAGTAATATCATAATTTTTAAAAAAGGAGCTAGAGATGTAGTTCATCTGATAGAGTGCTTGCCCTCATGTATGAAGTCCTGAGTTTGGTTTCCAGCACCACATAAACTGGTTACGATGATAAATCCCTGTAAGTCCCAAACTGGGGCAGTGCAGGTAGGAGGGCCAGAAGTTAAATGTCATCAGCAGCAAGATAGGAAGTTTGAGGTGACCTTGAGCTACATGAGACTGTGTGTGTGTGTGTGTGTATCTATGTGTGTGTGTGTGTTTGTGTGTATGTGTGTCTGTCCCCCTTTCATCTCTTTTGTTTAGCAAACTCTTTTCTAATAACAGGAACCTGGAAAGAAGATCAAATACTTACTTGTTATTATTTTAGAATATAATGCTACACTATAAGATTATTTTAAAGGTAAATGAAATAATCAGTGGAAAACAAATTGTAGTGGCCCAAAGGCCAATCATGAGTTCTAGTCGAGGTGATTGTTAGGCTATGCATTTTCACTATGGTGCATTACAGATAATTTTAAAGGAATTTGTGATCTTTCATTCTTAAGTAAAGTATGTAATAATAGAATGAAGGCACTGTGTAGAGGGCATTGTGATTTATTAATCTTGATCTTTTTTGTAGAGGTTTAATGACTGTTAAGTACTTGTGCCTGTTGGTGGCACATGCTTTTAATCCCTGCATTCTGGAGGCAGAGGCAGGCAGATCCCTGAATTTGAGGCCAGCCTGGTCTTTAGAGGCCAGATCTAGGATAGCTAGGGCTACACAGGGAAACCTTTTCTTGAAACACACACACACACACACACACACACACACACGAAGAAGTACTTGTTATGATATTGTCTTCTGTGACTTCATCTAATGTTTCATTTCAACATGATTTTTAAAATATTCTTTTCCAGTTAACAGAAGATGAAATTGCAACTATTTTAAAATCCACATTGAAAGGATTAGAATATTTGCATTTTATGAGGAAAATACACAGAGATATAAAAGCTGGGAATATTCTCCTCAATACAGAAGGACATGCAAAGCTTGCAGATTTTGGAGTGGCTGGCCAGTTAACAGTAAGTTGATTTTAGTAATTTGTATATATTTTGACCATTTTTCAGGGCTGATTGACTAAACTGATAATTAGGGGAATATGGAAGGGTAGCTTTGTTATTCTTATGCAGAAGAAGCCATATTTGAGTCTGTTTACAATATGAGGGTCACTAGATACGGAGTACATTTACCATCAAAATGCTCACATTGATGAAAGGGAAACAGTATTGAATCTCTTGGCACGTTGGTTTGTTGTTTTTTATTGTTATCAACCTATCATGGTAATGAGTTAAGAACTCTTGGTATTTTACAATTTAAGTTTCTAAAATATGTCATGTCATAACTAGTTGAAATATTTGGAAACAGTCACGTTTGAATAGAATCTGTATTATTAGCAAATCACGTTTTAATGAATATGTTATACTTTTTTCTTTGTGTTTTTGTGTAGTATTTATGCTTATGTAAAATCATTGCAGGATACAATGGCAAAACGCAATACTGTAATAGGAACCCCATTTTGGATGGCTCCTGAGGTAATTCAAGAAATAGGTTACAACTGTGTGGCTGACATCTGGTCCCTTGGCATTACTTCTATAGAAATGGCAGAAGGAAAACCTCCTTATGCTGATATACATCCAATGAGGGTAAGAAAATTATGTTTTACTAATCATTGGTTTTGAGTTTTGCAGTTTCATAATGATAGAACAAAGACAAAGGGAATTTAGATTCTGTGCAGAAGGAGTAGATCCTTAAAGATGAATAACAGTATTTGACCATTTTTCACTGAACAATGAATTGTGAGGAAAAGGGCTGACAGCGGGTTTTCTGTAACAAGTGCTATCCTCTTCCACTATCACAGGTTTCTTGATTTTAGCTCATTACTTTCCAAAGGAAAAGGTTTAAGAAATCCATCCTTGCTTACAGTTCTCAGTCCCTACCTTTCTGTGCCTTTGCCTTCCTCCTTCTGTGTTCTTTACGCTGATATTGACAGTACTTATTTATTATTTATTTAGTAGCTGTTTATTTAAATAATATACTTGCTTTTAATCACAGTCACCTGCCTCTGATTCCATGGTAATTTTTGCATTTGAAGTATATATCTTGCATATTAATGTCTAGTTTGTTGTCTTTAGGGTTTGTAATGACACAGTTTTTAGGTTACAGTAACATGTGATTTTTCTGGCATACACCCTCCCCCCACACACACATATTGCCATCTAGTGGCAGTATTTACCCTAGGAAGGATATAGGAGTAAAGGGAGTGAGTTTCTATGCATACTTATGGAATAGATAAGGTAATGTGGAGAGGCGAATGAAGTAAATAGGGAATTCTTTTGAATATCTAATGAGGAATAAATTTGAATTATGTTTTTTTATTACAAAACTGTTATGATGGTACAGATAATTACAGTGTTGAAAATATTTAAAAATCTAATTTACGTATTGAAGCACAATTATTTTAGTGGTACAGTTGAACTACATTTATATTATCTTTGTACATGTAAACTCCCCTGGCAGTATTAAAAAGTAAAAATAACAAATTATTTATTTGGAAAGAAAATGAAAAATAGCAAAGTCAGCATAGGAACAGGAACATGAGCTCTTCGTTCTTCTTTGAGTATCAGTTACCTCTGGTACTTTGGCAGATGTTCATGGGATGATTCTCTAGAGATGTAATTAAGTCTCAAGAAAAGGTTTACAGTTCATCTACAACATCCTAGCTAAGTTCTAGAGGTGAGTCTTACATTGCAGCCATTCTATTTCTACCCTTTGGAAATCTTCTCCAAACAACTGGTTTAGCATATTAAATTTGGCCATGTTAAAGCCTCTCTACCAGATTTAAAGGAATTGTAGTATGTGACCCCTGCTTTAATGATCTTAAAATTCTCTCGAGTTTGAACTCATGCTTATAAGATAGTAAAAATATATTAGAAGATAGTATTTCTCTTTTAAAAATCCTTTAGATACACTCTGTTGCAAACATCTTCCTAGGATACTTAGTCATTGTTCTGTTGCTGTGAGGAGACACCAAGGCAACTCTTAGAAAGGAATAGATTTAAGTGCAGTTCAGAGGTTTAGTTTATTATCATGGTGGGGAGCATGGCAGTGTGCTGACAGACATGGTGCAGGAGAGGGAGCTGGAGTTCTGTATCTGAAATGGCAGGCAGCAAGAAGAAATATCGACCATTAGGCTTGGCTTGAGCTTCTGTGCTCCAGTGCTGCACTTTCTCTAACAAAGCTATACCTACCCCAACAAGACCATTCCTCTTAGTGTGTCACTCCCTGTGGGCCTATGGGGGCCATTTTTATTCAAACCACTACAGACACCTTGGTCTCTTTTTCTATCATTTTAACTCCTGCTGTGTTTTCAAGTCCCAACTCAGGTTTTATTTGTTTGTTTAATATGCATGGTGTTTTGCCTGTGTATATGTCTGGTGTGTGTGTTGCCCACAGAGGTTAGTCCAGGGTATCAGATACCCTGACATTGGAGGCATAGATAGTTGGGAGCTTCCATGTGGGTGCTAGGAACCAAACCTGGGTCCTCTGGAACAGCAGCCAGTACTGACCCATATCTCCATCCCTCAGATTTTATTTAGAAGTATAAGATCTTCCTCTACAACTGCAGTCTATATAGATTTCTGGTTTTCTCCTTATAATTTGCATACTTTCTTTGGCTAGTGACCTTGGGCATTCCCAAATGTAATACATTGTAGCTGGAATTTACAATCCTAATAAGCCCACATAAAAGACACACAGTCCAGATATTTTATTTATAAGCCATATGCCTAGCTTGGGCAGATCTAGGGCTATGCTAACTTAGTCCCAGCTATCAAGTCCCTTGTTACTTTCTGCTTCTCCTGGCCACATGGTTCTGGCCTGTGGCAGTTTCCTCTTCCTCCATCTTCCTTTTTTTAATCTCTCTACTAGGAACCTCTTCTGGACCCTCCTGTCCCCCTTTTCTTCCTCCATTGCCCAATCACAGGCTCTAGCCATTAATTGACCAGTTAAATTGGGAGAAAGGTACACATGACATCACTTGAGTATGTAAGTATGTTGGATCAAACTCATCTTGAGGAACCAGTATTTTGCATTAGAATACAAGCATCATCAGATCAATCCACTACAATATGGTTTTAAGTTGCTATGTAAATAGTCTTGAATCTTTCATGTGTTGTGAGCTATTTCACAACTTGAGTACCAAAGTGCATGTGTTGAGAAACAGCCAAATCATGTAGAGGATAGATTTCCAAAACCTGAATCCTTATTTGAAAGGACTCTTGCTTTCCTTGAAATGACCATATTTATTTGGTTCTTGGTTTTCCATCAGACCTTTGAAAACAGAGTTGACTTTGCTTTGATTGGAACTCAGTGCTTTTCATTTGGATTACATAAAGCACAAGAAGTGCTTTATGTATTTTGCCATTTGTAACATAGAATATGAAACTATTGTTCAGGGTGGGTAGTTAATAAAACTAATAATGAAATAACAAAATTAGTGTTCTGTACAGTCTTATATAGTTATCAATGGTTGTGTGAGTGTGTGTGTGTCTGTCTGTCTGTCTGTCTGTCTGTCTGTGAGTGTTGGGGTATGGGTAAGATAAAGGAACCTTCTGAGAGTGAAAAATAAAGTCCCTAACTAGAAATGTACAGTGAAAAAATATATTTGATGTTGTTAAAATATCACTAGGTAGCTTAGATGAAACCTTTAAATAAAGGGGTAACATTGTTATTAATAATGTTTCTTAATTTTAAATATATTTGTTAATATGACTTAACCCGTCAGTATCAAAACCAAGATTTGAACTCAGGGATCAAGCTTAGATCATTCGCTAGGCTGTAAGTGCCCTGAACAGTTTAGCCATCTTGTGCCCTTTGACCATTCTTAATAGGCTTACCAACCACATGTAATAAGCTCACTATTCTTAGACGTCCTGACTTCCCAGACTGATCTGGGATCAGATTTTTGTAGCCATCTTCTTAGATACATAGTGGGCTTTTCGTCTGCAGATTAGCTGTGATGGCCTCTCTTATGTGCAGCACTTCACAGTTGTTAGATTCAAATGAGATGTCTGAGAAATGCACCCATATGTTAAAGAAAGTAGAATTGTTATGTACCATTTTGCAGTATTTTTTAGTTTTTATGAATGATTCAAGTTCTTATACTGATTCCTATTTAATACTAGTCACAATTCTTCCTTAGGAAACTTTTTTGGTGTGGGAAAAACAAGCACTGTGTGCCGTCCTCTGACTCTGTGCGGTTGTCCATTAGGACAGTGGAAGAGTCAGGGCCTTCATAGTGCCCAAGGCACTGCACTGCTCAGGCGGCTTCTGCGGTGGCTACTGGAAATAATATGGAAGTAATATGGAAATAATGAGCCATGCAGACAGAGATAGATTGTCTTTCCTTTCTAGTGGTGATAAATGGAGGTTTTTGGTTTTTTTTGTTTTTATTTTTATTTATTTATTTATTTATTTTTTACAAAATATGTGTGTTTATGTCAATGACCTTACATGTTTGTCTGTGTGCCACAGTGATTGAGTGAGAGTGTGTGTGCATGTGCATGTGTGTGCATGTGTGTGTGTGTGTGTGTGAGTGCATATGTGTGCATGTGCATGTGCGGACCTTGGATGTTTGACTTTGCCTTTTGTCCGGTTTGAGGCAGCCTCTGTTCACAACTGCTTACCCCAGGCTAACTGGTCCACATCTTCCATGTCTCTGCCCCTCATCTCCATAGAAGGTGCTCTGATTGACTTCACATGGTGCACTGACTGGTTTTGTGTGTTAACTTGACATAAGCTAAAGTCATCAGAGAGGAAGGAGCCTCAGTTGAGGAAATGCCTCCATGATACAGTGTAAGGTATTTTCTCAATTAGTGATCAGTGGGGGAGGGCACAGCCCATGGTGGGTGGTGCTGTCCCTGGACTGATAGTCATGGGTTTTATAAGAAAAAAGGCTGAGCAGTCCACTAAGTAGCACCTGTCCATGGCCTCTGCATCAGCTCCTGTCTCCAGGTTCCTGTCCTGTTTGGGTTCCTGTCCTGACTTCCTTCAGTGATGAACAACAATATGGAAGTGTAAGCCAAATAAACCCTTTATCCCCCCAACTTGCTTTTTGGTCATAGTGTTTCTTCCTAGCAGTAGAAGCCCTGACTAAGACACATGGGTTTCTGGGGTTCAGGTCTTCATGCTTGTGTGGCAAGTGTCTTGCCCATCTCCCAGCCTAGGGTTTTCTTTTTCTTGACTTTCATTTGACCTATTGACTAGCCCAGTTGTGGAAACCATGACTGACAGCATAAAATGAACGTTTTTTTTTTAGCAGAGAATTCAACCAGTGTTTGGCTAGATGTGCATTTTTATAGATAGTTTTTTAAAAATAACTTTTTATTTATTGATTTGTTTGAGTCAGGGACACAATTCGTGTGTGGAAGTCAGAGGACAATTTGACTATCTCTCTCCAGTGTTTGGATCTTGAGGATTAAATGAACTATCTCATTGACCCCAATTATACTTTTGATCAAATGGAAATAGGGACTCTTGGAAACAAGGGTGAGTTATGTGTTCACTAATAAAAATATGACTTTCAAGAAGATTTATGATATTTTTTACTATTTGCTTGATCACAGTGTATAATAATTCTGAATTTTAATCTGAAATATGTGTGTATAATTACATATGCATATTATATGAACATGGCACCCATTATCTTCCCTCCTCATGTTATTATTTTAACTTCTGAAAAGTCTAGATTAGTAACTCTAGTTAGTATTAGAGGTCTTCAATTAGCTGTTTAAAGTATGTCCTTGTCTGGGTGTGGCAGCACACACCTTTAATCCGAGCACCCTGGAGACCAGCCTGGTCTATCTGTCGAGACCTGCCTCAAGAAACAACACAAACCCAACACCTCTTCCTCTGAGTTCTCCCATTGTAGCATCTACGATGTGTCTAGCAGCTTTTCAGTGAGGCATTTGTCTTGTATTTCCTGCTGGATCTTAGTTTTAAAGGAAGTGTCCCACACATGTTTTCTGGATTGACCCTGACATAGTGACCTATGTATAAAAGTATTCAGAGTCAAGTATGTTTGCTATGTGAATGTTAGCCTGGTTCCCTTCTCCATCTTGAAGATTCTTTTACAGTGTTAGTGTGAAACATGGGGAGCTCAAGTTCTTCTTTCTTACAAAATTAAATATTCTACTTACAACTTAGGGTCAGGGAAATAAACAAAAACCTTGACATTAAATGCTAATAAAATACAGCTTGAAACACCCTTCTTTTCCCTGTAACCTGCCTTTCAGCCTTTTATTTAACACAATCTATTTAAATTTTAAGTTGATTTAAATTTTTTGAATATTTTAGATCTGTCCCTTTAATGAAGGAAATCAAAATGAGAATATTACCATTCTCTAGTTCTGACCTGTGGACACAGCAGAATTGTTAGATCATATAGAAGATTTTTGTCTGCCCTAAAAGCAGTTGTGTGTTAGTATGCTGATCATCACAGATACTGTTGCATTCTCAGTTACAGTGATGTCCAGGGTGGAGAGCTAAGATAGCAGTTGTTACAGAAAACATACAAGGTCAGTGAATTTGTGGCTTGGAGATTGGTGTGTCAACAGGTGTTGACTGTAATTTCAAGTGCATGACACTTGAAAATCTATAATATGTTTCATAAGAAGTAGGCTCTCTATCTTTCTGTCAAGTTAGATTTTTGGAATTATATTCACACACACACACACACACACACACACACACACACACACACACACACACACACACCTGACAACAGACAAGGCATACTTAAATGCATCTTGCAACTAAATGTCCTCAGAAAAAATAGTTTACTGTCTTAGAGAACTGTATATTGATTATGTTCGTGCAGATTGTGTGTGTTGGTGTTTAGTTTTCAGCATAACTTACATGAGTAGAACCTTCTTCATTACAGATGGGTTTATATAAATAGCATAATTACACAAAGTTGAGTATGTAGGAATACATGATAACAGTGGTTTTGTAAGCATCATAGTGACTTATATACTACAGATCACCATTTTCATTGGAAGGCTTGTGAATCTCTTAAATTCTCTAATCAAATAAATGATATTAAAGAAAGAAGTAATTTATCATAACAATTGTGGCTTATACTGAACATATGTTCTTGTTAATAAGTTTCATTATGATCTTTAAGGACTTGTATTTAGTTAGTACATTTTGGTTCATTTGATACCTTCAGTTTTTCTTAATTTTTATTAGCAAGTTGTTACAGTGGTTAACAAGAAATACACAGATTTAAGCTGCAATAGTTTTCCCAGGGTTATATGATCCAACTTCACAAGCTTCTTGAACATATGTAGATGCTTTTCTATTTTGCTTTAGCTGTGACATACAATTGATATAGGCAAGCATGAAAGCTTGGGCAAATTTTCCTTGCTTTTTCTGGATCTTACTCAGGTTCTGTGGTATTTATGTAAAGAACAATTTTGTTACTTGGGAATGCATGTTGAAATTACCATGTGCACAGTTTTGCTGTAGGCCCATTGGCACCGCCACAAAGGTAATACATTGCCAGTAGGCCATTTCCTTGTCGGCTGCATTTACAATTTAATAGAAATATTACATGACTTTTAAAACAAGTGTTTTGGCAGGGAGGAAATGGCAGATTCCATACAAACAAGCATAGCTTCCTATTCTTAACCACACTACAGCTACTCAAGAAATTGAGGTTGGTTTTAAGTTTGGGGTTCAGGGGTAGAATGGGGAGTCAGATTGAAATAGGAATACGTTGATATTTACTATAAATAGTCATGTGTTTTTACTGCTGGATTTTATTACTGTTTAGTTTCAGTCATTGACAACTAATATATTTATGCATCACAGCTCAGATAACTTTAATGCAATTTAGGAATAACTGGATTTTGATTCATTGAAATGGCCAGGATCACAGATAGATCCTAGATGGTAACACCGTTTTTTATAGTTTTGTTTCTTAGCTATGGCCTTGCTGTATGATTGGTCTTTCATGACTTTGTCTAAGCATTACCTTTGTTTGTTTTAAATTGTGATTTTTGTCTCATGAATGACAGCAAAGACATTTGAGTGACCTGTTCACACTGACATTAAACCTGATAATATTTCTGTCACATCCTTTGGTCAGTCTGCTTTAGGTTTCATAGTTTGAAACTTGAAAGGTCATATTTATGGTTTTTATTTGGAAGTTACTTCATCATATAATTCTTTTACTTCCACAATTCACTTGAAGCACTTGCAGTTTTGAGTAAAACTGCTGTCATTAGTTGTAAAGGATTTATACTTTTGGAAACTGCCCACAGGGAAGAAATTGTGCTTTACATTAACATTTCTGTGGCCACGTTCTTTTTCTAGTATAGATCTCTTTTCTTTTGTAGGGAAGAGGGACGGTTTTACTTTACTCCTTTCTCCTTTTCTTTTCTTATTGCTCCTGACTTCTTATCCAACTGCCTGGCAGCTGTAGCGCGTTACACTGCTCGTTCTGTGGTAGAGACTGGCATTGGGTGTGTTCTTACAGCCATCTTAGCACTGGCTTTTGTTATTTTCCACGTTTCAGTTGTTGGTAATGGACATGTGGACATCATATGTTCCACGGAACTGTACGAAGCCAATCTGAGCTGTTTCCATTTGCCTCAAGTTCAATCACGGTATTTATTTTTCCATGGCTCTTACCCGTATTATCCATACCGTCTGCTTAGCCTGTGTCACTGCTACCATGGACTGTGTTTCATCTGATTGCCTCCATTTTTTAACAGTATGTAATTGCCTTTTCCCTGGAGCTCCCTTTGCATGGCACTGATTGTTGTTTATAAACGAGCCCGAGATTAGTTAGATAACAGATATTCAGGTACACAGGACTATGATATTCAGTTTGTCTTTCTGTTTACACACAAGGAGAGTTTTATGTCCATTCTCCTGGACTAGGATTGAATATTCTAGTGAAAGAGTTCTGAGAGTGACAGTGTAGACAGCACTACTTACCTTTTAGAATCCATAGTAACCGCTGTGTGATATCAGAGTTCATTTGGTAAGCA